>LT855418.1:2179552-2211948 GCA_900184765.1 Hymenoscyphus fraxineus
GGTCATTTGTTCGATTGCGCCTTTGGTCATGGTGTAGATTAGGTAGGGGGCTGTGACGGTGGAGGCGTGTGCTTGGGTTGTGGAGAAGAGGATTATGCGGGAGTTGGGGGGCATGTGGGGGGTTATTTTCTGATT
The DNA here is from genome assembly GCA_900184765.1 of Hymenoscyphus fraxineus. Classification (NCBI taxonomy): domain Eukaryota; kingdom Fungi; phylum Ascomycota; class Leotiomycetes; order Helotiales; family Helotiaceae; genus Hymenoscyphus; species Hymenoscyphus fraxineus. The sequence goes on from LT855418.1 coordinate 2,179,688, forward strand.
GTTTGGTTTTGTCGTTAGTTTTCTTGTTGCTTTCTTGGTTTGTGATATGAGGAGGGGGAGCGTTTTATGAGATTGTAAGAGTTGTGAGTTGTGAGTTGATGAGCCCGTATGAGTATATCAGAATATCTCCTCCCCCCACGAAACGTGGACAGAAGATTCACACACAGATTGAGGGGGGGAGAGAGTACAAACCTGCGTCAAAAACACAACCCCCTTAACATTCAACCCAAAAACCTGATCGTAATCCGCTTCCGTAACCCCCTCCAACTCGGCAGGCTTCAATATAGCCGCGCAATTAACTAGGATATCGATCTTGCCGCCGGACCACGCGAGAGACTCTTTGACGAGGCGGTCGAGATCGCTCATGGAGGAGACGTCTGCTTGGATGGCGAGGGCTTTGTCGGGGCCGATTCTGGGTTGGTTAGTTGGTTTGATCATGATGAGGGATATGAGATGTGGATGGGAGGGGAGAATGGGAATGGAGAAAACATACGAGGAGACCGCTGCGTCGGCCGCGGATGATGAAGAGGCATAGTTGATTATGACTTTTGCGCCGAGGGAGGAGAGGTGGTGGGAGATGGCTAGGCCGATGCCTTTTGATCCGCCTGTGATGAGAGCTGTTTTTCCTTCGAAGGGGAGAGACATTGTTTTCTTTCTTACTTCCTTTTAACAAAAGATTATTCCTCTTACTTTATACCAAATATATAAAGTTCCCTTTCAAGCTTCAACTGAAGTAGTAAACATGTCAGTGCTAGTTACAGTAAGTAGCAAAATCCAAACCCAAAGAAAGGAAAAACAGGACTTTATATACCCAACAACCCCTTCCTTCCTATCTCCGAGCTCCCGAGTTCCCAGCTTCATTTGTTGGAAAATATTCTATGATGTTTGTAGCGGTTGTTGGTTTGTTGGTTTGTCCAAAAGCCAACCAGTGAAGGTACTCGTAGGTACGTCCGATACCTCCATTTAGTAACTACGTACCTACGTGACCCCGCGTCCCCACCTCCTCTCTCGAACCGTAAATGTGATAGGTAGGTAAGTTCGTGCATTACTATACCCCTACCTACCTTCCCTGGTATTTACAAAACGTGGAATATTGGGATATCACTTACCTCACTACCTCAGATATCACCCGAAAAGGGAGATCTATGTACACATGTAACTAGTCCACCAATAATACTCTTCATTCCTATAGCTTCAAACTCACATACATACTCCCATCTATACAAAGCAAACTTCTCATACACGTACGTAATCATTTCCATTTCCTCAAGCCACTATACTCATACAAGTACTTTCCACCTCAGGTCCTCAGCTATACATCCCAGCCCTCAAGCTTACAGTCACCTAACTATACCCTGTACCATAGTCTATAAGTTCTCACCTCTACCTACCTGCCTACCTTCTGACCCCTTCCTACTCCGCGCTTACACCCCGCTTACTTACTGATACCGTTATCTACCTGTACCCAGAAAGTAAACAAGACCACACCACACCACACCACACCACCCCCTTCCCCTCCCCCTTCCCCTCCCTTCCCCCTTAGGAATTCCCAACTCAACTTTCTACGTCCATAGACCGAATCGATCATAAAAAGGTAACAAGTTCCCAGTAATACCAACCATACACAATATCAATATTATAATAAAACAAGCATGAATTCAATTCAATTCAATTCACTTATTCCAGCACAAAAAGCAAAAAAAAGAAGAAGAAAAAAGAAAACATCACCACTTCAAAAGATTCGCTTAAAGGGAAAAGAGAAAGTTATACCTAACGCTGCAAATATAGATGTTTTAAAGCGTTGAATACTCACCCAGAAACTTGGAAGGGAATTTGAGATTCATTAAACATGTTACATATTTGATGGTAAAAACGCACCAGTTTACGAAATCCTCTCTTCTCTCTTACTGTATCTGATAACGTCAATGATCAAGCAAAGAATCCAAAAAACAAGAGTGGTATTAGTATGGCAACTAAAAAGAAAAAACGCCTCATAACAACAAATATATCATATCCACCCCATAACTAGCCATAGCCTCCCATATATCCGTCCCTTTGCTAAATCATGATACCTAGCATCACCCGTCACATTAAATCATTACCATCCAAACCTACGTCTTAACGCCGCTCAGCTATGACTCGGATATTTCCTTCCATCAACCCCTCTGAGGGGACTTTCATACCTCCTCTCCCTCTCCCTCTCACGATCTCTCTCCCTCAAACTACGATGCTCCCGTCCCTCCCCTCTACCTCCCAAATCTCGCTCGCGAACCCTATCCCTATCCCGCTCCCGTCGGGGAAGTTCCTCTGGACTACTTCTCCTCGAATGAGGTCTCGGTCGTAAAGGAACGGGTTCTCGCTCTCGACGCAAGATATCCTCAGGGGTAGGACTACTTCGTCTCGAATGAGGTCGTGGTCTGGGTTCTCTCTCCCTATCCCGTTCTCGATCTCGTCTTTTGTATTCGGACCTATCCTCACCACTACTTCGGTGTCTCGAATGACCCGAGTGTTCATCCTGAGAGGATTCCTTGCTGGATCTTTTCCACATGTCACTGAAATCTAGGTCTTTCCAGCTAACCTTGCCCGCATTCTTGGAACTACTTCGAGGGTCCCTTTCTCTGTCTCTTTCTCGTTCGCGCTCACGCTCACGCTCGCGATCCCTACCCATCATGAATGGAGTTGAGAGCTTGCCGGATAAATCAACCGGTATTGCGTAACTTCGCCTCTTGGCTTCCTCATCTCTATCCCTCGCCTCATGAGACCGTGCCAATCTTCTTCTAGGTGACGCGGGTGGTGGTGGCATCGCTACCGAGGGACCAAAACGTGGAGAATTAATCTCCTCTTCCACTTGTACTCCCCGGTAAGAAGTAGGATGCGAACGGCGTCTTGGTTCAGCGGCTGATGGATGTAAGTGTGGATCACAATCATCTTCAGAAGATGCATCCGAAGAAGCACTTCCATGACGAGGATGTCTTGGATGACTATGTCGTCGCGCATGTGAATGCTCCGGAGGTCTCAACGATGGTCTTGAGGGAGCACCTGTGGGACTTGTACCAGGAGAATTCAGATTCTCAGGATAGCTACGTCTTCTCGCTCTCGCCAGACGGGGAGAAAGTGGTTCTTCCGGCGCAAGAAATTGACGAGCTCTATGATCTGGAGATCTGGACAATTTTGGGCGTTCCGCTCGTCCAGCAGCAACGGGTACATGCTGATATGGAATAGGTCTGGTTGGAACGCGCGATCTAGGCTCTTTGGCAAAGTACTCGGGTCGCACATGTTTGTAGGCGGTTTGTACCTTCGGGCGTGGAGGCAGATCCGGACGCAGTGATACATCCTCTTCATCTGGGGTAGCCCTTTCCCGTAATTTGGCGGCACATTCGCTGTGCCACCGTTCTATCTCTGCGTCTGGTTTGAGTGGAAATGCCTCCTTCGGCAGTTCAACCGGAAAGACCTCCCCGGTTTCCGGGTTCTTTATGTGGAAACTGCCCACAGCATTCTGTATGAATGGCACATGTTCCTCGGGACCCAGCAGGATCTCTATGGACTGCCATCGGACAAACCCTTTAGTGGTGAGGGCGGGAACGGATGGAGGAGTAAAATCGTTTTCCGTAGGTTGAAGGGTATGCTGGCAGCCTATGGAGGCGTATATCCAGGATATCGAGGGATGCGGTACTTCAACGAACAGCGCTGTCGTACAACATCATGTCAGCCCAGTTCAGGGTGGAGCGCTGGAATAAGAATGGGAACGGAAATAGGGATTACCCACAATCGTAGTTGCCTCCAACAAGTTTGTAGAAGCTGGCCAGCTTGGCGGGAGTGAGCTTCTTGTCGTCGGTATCTCCAACATTCTCTCTCTGCCACTCATCAGTATAGGTAAGCGCCAGGCCCCTCCGAGTCGCAAACACCTCAGCTGTGACAGTTGTAGCTGGAGTTTTGCGCCATCGCGACCCTTCCGCGCATACTCACTATGTAGTTTGCGATGCCTCTGAGAAGCAGATCAAGCAACTTGGTAGGCTCCTTGTCCGCCTGAAAGAGATAGCCATAAAAGGCCTTCGGATCGACCGCAGGTTGCGGTTGCGGTTGCGCCATCTTGGGCAGCGTCGTCAAGTCTGTTCAGCAGCAGGAGACAACCAGGACTGGTTTGCATACTCTCCACGGCCGTGTCGACTTGAAGTTGGATATTCCTAGGTCTGTCTCTGTCCCAAGGTTGAAGTACATGTCATGGAATATGGCAGGATCCAGCGATGGTGACTTGGTGAGTTGTTCACGGCGCAAACACCAAATAACCTGGAAGTCAGGTCCAGTCATCCTCGTAAATAAGCGGCAGCGGGCCCACAGAGGGGAACAGCGCAGCACATCGCGGGGGAATCTCTTCACCCCTGAACCTGAACCCACCGCCATTCGTCATTGGTGCCCGTCTTGGCTGTCAATAGGTACCACCCATTTTTGGGCTGGTTTTACACAAAAAAAAATTAAATGTGCATCGAAATGTATTCTAGAACCGGAATTCTCGATGTCAACGTTTCCGCGGAAAACTTTCTCATCACACCTTTCCCTACTCGTGGAGTGGCCTGTGATTTCCAACAGTTCCCGATGTCCCGATCGGCCCGGTAAATCATGAAGCCGGTCTTCGACGCCTGTGAATAGGGGCTTGTTAGCGAAGTGTCCCTTGGGAATAACTCATTAGTAACAAGATGGCTCAACATCAAGAAGAAATGAACAGTATGGAAAATTGGCTAGGAGAGTTTCCTTGATTACTCACAATATTTTGCGAGTTTATGACTCATAAGTAGGTGGTAGTTCAGTATCCTAAGGTGATTGAAGTAATTAAACGAGCGATTCAGGTTAATTGCGGAGAGTGGAACAGATACCGTAAGGTAAGAAAGACATCGGCCATGAATATCACACGTATCTGAGCAATCACTTTGCAGAACTCCTCAATCGTTATATTAAGAAATCATTATTATTGTCGTAGTTTCAACTTGGGTATCGTTTGCAAATGTACAACTCATTAAACCAATGCAGAACCCTCTAAACCCAATATACCGCATAACCAGGACCCAAAGTTCAAAAGTCCCACTGAATCAACAACATCTCCCAACAAGCAAATACTCCGTTCCCCTCTCCCATAGCCAAAGAAAGAAAGGAAAACGAACTCCACACCAAAAACGCTGTACTTTTAAATCCCAACAGAAAAACCAAAAAATGAAAATACCCAATCCTCAACACCGTCCAGCAATCTCACGCGAAGCCGAACAAAAGGCCTCATAGCTTGGTGGCAGCTCGGTAAAGCGATGTGACAGGACGCTATTCCCAATAAGCTCCGATCTGGGGATCTCCAACATTCGAGGTCTCAGGAACTCATCGACTTCTGCGAGTTCGGCTGCAGCTTCCGCCGCCGTCATAGCCGGTCTCTCGGTTTGGTTTCCCGCGGCGGCGATTTGAAGGGGCATGTGCAGAGAAATATTGGTTGCTGGGATGCCGGTTCCTGGGGAGCGGACAGAGAGGGAGAGGTCCAGGACGTAGATGCGGGAGGAGATGCAGTTGTGGAATGTTGGGATCCAAGTCTTGTTTGTGGGGAGCGTGATTGGAACGAGAACTGTAGCGGTGTAGTGGAGAGTATCTTCCTCCAGGTTGAGGAATTGTGTGCTATCAGAGTAAGCTGATGAGATATCTGAGTATGCTGATGCTCGTCTGGAAGGTGCAGGTGTTGGGAGGTGTTTTCTCCATTGGACGGATTCAACACAGCGGGAAGAAAGAGAAACCGTGTTGTCGTAAACACCACTGTGAATCGTAAACTGAGATGAGGAGTTACGATGTGTTGGAAGATGACCCATTGGTCGTACGGCAAAAAAGGTAGAGCTTTTGATCTTTGCACTCAAAGCTCCAAGACGTGGTGGTTTAGAAGAGGTCTCTTTGGGGTCAAATCGGAGCTGGACTGTTGCCATGGTCGTAGGTGGTATATCCGACTTGGAAGATGGTGGTGGAAGAACGATTGCACCTGGCTGGGCTCCGGTGATTGTAATCTTGCCCAACTTTCCAGAGAACAATCCCTTCTTCAACGATTTGGTCTTAGAGAGAACAAACTTGTCCTGTCCGTATCCAACGTTGAGAGGCGCGGCTTCGGCAACAGCAGGTACCACGCGGATTTTCTTCTGTCCTTCGACAAGCGAGATGTCCTTGTCATCCGCTCTTTCTCCATTTTTCACAACTTTGACCCGAATCGAATATTGAACTCTGCACATCTCAGGCGCCATATCAGACTTTCCATGGAGAATCTCGCGGTCACCCATACTAGGTGGTAGATTCAAATGTGCCTCACAAACGTGATCCGCGACCATCGGGTGAGAACACGACCGAGGCAGAAGTCGATCGGGAATGACAAAGTTGAAGGGAAAGGTATAAGTTCGACCAGCCTCCGCGATCCTCGGGTGCGGATATTGTGATTCCGAAACTGGCATGATCATTTTCAAGAATCTGTGGACTGCTGTCGTTTTGGCTGCTGTGTGGGTTGGTGATAATGCTTCCACATACGTCCTCACACATCCTTCTAGTGTGATTTGAACTTCATCAAATCGAGACGTGTGAGGAGCGGTGATGGCTACTCTTCCAGAGATTGCATCCCATGTGGTGTATATCTTCTCATCGGTATGTTGATCCAGTGTGATCTCCATATCTGAATGCGCTACAGCAGTTGACTTTTTGGCGTGTGTTGCAAAGGGATTTGAAGTAATGGAGGCTGCGTAGGAAGACATTAAATTATATATGTAAAAGTAAGAGTAATTCGCGGAAAGTCGGAACGAAAAGTCGTCATATATCGTGATAGTTCAACGAAGAGTCTTGATTTGTGATCCAAGTGATAAAGGATCCTCGTGGACCGTTATCTTTTAATGCAGGTTGCAGGTGAATGCGGGGAAAATGTGGCAGTGTATGGTGATACTTTGTACCGAGTCGACGAGCCAAACTCAACTTGGACGTACAAACAGTTGGCAAATGAGATGAACGCATGAGTAGAAGAAAACAAGAAAATCAGAGACTTAATTGTGTATATATACGAGATGCAAATTTTATAGCCACATATTCCTCACACATGTAACAGGAAAAAGTCGCAGGCCTGACTCACAAGCTTCACTTTGGGCGTTTCCATTCTGGCTCAAGATCGTCAGCCGAGCACCGGAGTACTTGGTGCGGAGTGGTGGTACCGTAGGGGCGGTACATTTGAAAAGCTTAAAAGGGGAGCAGTTAGAGTGGGTCTGACGGTATGGGCGCCGCACTTTAAACGACGCCCTTCTTACTCAGGATTTTGATAGGTTGTTTTGACATGCAGCATAGTGTTAGAAGTATTGCATCCGTAAGCAGCAGTCCACAAGATCAGCCATCTCCGTCACGGACTCGGCTTTTAGAAAATAGTTGTCTCATTCGGAAGATTCCATCAGTTGTGTTGGTTTGTTTGAGATGTACAAGTAGACTTGATCTTTCGTAGTAATTCTCTATCTTGTGTCTAGTCGGGGAAAGGCGCAGTGGAGCCGAATGTAAGATCTCGCTGTATCACCTAGTACCGTACCGCACATATTGTATCTCCCCGAGATATATGCCTCTTTCCCAAGGGTCAGTACCAGTACCCAGATAGTTACTTCCGGTAATGTTTGTACTCTGTACAACCAACCCACGGAATATAACATCATCTGATGCAATGCATATGCAAGTCTCTAACCGAACAGCTCCAAAAGACCATTAATAATTATCGAATATGTGACTCTTAAAAGAGTTCTTTACAGACTGATGACACAGAATGTTGGAATAGTAATTAGCTCAACACAAATCTTCAAGTCCGAGTCCCGAACTGAACTCCGTTCGTTACTAGTTCACCTCACCCATGGCCAACCAGACCCATACCGCTTCTACTTACCTTCACAGATAAGATCGGTAAATATCTAACCTACACAATTCCCTCCTAGTAAATTAGTACCTCAACATATCCAACCCCTCGAAAACCCAACAATGGCTCTGCACAATTTCGTAATCCGACCTTACACACTCCAACCAAACCCAAAGGCGTAGCGTTCGGAACCCTCAGTTCCTGAAGATCTGGAAAATACCCTGGCTTGCCAGTATCAAACTAGTCGAAAATAGCATTGTCAATCCCAACAAAGCTCGGACATAGGACATGAAGATCCCAGCTTACAAATTTCACGTGTTCTAGCGTTATGTTTATGGACCCGGACCTAACGACGCGGCATTGCATACGCCTTGTTTTTAACATGCTGAAGGGTCTACGGTACAGGAAAACCTCGATACAAGGATCCTCGATATAAGAAAGTCCTTGATTATATCCTTAGATTTTAGGACCCGATTTTTTTAGGTATAGATTTAAGGATATCCTCGATATAAGAATAATCCTTGGTTTTTTAAGGTCCTAAAAAAATTTCTATACTAAAATTACCCTCGCTTTTATCCTTAGAGGCTAAAGATTTAAGTATTATATAAGTGATCTATTTAGAATCGAAGTAAATTCTACACATTTTAGGTATAAAATATTATTGTCGTAACAGGAATCAAGGAATTTATACATATACCATTAATAGTACTTAAATATCCGACCTTGTCGTCGCCTATGCCAAGACCCTTGCTACAAGGATAACCTCAGTTATATCCTCACGAAATCTGCCCCCGAGCATATCCTTGTATCGAAGTTTTCCTGTAGTTGAGTTGCTAGACTTATTAGTTCACCAAGATAACATAATCCATTACGATGTACAGTATTGATTGAAAAGCAAACCCGAAATCATCTTCATACCAGCCATCTCAAATCAAACTCCATAACCTAAAACCAATAAGTAACGACATCACGTTCACTAACTCCCAACTACCAAAGAACGGTCAAATAAGATAAAAGAAAACTCCACTCCAACAAACAAGCCAACAACTAAATCGCACCCCACATCCCGATATCGGCCAAACTTCCCAACCTCACGGTACCAACGATGGGGAACACACCCGCACCCGAAAAACAGCCCAATGAACTCACACCTCAACCCGATCCGATCTAAACACAAGGACCAGCGAGTCCATCCATCCACCCCCTCCCCCTCTCCCCCCTCAAACCAACAACTAATACCTTAGCAACCCTCTCTCAACCTCCCCACTCAAAGGACCTCCAAAAATCATCCAATCAATAATCAATCCCAGAATACAATACCCAAGCATAATAAGTCCCATCTAAAACCCCTCTCAACAGCTTCATATCCTCCAATACATTTCCCCTCCTACCCAATAAAGTGAAACTCGTTCCTACCGATATGAGGGAGATACTGAGCATAATTCCCGGCCTGAGTCACCGGAAATTCCCTCCGTACATACTGTAATCTTACACTGAACCGAAGCAAAGCGAGTGAATGGATCAGCTATTTCGGTCACATCGCTAAATATTAACACGATAGCGAGCCTTGAGATACACCGCTAGTCAGTCACTGTAGGTGGTGATTCAAAGGTAAGGTGGGATGGTAATCACAACAAGATTTCTTGTTTAGATCTGTAGATTAGAAAGAGAGGGGAAAACCTCCGAGGGAAAAAAAGGATTTATTGTGTAGGTATCCGTACAGACTTGTATTCGTTTCTGTCTGCTGAAAGGGTATTACAATAACCATCATTATACTCAATACATGCAGAGGGGGGTATAATGCTCGCAGACCGAAAAGAAATCCCCTCATGACGGCAATAGAAGCATTGCATGGTATGGCTCCAGGACCATGCCCGCCTGAATGCTCACCTGTTCACCTGTCCCCTAGCCCCCAGCGTCTAACGACTTGATATCTAAAAAACGCAAATACGCCATCCTATATGTTACTCGTGAAATCGGATCCTCTCGCAGGAACCATACTTCACTATCTCGTGCCCAACTGCTCCAGCAGCTTTTCGAGTTTTCTAGTCATCGCGACCCGTGTATTTTTCGACTCTTCAGACTCAAACATATCACCTTCCTGGATCTGACTATCAACCTCACTATGCCTCATCATAAATTCTTCTATAGAGGAAATCAAGGATCTAAGTGATTGACCAGGAAGCTTCTTTCGAATTCGTTTGGATATCTCAGGCACCAATGCCAGATATCCAAGCAAGACTCCAAGGTAACCGAATGGGATGAGTTTTTCGGTTTCTTCCATTGATGATGCCTGCGGGTCAATTAGTATATTCCATGGGAAAAACGAGCTAAATTATTACTTACCTCGGAAATTTTGTCCTGGCTACCGGCCCAAATGGTGACCATTTCTTCCAACGTATCATTCCCCTCTTCGAGCAGACTTGTGTCCATGCTTGCCCGAGCTTTGGAATCTTGATCTGCAAAGTTAATCATTGATGCCAGAATAAGAATCAATTGATTGACTGCCATTTCGGAATCTGCCTGAAGCATAAACCCAGAAATCTGCTGGAACTTTGCTACTGCGTATTTGCTCATTTCACGAATGAGCGCACTTTGGGCAAAGACATCACACGCCTTAGCATTGTTGTTGGTAACATTAATCGTCAAGCTGAAAATCAAAGTGTGGAGCGGTCCGTGACTTTGGAGAGATTGAGACAAAGCAATCTTCAATGTGTCTGAAATAGTCGGTAGGAAATTTGTGATCCAAATTTTCTCGTCTTGCACGGTTCGAGCTCTAGTCGAGTGTGCTGTCAGTGCAGACAATGCAAGATAGAAATCAATCGACTGATGCCCAGGAAACCCCCAAGATCTTTCATCAGACGCGCTCTTCAAAATAGTGAAAAGCCTGGTTGTCAACTCTTTGGAGAAGATTTCCGCTTCACTCCTTGCTTCTCTGGTCTGCTCGGTCATTATCTCAAGACATTTCAATGCAAGAGTACGAGGTGACAGGGACTTTGGTTCCAAGGGCTCCCAGATTGCAAGACCCTTAACATATTCATGGTGGTCTGAAACCATCTTCTGGGCCACTTTGGAGGTGTTGCTCTTACGATCCTTAGCCACAAGGACCACGCTTGATTGAACATCCAATAGGCGAATCAAGAGACGAGTAATTCCCTGACGACGAAGTTGAAGCACAAATGGGAGAACGTCAACTTCGCCTAGGACGGTGATAAGAATAGAGACCAGAATGAAACCAGCAATGGTATCAGTCTCCTGACCAAGACCTACAAATAGGCGTTCTTGCGTACTCTCTGCGAAAAAGTGACGGGAAAAAGCCTTATCCTTCAGCTGTTTCGCTAGTTCGAGAAGGCCGGCTCTTCTTCCCGATCCTTGAGTAGGAGTCGGTTTTCCAATTCGATCGATGAGATCCTGGATCTCATCGAGAACTCGAGTGTTGGCACCTGCAGCTCTCAACTCATGCACACTGCGAATCGTAGCCCCCGCACCTTCCCCGTCGTCGTCTTCTTCACGGAAGCTTGCAAGCTTTGGAAGCTTTGGCATCGAAGCTCGACGAAGTCTGCGTCGTCCCTTGGGGCCATCTTCGGGCATATCGGGCAAGGGTTGAGACAGTTGCAGCATGATATCTTCCTCTTCTAGCATTGAACGTTGACGGCTGTACGTAATCTTTGGACCAGTCGTTTGACTAGAGTGTAACGTTTGACTATCTGCTGGTAAATCTGGCCGACTTACGACTTCTGGAGCAGGGCTCTGACTTCTAGAAGAATTGGTCGCGGAAGAAGAATCATCGTCATCCATTGATTCATCCTCGTCTTCGGATTCCAGGTCCTCTTTGGGGATTTGAGCTACCAAAGAATCGATCAATCGGCGACGGGGCATTTGCGGCCTAGAACCAGCCTGTTTTGCGCCAGTGGATACGACTGGTGAACCTCCCAAGCCCAACCTGGCCATACCTGATGACGCCGCTTTTGTTCCAATTGGGCTTTCGGCCTGCTCGCTGGCAGAAACTAGTAAATCGTCCCAAAGTTGCAATCCCTTAGGTGATAGTTTTCTCCTTCCAGAGCCTGGAGTCGCGACCAAATCTACATCCATCATATCTATGTCGGCGAAGTCAGGAGATGATATCTTGCGCTGTGGAGTTCTTCTGAGTGGAGGCGCTGTCTTCTTGGGCGTCTGTAATTTGTTTATATCCGTCTTCTCAACTTTCTGTTGAATCTTTGGCTCTGCTTTATTCTCGAGTTTCTTCCCATTAGCGATTGCGACGGGCTTCGCAGCCTCTCTTTCGCTCTGGCGGTCATTTCGCCTTGGTCTAGAAACTATGGACGTTGTATGCCCACTTCCAGGGAAGGATGCCGCTGAATTTGGTAATGTAGATTTTGTAGCTACCTTTGGGGCAACTTTGGCGGCCACCTTCTGAACCACCTTCGGGGGCATCTTTGCGACAGCAACCATGGATTGCGCCTTGGTGACTGGCAATTGTCGCAAAGGTTGTTTTGAGATATGTGCAGGCGCAGGAGATAACTTGACTCTCTTCCTACTTTGCATGATTGCCATGCCCTCATCTTCTTTCTCTTTTTGGGTCTCCGGGGCACTTTTCTTGGGGACTCGCGCGGCGGGGGTTTTCTTCTTCTTCTCCGGCCTCCGGGCTGTAAAATCCTCCTCGTCGCTGGAAGGAACGTCGAAAATACTTCGTTTTACGGGCGAGGTGACTGTTGTGGGCGACTTGGGGGAAGGCTGCGAGGAGGACTCAGCCTCATCCGTTTGTACAGCTTCTGTTTCTGACGTTTGCACCTTCGTAACCTTCGCCGGCGCCTGGTATTGAGGTATTCGCTTTCTGGCACCTTTCCCGTAGGTCGCTACCTTCTTTCGAGGACCCGCGGTTCCATTGCCAGGAGCCATGGAAGGAAACATTGTATATTGAGGTTGTTTGATCGTGAATTCTATAAAGGAGGGATTGCGCTTGCGATTGCGATAGATCGTAATCGCGTATGCCGTTCGGAGGATATGCGGTCGCACTAGTAGACTATTCAGTAAAGCTGAGGATCAAAGAGTTGTCTTGTCGCTCAAAGGCGAGAGTAAGGGATGGGTGGGCGGAGGGGTTCTCAATAAAGAAAGTAGCGTCAGATCGTGCGGATATGACTGCGATTAAGACAATGGAGGGGCTATGGAGATGCGGTGAGGAGCTGTGAGAGCAATAACCAAAACTTACCAGCAAAAGATCGCCCGCAGATTCTGTTGATCAGATCATCTCACGGGTGTGGGTTCTGAAGCAGTGGTGATTGAGTGCACGTCAGTGAAATGGTAAGATGTACTTGATCGCGCTCTGTGTGTTTGTGTGAAGGTCTAAACAAAACTTGTGGCGTCAGTTCCTTAATCTGGGGTTAAGGGCTGTGCTCAAATGTGGCTAGTGAGTTTGTGTAACCTTCTATGCTCTGCAGCTTCTGATTGGATGAATAGGGTTTGTGAATAGCGCAACCTAGGTATTCACTCTCAGATCGTCACTCGTAGGCAATCATAAAACTCCCAGATTACCATTCATAGGCTGTTTGTTTGTGAGTTTTGATCTTATTCACTCTTCTTTTATCTTTGTCACTCTAACAACCTACTAAAGTATGCTGCCAAGTCTGAACAACCAAACCTAAAGCTATCTGACAGCGGCATGACGCTCTCACCAATTCACCCTCATGCTTTGTTGTTTACTCCAATTATCATGTATTGTCACTTTCAAGGTGAAAGAGCTTATTGTTGCCCATAATTGCGTTGTGTTCATCAGATTTCATACCTAGTTTATTTCTCCAAGTTACACAGCATTAGACAATCTTAGTGAGATGGGTATTCAAAACTGTCAATCTGACTATCCGGGATAATGGTAATCTTGGATTTATATCTTATAGTGTTATTAGCTTGATATTGGAACTTAAGCCATCTTGTCTCTACAAGGATACAAATGTTGGTGATTACAATATATGAGCTAGTGTCTGTGACCATTGCACAATATGTATTTTGATCTTCATACCATCTGGGAAAACCAATATATCAGATGACCAATCAAGGTACAGCTTCTGTACTTGGTGCTGGTGGGCGAAGTGTCTTGGTAACTGGGATAAGCGAACCAATGGACTAAAAGGGTAACAACAAGTCACTTCCCCATCGTTCCTTCTATAGTTTAAACTGCTCTAGTAGTGACTGACTGAAATCTTTGAGGAAAGTAACTTCAAATGCTTTGGGATATCAAATTTGTTTTTTGTTCGCTCAGAGCAAGTCTTTAAAAGTTATGTTAATTTATCGGGTATAGTAAAATAATAGGAGAGCTATTTATTACCACCTTTTTATCCCACCGGCAGGACTCGCTCACTGAGAAACACTTGCGCGTCTATCTTAAGCCACAGGTCCCATTTCTAAATGGAAAAGGAGGGAAACCAGTTCAAAACACTTCAAGACACTGCCATTCATGCCATGTGACCTTGATTTTTGCGATTGACATAAAGCGTCAGCTACATATTAGGAAATCCCCCATTGTTTAATATACATCAGGCTATTTCTCCCGAATGCCAGTATCAGGGAACATTTCCACTAAAGTGAAGTGTACCTCGCAATCTACAAAAATGTATGAGGAATTGTCTGATTTCGTCCAAATTCAAGAGTAAGGTAGAAACGAAGAGGCGTGGAAATCCATGTTAGATGCAAGAAGATTTATAGCAACTACCACGCCTTTTTGAACGTAACCCACCCAATAACAGCTTCCAAATCCCTAAACAGAATTCCTCTCATAGCTCTCTCCCTCGATTTGGATCTTCGCCACAGTTTCCAATTTCCCCCTCTCCTCCTCCGAAGCCTCCCTAAAATAAACCCACTCAAACCCCTCACTCCACGGCCCAAAGACTCTCTTAAGCCAGGAACCAACCACGCCCCCCATACCCAACATTTCAATTCCACCTTGAATCCTAATCATTTGATGGATACCCTTTAAACGTATCTCGTATTCCTTCCAGCACAAATCTGGAGATATTGAAAAGTAGCGCAATATCACAGCAACCATAATCGTATCATCACTTGTCTTTTCCTCGACTGTACCACTTTGCATGACTTAGTTGGCGAAACGTATGGTTTGGTGTCTGTAGTAATACAGAGCTGTTAAGGCTACCAGTGAGTTATCAGAGCAGTTCCCTTCGATGAATTGGAAAACCGGAGTTATATGTAAACACCTAACTATATAAATTCCCAACTGCGGAGTCTCGCTTGAACTTCCTAAATTACATATTACTTCATTCCCACACTTCGCTATGCCATGCATTTCTCCATCAGCACACTGTTCTCACCATTACACTCAAAACGAGCCTCTACATCTCTTATCAAGTCTCTGAACACACACTTTACGCAACCATTCCCAATGTATCCTCTACTTGCCCTTAATTGTATGGCGACCCATCCACCTCTTACGGCCCCACCCCATCAAACCATAAAAATCCTACCTCCATCCACAGATGCCCGTCCCGCCTCACCTGAATCCTCTAGCATGCACTCAGCCAAATAATCCACGGATTCACACGCAATCCATGTCCCCATGTCCAGACCTTATCTCCTTTACACCCTGTAATGAACCATAGGGCTGAAGATGCTGGAATCATGCTTGCGGTATGTGATTAAGATGCGCGCGGTTATGGTTTACTGGATACCTATGGCTGCGAGGGTAATGTACGGAAATCTTGCAAGTAAGTGCCGTGATAGCTTCTGTTTCGGGAAACGGAAAATAAGAAGTGCCTTTTGGGATGTAAAGATTTGGGGGTAAGGACGGAGTTTTTTTAATTTACAAGTCGAAAACGATCGAACTTCAAGATGGCAAACCCCCATCTCGTGGCAATATAGAATTAAGACGTGAAATAAGCAACGCCCCCATACCTTGTCTCTCATCTTGCCTGCTTTCCTCTTACAGCTAGTGTTAATGTAGAAGTTCGCGTGACCTCAATCACGGACGTAATTACACTTCCAAGTTAGGTTTTGGCTATCTGATGTAAGTATCTCCCTCCCCACGTCCCACCGGAGGTTTGAAATCCGTAAAGGAAGGTGGTTATTGTGGGTGTCGGGAAAGTGCTTCTTGTTCCGTTTAGTGGAAGAGGGATGGTGGAGGGAGTTTCAGCCCTATAGGTCTGGGCTAGATTTGGCTTGTGGGTTGCTTGTCGTTGCTCGTACTGTACACAGGTCGTATGAGTTCATGGGTATTAGAGCTGGGGACAAGGTGGTGGCTTGTTATGGACGTTGTGACCAGTCAAGGAAGCCGTGGTCGCTTACGGTATTTGAGACGAAAGGGGGGTTTTACGAGCGAATACCTTGAAAACGATGCACGATGACTAGAAAGTTGAGTAGCCGCCCGTCAACAGTGGGAAACAGACTGGCTCCAACTGCAATTTTTACACAATCCCCAACAAGAAATCAAACAAGGAATGAATACCCGAGTATCAACAACTTCAATTCAACAATTGATCCCGACTATGTAACTTGTATATCTCCGCCATAATTACAAACGGTATGTACCGAACTGACCACCAAAACAAGCTCAAGATCCACCCAATTTGGATTTCCCACAACGAAAGCAGAAGGATTTCTTACAAGCAAATCCATTTTCTCCACATTTCTTCAATGTGCCAAGTGGGGTTCTGACAATCACGACGGGAACTGTGACTTCCTCTTTAATTTCTACACTGCCCTGCCGGTATGATTTGCCTGATGGTGTGATAAGACCCTCCATCGGTGACGACGATCCCTCGTTGTGAATGGTAGGAACATCAGCTCGCGATGAACTAACGCCTGCTGGATCGGGGGCCGCGAAGTTCTGGTTCGCATGGGCACCTCTCTTCTTTGCTGGAGTAAGGTCAAGCAAAGGTGTAATGGTACGAGCGGGTCCCAGAACAGGCCCAATTTTGGAAGCTGATCGAGGAGTTTGCGATTTCCGCCCACTCAATCCCGCAATGGCGGAACGGGGTTGGTGAACAACTTTCCGCGATTTTGGTTGTTTTACTATTCGGTGCTTCTGCTGGGAGGGCTGGGTACCAGTAGCTCCAAGTTCCTCTTCTGTCTTTATCTTGACTTGTTTTCTTGCAGATGGACCAATTGATGAGATGCAATGCATTGGGGAGTCTGCAGTTAGCTCATCAATGTCGTCGTCATCCAGAATTTGATTCAGCTTTCTCTTCATTCTCTTCGCAGAAACGGACAATTTTGGATTGACATCTATAATGTCTGCAGTCTCTTCTCGCTTCACGTTTTCTGGCGTTTCCAAAGGCAATTGCCTGCTTCTGGATTTCGAAGCAAGGAGAAGGAATCCATCGGCGGTCAGATTGAGCTCATCATCTCCCTCGACTGCTGAGCCAGGAGGTATATTTCGCCCTTTTCTGACAGGTGTCTTAAAAGTTTGTTTAGGTAGTGATTCTCCAGCACGAGGTGGTTGAGGTCTTGCCGCTGGGGCGACTTTAGGTATAGCGGGAGTGTCCACGGTTGACGGTGATTTTTGCGGCAAGCTCGTTGTCTCTTTGGCATTGTTGTGAGGTGTTGCATTTTCTGATAGAACAGGCTCGCGCGATAGTTGTACCACAGCTGCAGAACCCTGCGAATCTGGGATACTTGAGCGAAGTGAAGTTCTTGGTCTCAAGGGGGATGCTTGGTCCACGACTGGACTTTGGATATACTGTGCTCGATGGGTTCTATCGGTTCCTACACTGTCCGCACCATCACTTCCCAAGATGCCAGCAGTAGAAGAACAGCTTTGTTGCGCATCAGGGAGATGAATATTCTGATCCTGTTCTTTGAAAATTTTCCTAGTGGGCAATTCATCTTCTACGATGGTTGGCTCTCGGATGGAGTTAAAGCCCTTGGAAGTAGATGGTGCAGCTTCGATGTGATGGTTCTCAGTAGTTTGCACGACTGGTAAAGAAGACCGATCTTGGTTGAGACCCTCTCCCGGATCGCTATGTGCAGAGGGGTGATTAACTATGAGCGAAGAAACACTAGTCGTAGGCGTATACATTGATGTACCAGCCATGCCCCTTGGGGTCAAAGTGCGATCCATGTCAGAGCCAGAAGAGGGACGTTGGCTACTTGATGAGACACGGGACTTTTGAGCCATTTTTGGAGATTCATAGTGGGACTCTTGGTGTGTGGTTGCCACTTCGGTACCACCAGGACTATTCCAGCTAGATCTAATGTGGGCATCAACAGGCTTTACACCCGCTAAAAGAGTTGAGCTCACGCGTCCTTCGAGTCGCCGCAACGCTGCACCATGGGGATGAGCACTTTTGACGTGCTCTACCAGCTCAAATTGTGTAAAGTATCCGTTTTCGCCCACGTAAGGGCAATTTAACTCCCCGCATGGGAAAGCTGTAGTACGGTGGTCTTCAAAAAGATGAACAGCCATTTCTGAGGAGTCTTCCTCTATCGTTCTGTCCAGCCGGTAGAACCTTGAAGGGTAACTCTTGCAATCCTTGTGAGGGCATGGAGCAGTTCCAATTGGAGGTTTTTCGTGGATCATTGGAGGAAGGATAAGTCCATCGTCTTTCTCCGATGGAGTGTCAGTCAAATCAATAAATTGTCGTTGTGGCTGATCTGGTATTTGATAATCGTTGATGACTTGATTACTGTGACTAGAGAACATAGATTGACCCGAGTCGCATGGTCTTTTATCAATATGCCGAGTGTATGGTGATTTTATTTCCGAATGGCTATGCCTCCTCTTACCAAGAATACTCCCAATCGCTTGCCTTGCATCGGGGAGGTCTTCGGTATGCCCTTCTGGGACCGGTGTTTCAGTGGCATCGATAGCTCTGGACCAAGTAATTACTCTGGAATCTTGCTGGGTAGGCTGGCGAGGCTTTTCAGCATATTGAGGCTTTATCGGTGCCGAACTCTTAGGTTGGTTGACCACTGGTTCTGGAATTAGGCGACTTGGAATGGGCAAAGGTCTCTCAGGTGACTTTTTCAAGAAGGTTCTCTTTTTTGGCGGGCTTGGAAGTCGAGAAGGAACCCTGAAGCTTTCAGAATCCGTGGTTCTCAGCGATTCCGGCTCCCCAATTTCATCTGGTTCGAGATATGAATATTTCTTTTCGTATCGTTGCTTCCAACTTCTGAAAGGGTGGCGCGGGTACTGTACTATTTTAGCGAAATAGACTCGAAGGGGTAAAGGGAATACACACCTGAGCTTCTATCCCTTTCCAAAATTCTCCATCCATTATTATACCACGAATTCTCGCTTTTTTGACACAATCCAGTAGAATGTGGTCATCTTCAACTGTGAATGGAGTTCGGCTATTCTTGGCAAGGGGATTATTTCGGCGCTCCTTCTCTGGTTCAGCCCATACTGAATCAACAACCACAGGAGACGATTTTCGTCTTTTAAAATCTGGCTTGGCGTTCGTATTTTCATCTGTACGTGTCCTTGGTACCGCCACCGGAGACGATTTCTGTCCTTTAAAAGCTGGCTTGACGTTCATATTTAGATCGGGACGTGGCCTTGGTACGACCACAGGAAGTTCAGGTATGCGCCAACAAGGCTCAATATCATTCCTGCTATTCCAAATTCGGTCAGGTGGTAATTCCGGGACTTTCCAGACGGATGCTAGATTATTTGTGTTCTGTTTTGGTGGAACGCTCTGCCACGATAGTCCCCTCTCGATGTGTTTGCGTGGGGGGCTTGGTAGGGGTGGTATACGCCAGGGATTATCGGTGTCTTGATTGCGTGGAACTTCTATCATTGTCAACTTGGGTGCCTGCCATGCGGGGTTAACGTCGATATTTCGGCGTGAATGCTGTTCTGATACATATTGGTGAATTTGAGAGCCATGCTCCACCAGAGTCGCGGAATGGGATGGGCGAAGAGGGTTTTGTACTGGGATTGGCGCAATCTGGTGAGGTTCAAGAATTGACCTGGTATTCTCGACGAAATTATGAGGCCGTCTAGAATGGGCTGGCACTGGCTGAATATTCTGAGTTGCCTTTGTAAACCCCCTCAAAATCATATCATCCTCCATGTCATCATCCTCCCCATTCCCAATGTAATATTCCTCGATTTCTTCAACGCCCTTTTCCACTTCCTCTTCTTCTTCTTCTTCCTCTTCCTCTTCGTCCTCATCGTACTCGAATAACGTATCATCACCTCCAAGCGAGCTCTCGACCGACTCCTCTGTATATTCGGTGGATTCGTCGTATAATCGGGATCCGGCGTCTCTTTCATGCCGCATCGCGGAAAGGTGTCCATTGTCGACAATGATTCTTCCAGTTTCCAAATCAATCTCATCCCCAATGCCTTCAAAGTCCTTGCCGTACTTTTCGAAAATCGACTCGAATGTTGACTTTAATTTGAAATCCAATTGCATCCTTTTCTGCTGCAGTTCCGAGTCCGGATCTGGCACTGGATCTATCGTATCATCGTCCTCCTCGTCATCTTCTTCCTCCTCGTCATAGCCCCGCCGGGGTTGCTCCAAGTCATCGTAATCTTGTAGCTCATCGCGCTCATGAATATCGTAGCCTTGTTCCCTCGAAAACGTTCGCAGAAACTGGTTGCGAATAGGTGAGTAAAGACGCTGACGTTTTAGCAGCGGCTCCATAATGCGCTCTCTCGTGGTTGTGGATGTACAGAATCCATTCGAGTGTTGATGGAGGTTGGTGTTGTGATGGTTGGACCACTAGTCGTTAGCTCCGTACACAGCTCCATACCCATCTGGGGATTCTTCAGGAGGTGGACGCGATTGGATGGCGCGTCGTGTCTGATTGGTGCGGGGTTGCGTCAATTTAAGCTTAAATTTAATCCCTGTAGCTCCAAATCATATGCCAAGACCCATTTCTAGTGGAGCCAGGTCCCATGCCAGGCCAGGCTACTCCCACTCAGTTGTGCTTCAACAGGCATACCATCCATACAACATCTGCAGAGTGACAAACATCAGTTCTATGTCACAACCTCATCCTCTGCCAACCATCGTCTGGACTACTTCATTACGATGTGAATAACTCACTAAACTGTTCCTACTCAACCTGTCTGGACTCATCAACACAATCCCATTCCATCTCCGGGCGCAGCTTACTTCATCCAACATGTATTGCCAGAAATGCCGTGCCCCTCTCAAGCTGGACAGCTCTCTGGAGGACCTGAATCCTGCAGCATTTGACCTTCTCGTTGGTATTTATTCCTATCTATACTCCTCTGTCATATACAACACGGTCTAATAAACACAGGCGCATCATCACAACAACAACCCAAGAACATACCTCCTTCGCGACCAGGCTATCCCCAAGAGCGGAAACAGCTCTACGATCGCGTATCCAGAAACTCTTCCTCCCCCACCCTCAGACGCAATATTTCCGGCGCAAGACGAATCGATGCCTCATCTCTAGAACCAAGGACTGGACTTGCTAATCCTGCGATGTCCTTTGTGATGCTCACCGAATCCCAAGTCGTACCAGCATCCGTAGTAAAAAGTCCGGAAGACACAAATCCCAAACGGCGAGGACTCGAGGACACAGTCAATATGGATGGCACAGATGATGAAGGAAAGGCTATGTCACAAGAGATGGAGAGGGTCTCGAGATTGTTTGAGATCCTCTCAGCCAGATCCGATATAGACCATCCAGTCTGTGTAGAATGTACAGATCTTCTTGTGGAAGGCCTACAGCAACGACTAAATGCTGCGACGAAAGAGCGAGATGCATATAGTGGATTCTTGAAACAGGTCAACGCAGATATACCCACGGAGGATGAGGTTAAAGAAGCTCAAGAGCAACTTGCTCAAGCTAAAGCAGACGAAGCTACGGCCATCGAAGAGTTAAAGAAACTAGAAAAGGAGAAGTCAGAAGTCGATAAGGAAATCGCGCAACTTGAGGAAGAGGCACGGGCGCTCGATAATGAGGAAGAACAATTCTGGCGAGAACGAAATGCTTTCTCAATAAAGCTCAACGACTTCCAAAATGTACGCGACAGCGTCAACCAACAATACGATCATGACTCCCAACTGCTAGAGAAACTTCAACGAACAAATGTCTACAATGACACCTTTTGCATCAGTCACGACGGAAACTTCGGAACCATCAACGGCCTTCGTCTGGGTAGACTCTCCAACGTCGCCGTAGACTGGCAAGAAATAAACGCAGCATGGGGCCATACCCTCCTCCTCCTCGCCACCGTAGCAGAAAAACTAGGCTTCAAGTTCCACGGCTACGAACTCCAACCCATGGGTTCCACCTCGCGAATAATCCGATACGACTACCCCTCCCCCTCCGCCAGCCGAGCCGGCTCCCAACGAAGCAGCACCACCCGCGCACCAACTCGAAAAGTCCTCGAGCTCTACTCCTCGGGCGACATGCCCCTCGGCCTCACATTCATGCACCGCAAATTCGACACCGCCATGGTAGCATTCCTAGCATGCGTCAAGCAAGTCGGAGAGTTTGTCGAAGAGGAGTCTATGAAGGGCGGCAACGATCCACTGCGATTACCCTACAAAATCGACGGCGATAAGATCTACAAGAACGATGTCGATAAAATGGATAGTGTCAGTATCAAACTCGGTATCGCGCAGGATGATTCGTGGAGTCGAGCTTGCAAGTATACACTTACGTGTTGTAAGTTTTTGCTCGCTCATACTTCGAATACTGCTCGGACTCCAAGGAAGAAATAGGCGTATGGAGTTTTTGATGGCGAGTGGTTGGTGAGGCATGGGTATCGGCATGGTTTGGGTTTGTACAGTAGCTGTACACAATGGAATAGACAGAAACGGGTGTTTACTGGTGTAAAGGCTTTTCAATGAGGTTTTGATAATTTATACGCGGGCTTCTAGATACCACATAATTTCAGACGCAGTTCTTAGAATTTCACAATACTCTACACGATGCGCAAGTCACGCAGAGAACAACGACTTGGAAAAACGTGAGTAGAATTCGTTCTACAGAATTAACCGACCATATGCATCTTCGATTCGAAGCAGTCGGAGAAAAGGGTATGCAAGGCCTATCAAAGCTATAAGTCAAGTGGAACGCCGCTCCCCCCATTTCCCATGGCCAACATTCTCCCCCGGGGTAGCAGTCCATACTGCCATCATGCTTTAAGTGACATAAAGAAAAAAAGGGGCTTGTCGGATATTTTCTGTTCGCGTTGCAACATTCATCAGGAAGTGTGGGGATTGAACTGTCGCTTTTTTTTTCTTGAGTGAGAATAGTGTTCGTCATTTCTGTGTTTGCTTGCTTCACACTAAAGCAGAAGAAGAGGTACCAGATGTGATTCGACCTTGCTGTTCATTGGCTCGGACTGGTGCAAAGTATGGGTGGGCCATAGCTTCCTTCGCGGTTAAACGCTCCTAAAAGAAATGTTAGATGATATTGAGGGAATTTCATAAGAGATTTTACCTGGTGATCGTATCTAAGTAATTTATCCAAGAAATCAATAGCCTCATTGCTGACAAATCTTTGGTTTTCGGAGTTGACAAAACTGTGCCAGCTCTTCTTCTGGAATCTGCCTAGAATATCGTCGTATTGGGCATCGAGTTCGATTTCGTATTTGTCAAGGTAATCGAACAAATCCTCGGTACCCAACACCTTGGCAATCTTGACAAGTTGGTCCGAGTTGCTGTTGCCGTGGAAGAAAGGCTCCTTTCGGAAGATCATCGAAGCAAACATAGCACCCAAAGACCACATATCAAGAGAGTAGTCGTACTCTTGGAAATCAACAAGCAATTCCGGACCCTTGAAATATCTGGACGCAACGCGGACGTTGTATTCGGTGCCTAGGTGGTAAAACTCGGCGAGACCCCAATCGATAAGTCGCAACTAGTGCGTGTCAGTAGCCGAAGACCAAAATATCAGCATATCCAAATACCTTTCTGTTTTCGTGGTCAATCATAACATTGTGAGGCTTTACGTCTCTGTGCATGATGCCTTTGCTGTGACAAAAGTCAAGGGCCTACCCACGATCAATAATCAATTCTCCCATTATCAGAACCCAGTAACACTACCTTAAGCAGCTCATAAATGTAATATCGGACATCGTAGTCGACAAACTTGGGGTACAAACTTCGAAAGTCCGTGTTGTTGACATATTCGAATATGAGGGAAGGCGTTTTGCTCTGCATCATGTATGAGTCGTCTGTTTCTTGATCGGAAGGGACGTATCCATCATCGCCGGTTATGCCAACCCCAGCTTTGGGAACAACGCCGAAATGATTTGAAGAAGGAGAGAGATTTACTTGCTGGTCGCGAACCACGTCTAGAAGTGCGACTATGTTGGGTCCGCCGGAGAGGTTCTGTAGAATCTTGATTTCCCTCTTTATCTTCTTCTTCTTGACCGGCTTCAGTACCTTGATAACGCACTTTTGGTAGTTGACGACATTGATTCCTTCGAAGACCTCCGAGTACTTTCCTCGTCCTAGGTGACCGGCAGATTAGTATCGTGTTTCATTTGCTTGGTGGGTCGTGGTGTTTTGCAAAGGGCGCCTCACCAATCTTGCGAACTACCTCGTAGTTCTCCAGCACACCCCAGGTGATGTTGACACTGTCATAGTCCCAGTAGGACCGTGGCATCTGCTGGTTGACATCTGCGTACACGCGCGCCATTCTGCAGTCTGCCTCCCAAGGCGCCGGACAACTTTTGATGTTTAGGGCGTCTCGATGCGGGGAAGGGATGGATGGACTTGGATCCAAAGGAACCTGTTGAGGCNATGCAGATCTAGTGTGATCTTGCTGCAGGCGCAAGATAGGCAAGTGAAGATTCCAGCTTCCTAGCGGTGGGCAACGGAACCCCTCGAAACTTAGCGTCGTTGGCAAGCGGTCCGTGCCTAGCCATATTTCTATTGTAGCCGGGCCAACCTCGCTGGTGTACTTGTATCATCTAACTAATGTCTCCTTTTTCTAGAAATAAAAAGACAATGACTCTCTCTATTCATCTATTCAAATATATAGTATATTTCTTAAAGGAGATCTCTGGATTGATTTTCGAGAAAGATAATACTGAACTCGCCTGCTTAGCCTCTCCTCACGCCTCGGTTAACTTGATAACATGTATCATTCTTTGATAAAGATATCTACAATTTTAGCTAGGTTCCTAGTATTACAAGAAAAGTCTCGGAGACTTCTTTTATCTCAGTCCAACCTCACTAAAAACTATTCCATTATATCATTTACCTAGACTGACCAACATAACTAATCCAAAACAACAGAGCAATAAAGGTAATCAATCTAGATATTTTCAAAATGTCAATACTTCGAGTTTTATTACGCTATACATCAAAAAATGAATCTCTACCACTTTTCCTGTCCACCAAGAACTAGCCAAACAACTCAAATCCCAATAAATCCACAGACCTCCGACTCTTAAAAGTATCTTCTCTTCCTCCCAACTAGTTGACGCACAAAAAAGCAACTCCCGGGTCTAGCTTGAGTATCGCTACCCTCGGGCCTCGGGGTTCAAAGTGGATAGAAATAGGCTTAAAAAGTAACATCGACGTCATGTCATCAAGGTTTCGTTACAGGAACAACCTATTCTGTGGACAGTTATCTCTGGCCCAGTAATCAGCTTTGCGGAATTACGCCTGACAGAAAAGGATTTAGATCTGACCGAGGGAAGTCTAGAAACTTTCCTGATTTTTGGAAGGGCCAGGCGATTAAGGTTGGCATGAAAGTGCTACTTTTAGTTCTCATAAGTATTCATACAAGTCAGGCCTAAGAGTCACAATTTCGACTTCCACAAGCGGTTCGACGAGGGTTCCATATACTGCTAAGATACCACTTTTCAGATCTGGCACGGTGCTGAGATAAGTTATTCTTCCCTACGACTCTATCCACGGCGCTATTCATTTAGATAATTAGGTTAGGATTAGTTATAGGCAACATCAATTACAAGCGAACTCTTTAGAGATAGTCGAAAGATCCAGATCCGTCGATACATATATACTTAGAACTAACTAGGAGCTCGGTATAATTATAATCTCTTTATGGAGTGGCTTTTCTTTTACCACACCCTAGGTAAAGCCTCAAGGTCATATAGAATGTTCCTTCAATAATTTAGTTACATCCCTTCCAGACACGAGAGGTACGTGGAAAACGCGCACGCAAAGTGGATACAATAACCAGGTACAAATGAGGCTCAAATGCTTGGAATAAGGGTTTATATAGATCCAGGACAGCATTAGCAGTACGTACGTACGCGTAGGGTGCTGGAAGTGTGGACAATTTTACTCCACTTTGGAGTGCACGTTTTTTATATACCTCTCGCGTTTGGAAGGGATGATGATTGTATTAAGTGAAGTACAAACCCGTCTTCTCGATAAAGTAGTTTAAGCTCTTACTATCAGACCTGGGCACGATATAAACGTTTCTATATCGGGCCTCCTACGATCGATATTGTATTGTAAATATATTGACGATACGATATCGGTTTTTTGACGATATCCGATATAATATCGATTATCGCTATACGTAATACGGAAAATCTGTAAATCTGGACCCGGGCTAATTAGTATGCTCTATTCACCCTAGCTCCCTAGGCTCCTTAGGCTTTAACAAATAACACTACTACTACTACTACTACTACTATTACTACAATTATTATAAAACGCTCTTTATTTAACTAATATGCCTCTATTTGATTCCGTACCTAGTTTACCTCGCCGAGAGCCTCCTAGAGGTCGCGAAATATTACTAAAACGACCACAGGCCGATACGATAGCTAACAAGCCTATACTACCTCTACTACGTTAAAAGAAGGCCCCGAAAGTTAAGGACTTAAATACCTTTATTTTTCGTTTACTAAATCCTCTATATACACACTATATAATCGACGAACGCTATAATAATTTACTAATCCGTTATACCTAGCCTAGTTATTCTTATTCTAAGGAAATCCCTCGAAAAGTTGTTACTACTAGAAACTATAAGACCTATTATTTCTACTACTATCTATCTATTCCTATAATAGAACAAGCCTCGAAGATAGCTAAGGAGTAAAAGAATAGGCTAAAGAGTATCTTCGATATACCGGTAGATTTATAAACTTATAACGAACGGTATTAACTCCTACTTATTAATTTAATTATTAAAAATAACCTTTCTTTCGACCTTATTATATAGTAGGAAATAGTAGATTTTATTACCTTTTTATCCCTAAATATAAAGCAGGTATTATAAACGACTTTAGTTCGAGATTTATATATAAGGTACGAGAGTAGTAAGGATTTATTAGTAATTAAATTATAGGAGTATATTAGTTTAGGTAGTTGTATTTCGCTTATAACTAATAGATAGTCTAGAAATAACAAGCTCGATTATATCGCGGTTATAGCGTACTAGTCTAATTACGATTTTACTCTCGAATCTATACTCCTTGATATTATTAAAATAACTAATCCTTTATATAACGGATAAGTGCTTATAACGAAACTCCTAGAGGTTACTAATCGCTTAAATATTATATACTTAATTCTATCGGTTACTAGAGATAATATAGTACTAAATAATACTATACTAGATATATTTAAGGTAGAAGTTATAAATTAATAGGATTTACTTCTAGAGAATAAGTAATTATAATATACGCTTAAGTTTAATTACGTAGATAGTAATTAGCGTTATTATATATATATATATAATCTTAGTATTTAAGCTAGTAAGTTTTTTTAAGTTCTATCTAGCCGTACTAAAAGATCCTCTATAAATTATAAGTTTCTTAGTATTTTACTAATAACTTTATAAGCTCTCGAAGCTATTAAGGTAGTCCTATAGTAGTATAGATCCGAATATATTCTACCCTATAATAATATAATACTATAAACTCCTAACCCCGACGGTAGCCTTTAAGACAATCTAGTTAAAAATCCTAGAGTCGCGATGTGGATTTATTCCTCGTTCCTCGGATCCCCAAAGAGACTCTAGAATCCTTCGTGTGGGCTGGAACTTGACAGGGGTTTCACTTACTACATTAGGTAAGGTGTACGTTCACTTACTACATTCGGAAGGAAAGAGTGGGCCAAAGTGGGTGCGATGAGTCAGCTGTAGGAACACCAAAACTCCTGCACGCATGCGGCTCTTTACGCCTACGTAGCGGCACTTCCACCTGTCGGAAAGACGTATAAATAAGACGTGTTTGTAGGGACAATTAAGTACTGTTATATTCTCGAAGCATATGTTGTTCCGACATATGCGCATGCGGCTACGTAGCTATTTATATGTAGGTGAGGCTCAAGTGCGCATGCGGCTCCCTGGCCGACCACTCACAGGTACCCCGAGGCTTTTCCGGGGATACGAAGTTAATACGAGTTCCAGCCCACACGACGGCTCTAAGAGTCTCCCTGAGACTCTTATACTGAGATTGCCTTTAAGAGCTCGATACCTTCTATAAACTTTAATACCTTTATCTTATTTTTAAATTATAAAAGATCGCTTGTTTCGAACTAAAAGAAGTATATAAAAAGAAGAAGATAATATTTATTAAGCTTGTATTTAATATACTAGTATAATAGAATTCTACTAATTATATACTATCCGCCGCGCTAAAGATAGTACCTATAATTAAGTCTATCCTATATAAATAATAGTAGAATAAGTCTATAAAGCTATATAAAACTCTAAATAACTCGGACTAGAAAACTCTTAAGAATATAGCTTTATTTTTCGATCTCTTTTATTATTCTATAGTTTAAATATAAGCTAAGTAATATCCTATACTTTATAACGTAATACTAGAATATCTATAGCTCTAGTAATAACTTAATATCTAGGTTTATAATAATAAGTAACCGATTATTTAAATCGTAGCGAAAGCTACCCTAGATAAGATAAACACGTACTATAAGGAGTATATAGCTATACGATAAGCGTCTATAGCGATTATTTACGACCTATAGTATAAACTATAAGTTCTTAAATATCTCTACGAAGTAGTAGGTAGTATAGATACGTCTAACTATAAAAAGTCGAAGACTTACTTTAAGTACGTCTATAAGGCCTATAAAACTTATACCGATAATATCGCTATATACGAAACACGAATTACTTATAAGGTAGCGATTTAAGCTTAAATTAATAATGATTTAGAATCTAATTCGTTACTATCGTCGGAGTATTTAATTAAGGATAAGTCTCGAAATAACCCCTTTTAGGGCTATTAAGCTAGTAATCCTACGATACTAGCGATCCGACGGGACGAAGTTAATAGATAGCTAGAAGAGGGAGTAATTAATTTAGACTCGAGCCTAGAGGATATACGTTAATTCCTATAGTCTTGCTAGGATAACTTCCTAATAATTATATAGATAGCTCTAGATTATTTTACAATTCTAGTAATAAGCGCCCTATCGGAACAAGTCTTTAGCTAGGTAGGAAATCTAATCTCTTAAAAAAGAAGCTTAATTTATAGTACAAACGTTTAATACGTATTATACTTATAAAGCTAGGGTGTTATACTAGATATTAATAAGGAGGAGGAGGTAGTAATTAATAAGGAAGGTATTATTATTAAGCGAGAGTAATAAATTAATTATTAGTATTATCTTTTGTTCCTATAATAATCGAATTCTTACTTTAAATTAACCCTGAAAACACCTAAAAACACCCCTAAAAACACCCTAAAATATATTAATTTTAGGTATAAAATATCGATATTGTTACTTTTTCGACGATCGATATCGGTATTGTCGAATAATATATTGCGATATATCGCGATATTTATTGCGATAATCCGATACATATCGTCATTGTGCCCAGGTCTGCTTACTATTACCAACTTATTATAAATTAATCAAGCTAACATGGAATCTACAACTTATTTAAATAGTATAGTGGTATACAAGGTTTTTTGAGGCTTTCGCAAAGCTTGGAGATATTCGTAGTATTCTCACTTTTCCCTATATTCTATACTGTAATCTTACCAATTAGACAGGAAGAAGTACCGCATACCCTTAGGGTGGACTTACGTTCTACGAAGTAAGGTAAGTGATGATATTTAAATTTTCAATAGTATAGTAGGTAATTAAACAGATAAATATCAAACACCTCCCACACAAATCCCTCTCCCAAACCTCTCCTCCACTTACGTACATAATACCTCTAAGTATCACCCACCATCCCCCTCCCTATATCCTCAAAGGTCAACTTATCACAAGCCAGCACTTACACCCAACAAAGTTGAAAACCCTCATCTCCCATAATTTTATCTCAAAAGCTGAAAGCTCCAGCAGATCCTATAGCTACCCCCATACAAAATCCCTGAATCCAACATTACAACAACGAGAAAGTGAAATACAACAATCCCTTCCATCCTACGCCTATATCCATTTCGCACTCCCTCCCCTTCATACATCCACATCCACATCCACAATCATTAGTAAGAATTCTTCGATTGTAGATCAAAGAACAGAGCCCCACCATCCAATTACAACATCTTCCTCTATACTCTATAATTAACGACATACATGATACCTCTCCCTCTCCCCAAAACCACAAACAGCTTTACTATACAGTCTTCTCTGCCAAAGAACATTTATTGATGCAGATGTACTTCTTCGATAATATTCACTTCTGCTTCTACTGTCCCCAATAAAAACCATAAAAAAGACGACGAATCACTCTGTTAGCTTCAGTAGTGATGCAGAAATATCCAATGTCTTATTTCCAGCAACCTTTTTCGTGTTACTTCGTACCGTTTCTCCAGAGTCTAGGTCGACGCTGTGAAGAAGCCCTGAATTAAATGACGGACCCATATCAAGTCTCAGCTATCCACGCTCCTCACAAAAGACACTTATGACGAACGGATATATATCTTCTCCCTATAAACTAGACCATA
The DNA here is from genome assembly GCA_900184765.1 of Hymenoscyphus fraxineus. NCBI lineage: Eukaryota > Fungi > Ascomycota > Leotiomycetes > Helotiales > Helotiaceae > Hymenoscyphus > Hymenoscyphus fraxineus. The sequence goes on from LT855418.1 coordinate 2,210,368, forward strand.
TAAAAAGACAAGCATAGAAACTACCAACTTCCTATCTAAAGAGTATAACTTCCCTTTTCCCTCAATAACCTCTTCAAAGATCCCTAGCGCCGGATATAAAACACATAAATCTTATTCTTCACAGTTACTACAAGTACAGGTATAAAAACTGACACCGTTCCAGTCATGAAGACCTTACTCACTACTAAAATCCTTATAGAGGATCATTTTATATAGATATATAGTAACAAAGATTTAGATATCTACTATAAAGCCTCCTAAGTACTATACTAAAACTCTCATCACAATTCATCAAAGGGATATTACCCAACATATCCCCCCTCCCTACGTAGATATCGTGCTTTCATAATAATGCATAAAGGAATCAAAAACTCCCTGGTACGAAATGGTCATATATCTGGATAGATCGGAGTACCTACGCCAAATATGGGATACTTCAAATGAGGAAATTCTAGCGTGTCGATCTTCTCCGATATCATAGTCACTCTTTAAATATCCGCATCTTTGTCACATAGTCGCTCTATCCAGTAGACACATGTACCAATCTATTAATTCTTCCTCTTATTCTTGTATACGTTCGAAGTATTTTTTATAACAGTCGTTACTTGATAACAGTTTGGAGGATATACAACTCAACACCCCAATCAACACAACAAAAACAAATTGAGAAGTAAGCTCAGCAGCTCAGCAGCTAAGGATATAAAGGGGAAATGGTATAACCAGCAACATACCTAGGCTAAATAAACAAATCCTCACCAACTACAGCCAGCATCAAAAGAAATCCTTTTCCTTCCCAAAGAACCGAAATCCTTTTCCTTCCCAAAGAATCGAAGATAGAAATCCCCCCCTCGCGGTTTTAACCCTTGACTCTTAAGGTGTGTCATGTCATTCTATAACTCATATAAGCTTAAGGTAAAACACAAATACAAATCCGCAATGAGAATCCTACATCATTTCAGTAATCAGGAACGTCGCAAGAGTCAAGACTCAAATAGACAACAGAAAAAAAGGAATCATACCTACCAAGAATCACCCCAGCAACCAGTGCTTTCAACTTTAGCCAAAAAAAAAAAAAAAAAAAAAAANACTTAGCCTAGCAAGCATACATCCTCACGGCGTGATCCATCCCATGTGATCCATGATCACCTCTCCCCTCTCCCCTTCCCTTTTAAGGTAGTTGTGAAATACCCTCCATACCCTCCATACCATGGAACCGATCATTGAGTAGGGTATATGGTATATGGCATATGTATATATATTTATTCTGCTAGTAGCTCTTCATTTTTTTCTTTCCCTTTCTTTCTCTCTTTTTTCGTGTTAAGAAGGGGGAGAGGGAGATGGAAAAAGTCCAAATCCCAAGAAGAAAAAAAAACAAAAACAAAAACAACAACAACACTATAACAAGGAAAGGGAAAAAAAAAAAGAGAAGGAATACCGTACGCAAAAAACCCACCTCCAAACCCACCCACAACCCCCCCATCACACAACCAATCCCCAAAACACCTCCTTTCCCTTTCCCTACCCGCAGACTCCCTCCTCCCTCCTCCCTCCTCCCACAGTCCTCCAAAAGCGCTAATCCAT
>LT855418.1:2220137-2232783 GCA_900184765.1 Hymenoscyphus fraxineus
CGATCCCGATTGGGATGTATGAGTTAGGTTAAGGTGTTAAGTGAATTTTGAATTTGAATGTTTGGTTTGTTTATTGTCTTTGCTATTGTCTTTGTTATTGTTGTTTTTAGTATTGTTGTTCTTGGTGTGTTTGGGACGAGGGGGAGTGAATTTTCTCCGTAGCTAGTCAGTCTAGTCTACATGTTTATATCTGGTTGTAAACTTTTGGGGATCGGGGGCTATTCTTTGTTTTGTTCNTCTTTCCTTTCTTTTTCCTTTCTTTTTTGGGGAATTACGGGGATATGGGATATGGGTTTAGTATCTTACGCGTATGAATGGAGAGTTGATGGGTGGTATGGGAATTGGGAATTATAAAGGTTTTGTTGATTGTTGTTATTATTATTCTTATAATAGTACTTGATCATTTGAGTTATTTGAAATCATCTCATTCCATGAATCTCACTTTTCTCTTGTTATGTAGTCCACACTATCGTATCTAGATTTCCATTTAAAGGTGGCTGGCTAGCTGGTTTTTACTCTATTTAAGTTCCGAGATTAGAGAAGAACTTGTTGGAAGATATCTAGATATTTAGATACGGAGTTAAGTACGAGAGTTGGCTTTTGATATGTATAGGTAGAGCTTGAGAAATGATTGTGCTGGGGTTTTTGGATAGTTGAATTGATTGGTCGAAGGAAGTTGGGGTGGGAGATTTTTGTTGGGGAGGGGGGTTGAGGTGCTTGATGGATTGTTTGATGGATTTTTGAGGTACTGTATGGGTTGTGTGGGGTTTTTTGGGGAGGGGGGAGATGTGTGTGTGTTTAGAATTACGATGTTTGGTACTGTGTAGTATTTCTTGAGGTGAGGGAGGTATGGAGGGTTGTGATGGGTTCTCTTCTTGGGGGAATTTATTGCTGTGTATGTTTGAGGGAATATGGAATGGATGTGGGAGTTGGAGTTGGATTTTGTGTGTGTTTGGATCTTGAACTAATTATTGTTGTGGAAATGGTACAGTACTTGAATCTGGAGATCATACTGGGCATAGTTACTTCGTTTCGGCTAACAGAAGAGCTCATTCAATTATCTTGACTCATTTATTCCCTTGATTGGGCCCAGGCAAAAGACACCCTGTTGTTGTTGTTTTTTGGTGAGGAGTGCTGATTTTTTCATATATATGTTTTGGGGAGTGGCTATGAAGATGTCATGTTCTGGTTGGCTCGCTTCCCGGTTCTCATGATGGGCGGGATTTCGTTTGGGGAGTTTGTCATGGAATTATTTTGGTGATGTGAAGAGATGTATTTTTGGGATGTTCATTTAAAGCTGAAGTAGCTTCAGTAGAAAGTGTGAATATCGAGTACAATATATCTTGCTATAATATTGTGGTTTTGCGGAGTTCTTCGTGGGTCCAAGTCGCGACTTCCTTCCCGTAACACTTGAACCACCCTTGCCAGCACTCAACCATCTCCACTCAACTGACAAGATTTGATCAACAAAAACTTCTTACCAATATTATACTCATTGCGGTATCTTTTGACACAGCATTCTTTTGCAATACATCCTTACCACTCATAACCATTTCATCAACAAATCTCCATCACTTCAACATCTTACCAGATACACTCTTTCAGGAGCCCAACAGACATCTGGATATTCCTTCTTGGGGGTACACTGCAGCATCTTTACCACCAGCATTGCTTTCAAAGTCCACCTTGCATTCTTCACAGCCTCTTTTTCAGATCAATTTCGTCACATTCAAAAGCTCAGGTCTACCTTTCACCTTTATCAACAATTCACTTCTGAAAGACTCCGCTTCACGGAGTGCTGTTACACCCTTGACAATAGGCAGAAGCCTTGCTAGTAGGATCTACAAACAAGGCGACGTCTATTGACAATCCATTGCTAGTTCCAGCTGCTTCTCACCCTTGCTCAGTTGGTCCGTGTGTTCACAAAGTAAGTTACTATATTATTGGATTCAGTCTGTCTTCCTTTGACTCAACTCCTCTTCAGCCACAACAATATCTTCAACCTCGAGTATTACTCAACCACAACTCTCCCTACACTCTAGCTATTGTTACATCTCAACCACTCTGACTCATCTATTTCTCCTTCCTACACTCACACTGCAACTTGCATTGCTGTTGTCGTCATCTTTACCTTCTGTTCTCGTCACTTGAGGCAATTGAATTGATCTCGACTTCGCTATCCTTTGCACTTGAAATACTTGAATCCAACTCGATCCAACTCAACTTCAATACTCCACCCGTCTGAAATCATCAACTTCACTTACTCTGCAAGTTTGGTACAGTTGAACCTTCCTTGACTCCATCTACCTCACGTTCGGCGTACTGTACGTGAGCATTCATCTCAACTACATTGCATCAAACCATTCTCAAAAGCAACACAACTGACTTCACTATTCAGAAACACCGACAAAATGGTCAAGGGGACGGTTCCAGATGCCCATAAACCATCCAAGAGGTCTAAGGCAAAGAAGAAAAGACGAGATGCGCAACTCAACAAGCCCTTTCCAAAGGATCACAACCCGCATGAGTGGGTCGACAAGGAGATTCATGAGAACTCTTTGAAGTACTTCAATACGGATCCTAACAACACGAACTGGGAAGATAATCTACGAGCCAAGATGATGGAGCCTATGCCGTTACAGCCATGGGTTGATACGACAAGTCCAAAAACAGAAGAGGAGATTGTCAAGGAACGAGTCACCGAAGATCTCAAGGATTGGCCCTGGAGAGAAAGTAATAGGCAACCTATTATGATTGGTCCTCATATGTTTAATACTATGCCTCGAAGCGAAGATGATATTCGACCACCTGTCGAGGCTGGTGAAGGCTGTGATCAACAACAAAGTCTCTTCTTCACGAAAATTGTCGCTCACGCAGATATCTTTTCGATGATCATGGAATTGGTGTGTGCTCATCATGATTCGGCTTGGAAGTTTGGGGCTACTTGCATTCAAGCTTATAATCAGATGGTTTACTCTTTCATGGTAAGATATGTTCAGCTCTTCCCAAATTTCCTGGATGGCCTTGGAATGGATATCATCTATCTGAACATCCTGGGATGGACAATATTATCAAGCATTTCTTTTCAAATGTCGCCAAAATGAATATACGCTAACTTTCACGTAGGACTTCTGGGACATGTCAAAAGGCTGGTTCAACCAATGCTCCCTTACAAAAGAACTTAAAGACGAAAATAATAAGGTCTGCAATCGATCCGTATGCCCAGTCCTCATCGTCTCTACAACACGTCACCAAAATCTGAAAAGCCCCAACAAACCACGACCAAGCTACAGAACCCAGTTGAATAGCATGTTCAAACTTTGTAAGTAGCTCCCATCTCCCATCTCAACCTCTCTAATGGGCATGAAAAATAAATAGGCAAAGCTGTTCGCAACGTTCATGATAACATCCGAACTCTTCATTTCCATAACGTTCCATTTCTCACTGACAGTATACTTGCTTTGTTGATCCCGACCATGCGCAACTTGACCAACCTTGGTGTTTATAAATGCCAACTGCTGCACGTCGGGCATGCTATTCCCCTCCTCGGCATTATTACTCTCGATCGTCCTAAAGGAAAAGAGCACCAAGTAAACCTCGATTTCTACCCCAACTTCCACATTGGTCCCGTCGAAACCGGTAAGCCGTGGGAGATGGGAGGATTTGGTGTTACGTGGGACAATTGGAATCGAGACTCTCGTCTAGCCATTTGGCAGCTGGTTTCTCATATCTTACCAAAAGCTAGAAGTCAGGGTATCGATATGGAGTCTCCTTGGACTGGGTTCCGAAAGTGGCTTGACGATGGTCCTTGTTGGAGGGTTGAGCAGACGTTGAAGGTAATGATGGATCCGAAGGTTGGACCGAGGGAGTTTGCAGCTCAAGTTGATGCCGGGAATATTTTACATCATGGGAGTGTAGACATGATGTTCAATTATAAGAGGGCTATTCTATCGGGGGGCATGGAATGGTGAGTTAGCCCCTTCTCTTTTCTGTCATTTTGTATCGAGTATCTCTATATGCATGAACCTCTCGCAATCTTTCCCGACAAGCTAACAAACGTACACAGGGCTGAGAGTGTATACGATTGCGCTCAATGCGGTCCCAATCTCGGCATCTTCTTCTTCTACCTTGAGATCCGAAACCACCGAATCTTCGGCGAGCAACCTACCTGTCTGGGCTGTCAACTAACTATGGTCCTCGAAGGAGAAAAAGACCACTTTAAACTCCACAAACGCAAAATCATCCGAAACTGGCTTTCCAACATTCAACTCAACGATGACGGCAGTTCGACTCGCGTATGGAACTACAACAACCTCGCGCAAGCTATCGCCGAGTTCCAAAACGAGAAGAAGAACAAGCGAGGCGGGAAGCTTAAGAATCCGGATCCTAGCACTAGGAAGAATATCAAGGAGTGGGGGACGTCGTTGGATGAGATGCGTCAGAAGTGGATTGAAGAGAAGGGGTGGGATCGAGAGGTAGAGGAGCGTCAACAGCCTTATACCAAGGATGAGATGGGCAGACGCGGAGAGAAGATGAGGACTCCGCGGATTGGGGATAAGATGCAGGATCCGATGGTGTTGTCGCCAGAGGAGAGAAAGTGGCATGCTGTCAGGGCGGATGAGAGATATGCGCATGGGTTTATGTGGTGATTTCCTCTCGGGGGTTGGGAATGGTGGTTGGAATATGGTCGGGTTAATCGACTGTTACGAGCTTCCAATCTCTCCTTGCAACAAGCATCTCTCATACGTCTAACCAACTCTCGGGTGCGGACAACTACCTATCCTTCCGTCAACTCCCACCAAAGAAATACGAATCAATAACTGCAGCTCTCAGCAGCTCTCGCACAAACTTCCATCTCTACGTCCCAAGGACCGTAACACCAAAACGACAAAATCTCACCACAAACTTCACCCACTCATACATACCCTCCCTGCCCATAAACCCCTCACAACTCCCCCATACATCCCAACCAAAACATACAAACCGCCCCCTCCTATCAGCACCCCCCTCCCTAATCAAAAAAGCATCTTCATCACTCCTCTTACCCTCACACCTAGCAAGTTTTCCTTTTCCTTTCCTTTCCTTTCCTTCCTTTTCCTTCCTTTCCTCTCCCCTACCCTCAGCCTTTTTCTTTTTTTTAGTTTAGAATTGATAAGAATTGCACAACACCACAACATCACAACATCACAACACCACACCACAACACCACACGCACACAACATCACAACACCACGCACAGAAATTACTTCACCTACCTCTCTGGGAAATGGGAGTGTAGGTGTGGAGATGGGGTTTGTTGGGTAGGCTGGTAGTTAGGTGGTAGTTATTAATATTAATATTGATATGAATACCGTTTAATATGATATTATTCCATGAATACTATGAATACGATACAGAACCATACAGTACCATATAAATATCAAACATAGACATACGAATCATATGATGAAGGTCTGGTATAACTTAAATTGCATTAGTCTGTTGTTTTGTTTGTTTTGTTGAATAGGTTCCAGTAAATACAGCTATTGGTCAAGAATTCAGATTTCTCGGTTAAATTTCCAGGGNTAGAGATTGGTAAGGTAGGTGGATGTTTTTAATGGAGGGATCACGATATGGGTACTGGGAGGGATTTTATGGTAGGTTTTACGTTTTTTTGGTAGGTATTGAGTCTTGAGAAAGAATAGAAGGGAATAGATGGATATATACAGAAATATGAAAGATTATCCAACCAGATCCCAGATCCCAGAGACCCTATATCAAGGATAGGAAATTAAGCCCAAAAAAGACCGAGAAGAAATATATATCAACAACATCCTACACGCCTAGTTCCTTTCTTTCACCCACCCCTTTCCAATCGTGATGATTTCATGAAGCAAGGGGAACCCATGGGTTTAGTTTATGCAAAGCGTGGTGCTTTGCCTTTACTCTCGTCTTGGTGCGAGCGCAGGGGTAGTTGGCGATCGAGCGTGTTGAACGCGAGGGTTCGTGGGGTGTAGGGGACGGACGTTGGGTTCACGCGGATGTTGGTTTCGGAGCCGTTGTCGGAGCCGTTGCCGCCTTTCATTTGCATCTCGTCGACGTCTATCTTGTCGGCGGCTCGTTGGGCGGCTGAGGGGATGCATGACCAGACGGAGAGGATGAGGTTGGCGAGGAAGATTACGCTGATGGTTTTGTTAGCGAGTTGTGTGTAGATAAGAAAAGGGTAGACTTACACCATGATAACTGTTACTGCGAAGGTTCCTTTGGCCATTAGGCAGTAGTGTTTTAGTTTGCTGTCGGGCGCATAGTCACAGCTTTTGTTGATGTACCAAGCTGTGCTTGAGGGTCTTCGTGGATCCGACTTGTCGGGTCCTGCTTGGCCGTAGACACTTGCTATGTACAATCCGACGAGGACTGCATTGGTGATTGCTGATAGAATTGGGTACCAGACGTGCAGGGAGAACATGATGGCCTTGACAATCATGATGAACATGGATAGGACTGATATCGCGACGTTGAAATCCGTCAATCTAGAAGTTTGTTAGCGATTTGGAGCCAAACAAATCTGGGTGTGGGGTTGAAGCTTACGCCTGTGACCAGACAAATGGTGTTGATGGAAGGGGTCGGTGGTTCGCATATGCGTAGAGGATCTGCTTAGGACTCGAGTTGAAGCCATTCTCCGCGCCCACCTGCCACAAAGCGGTCCGGTATAAATTTGGAGATGCGATTCCAAAGAGTGATAAGACTGCTACGGTTCCTGCTAATTCCAACAACAAAAGACCCCACCAGACCTTGGGGTGCCTCCATTTCCGCGAAATATGTGGTAGTCCGACCATGATTGCTGAGAGAATGTGCTGACTTTCGGGTCTCTCGATCAACGAGGTTTCAAAAGACGAGGACAAATATGTTATATATATTATCGTGGTTTATGGAACCGGCAATCGGATCGAATGGTCGCGGGCGCAAAGGGAGATGGATGTCGAGTGTTCGACTTCGTCGTCGGGCGAGAGAGCTTCACATTGACAGTCAGACGGAAGGGAGAGCGGCTTTGCTGTGGGCGGCCCCCCATTATTATGAGGAGGCAACACATCCTTTCAATGGCTGAGGGAGGGGAGGGGGACGTTTCTCTGCGTTGCAGCAGCAGCGGCAGCACACCGCAGCCGCCCAATAGCTGCGCGACAAGGTGATTGGGGATGGCAGCGCTTACATGCAGCAGAGCGATGTGAAGAGAACCCAGTGCAGCCAATCAGGAGCGAGTATGGAGCCCTGAGAGAGAACAGAAAGCACGCTTGGCCCAATGGGATCCATTGGGGTCTGGAAAACAAGGCATCAATGGCCCCTCACGAGGCACCAAGAAATTCTTCGACTTGACTCCACCCAGCCGAGTCGCCCACTCCACTTCATCCCTCCCCTCTCTCACGATCAGCACCAGCATCTGCCGACCGATGGACCATATGTCCCCATTCCCGAATGTTCGTTTTAACGCTGTGCAATGTGATGGAGCTGTGATACCTCCATCACACCCATATATTCCACCATCCGGGGTGGTTGCATCGATGTTGCACTCCATAGTCAGCGTGTTGGTACAGTAGCAAGCGCTCAGTCCAAACCTCTCCCCTTCATTGTCGATCCAGGTCAGCAAAGTCTTCGCGGCCTTTCCCTTCAACAACGCCTTTTCAGCATCTGACAATTCTCCATAATCATCACCACTCACAACCCGGCTGGATTCCGAGAATAATTACTTGCATAACGCCAGTATGCTTCAAGCCCACTCTGTCAGCATCTCCATCAGCAATAGCCTGGTCGAATTCCGTCCTATCAGACCCCGAGTTCCAACAGGGAGGGCAGTAATCTGCATACCACCTTACGAGCCGAAGCAGCCATTCCGGGTCAATGACTTTCCTTGAGCTCTTGCTATTGGTTCAAATGCCGTCGCGATTCTGGTAGCGAGATGTACGAGTATTGCGCACAGCTTTCTCCATCTTTTCTTCAAGCTTTTTATAGCTTGGTGTTGGTTGCAGCTCAAGCTCGAGCTTCAGGTACAGATTGACTTTGTACAAAGAGCTCCCTCTTTGAGCCGCGAGACCTTCGTTTCGCCGCTATGTGGTCTTGGTATGGCTCATGTTTATTGAGGCGTTCGCGTACCTTGTTCGAGGGACCGATAATAACTGTCAAGAATTGACTTGTTGGCTGTCGAAAGTGTTGAAAGAGAAACCAGTGATCCGCTCAAGGGAGAAAGACTGGCCTTGTAGATGTGCATCACATTTTTTCCCAGTATGGACTTTTCTTGAGGTTCTCTACTGTTCACCTATGGAGAGATCACGTTTTCCATAGATGGATAGGAAGTTGAAATATTGAGTGTCCTTTCCGAGCTCAATTATTGCACACCCACTGGTAACACCACAAGCAACAGTATGTATCTCCGCCCAGGTTGTTTTGCAATATGAGAGAGGCTATCATTACTCTGAACACACCTACGGTAGAACAACATACTCCAAAAGCCACGCACAACTAAACTAGTTGTATGAGTGATTTAGGACAATTGAAATTAGTAGATTTCTGTTGGTCTCTGTCATTCAGGACAATTGAGTTCATTGTATGAGGATTGTAAAAGAATGGATTCTTGAGGTATGTTTATAGTAATAATCAGCTTTCTTGCCTATCAATTGTGTCTGCTTTCCTTCACGACTTGGAGACTCAACTGAGTTTTGAAAGTCAGTTTGGGAAGGGACGATGGAAATTATCAGTCCGACTACCCCAATTCTGACCTGACATGGCCGTCTCAGACGGATTGGTGAGGGTGAGGAAGGATACCGCCTCGTGCTTTCCCAAACTGTCTACTATTCTCATAGCTAAACCTGGCTGTGTTTTTACAGTCAACTCGTCAAACTTGCATCCATCAGTCAATTCTTTTGATTATCCATACATCACTTATTCCACACAAACACAATGTTAGGACCGCAAGCTTGTACCCGCTTTGGACGTCTCCCAGAGGAAATCCTTCGTTATGTCCTCTTGGATATCGATTCCATACCATCGTTATACAAGCTAATGCAAGCAGTTCCAACTGTCGTTCACTCCTGTATAGCAATATTCGATGAACTCATCGGCAGAATTCTCCGCAGATCAATAGACGAGGAGTTACGATGCTATCTCTATGCCATCGTCCAAGCCCAAGCAGTAGGACACATGAGTGCATATGAACTTGGATTTTTCCTCGATACTCACTTCGAGATCTCAAACCCCAATAAAATCCCCGAAGAAATCCCACGTTCGCTAAGAACCATTGAATACATGGCCAAAGTACTCGCGGCTGTCGATCATTTCTCAACATTGTGTCCTGAGATATGGTCCTGGTGCGGCTGCGTTGGCTTATTTAGCAATCCCATCCTGCCATTGACAATGTGGAAAAACAAATACCAAATTCGTCGCGCTCTATTTCGATTCCAACTCTACTGCGAACTCTTCCACAAACCCGGACAAGATATTCCTGACAGACCTTACGCCCACACCTACTCGCACTGGGGCTGGGAGGAAAACTGGGACGCTCAAGAACTCTTCTGGCTGCGCTACGAGGCATGGGAGATTGAAGAATGCAAATCGATCTACTACACCCTCATCTTCCACCTCGAATACGTCACCAAAAACAAAGACCACCTTCTCAGTTGTTGCATCAGAAACCGCTCACCGCACAGCAAAACCAACATCCGAGGTCTCCCAACCATCGCTGCATCTCTGAATACGACATGTGTAGCGAGCCTCCCACCCTTCCAACAAGCCTACCTCGAAATCCTCCTCCAAAGACCCTTCTCGGGCTTCCGCATCACCGACCCAGACGATCTCGGTTATTTCTCCCACCGCATCCCTAATATGTTCCATGACCCCATACCCCAAGCAGACTACCGCACGAGTCGAAGGAGGAGATGGGCGCCGAGTCCCTTTCCGGGTGTGACTTTGAGACAGCTCTGTCTTGCTACGTACGGATGCAATACTGTTCCTCGGGAAGTGCGGCGATTGAATACGACTGCGAAGCGTCGGCAGGTCTTGAGGTATCTCGGGTGGTGTTTTTGGGATCGCAGGGATTTGGCGGAGTGGGCTTTTTTTGGGGCGAGTTTGTGTGAGTTTAGGAAAAAGAGGGGGAATGAGAGTTGGTTTTCGGAAGGAGAGGGGGGTGAGGGGTGATTTTGGGGGGGTTTGGTTGGGTTTTTTGGATATGCATGGTTGGGAAAGTGGGAGGGAGAAGGTAGAAGATGGATGTCGGTGTTGTGTACTTTGTGTTTTTGTACATACTAGCGAAGAGGAGCTCTGTAATTGAGAGATTCGAGTCATCTCCTCTATCTTACTATGCATAGCGTACTGTACTACTAACACTCGGCGTGACAATAGTAAAGGACAAAGTATTTGATTCCACTAAGTCGAGCCGAATAGGCTGTTCCCCAGTGTTCCTATGTAAATAATTTCCTGCTACAGTTCTCGCCCCGGCTTCTTTATATAAGTCTTGCTACTATGTTATAATATAGTTGGTTTCTAGATACTAGATACTAGATATGGATTACGAAATAGGGGAGATTTAAACTTACTATTTAAGGTGGGATCTTTTTTTTACTACTTAGGTACTTTAATATTTTTAAATACTATCTATTTGTTTATTATTGTTATAGCTAGGATACTTGGTACGAGTATTTGTTATAAGGCTTTTATATCTAGGGAATAGAAGAGGAGAGGGGAGAGGGGATATATATAGCAGTGGTTTATTGTGAATGAGGGAGTGCTTACTAAGCAACTCGGTGGGATAAATATCCCACATTCGAGTAAACTCCTACATTAACAACACTACAATTATCGTCTCATCGCACGATTCTGGGTTCTTTTGACCCGCCCTCATACCCCTCGAGATACTCTCGCCTTAGTTAGATATGCACCTTTACAGGTAGCGAGGCCTAGGATGTTAATACTTCTTTATATCCACCAAATGGAGCCTTCTGATTGGTCTATAATGTGGGAGAAGTCACAGCATTTGAAGCCAGCCAGTAATATAAGATATCAACAATAAGCCTTCTTTTGTAACGTGACGAATGGACGATAAATTAGGGATTAGGAATTTTGTTTTAGTAGGGGAGAGGAAGGGTAGGGAGAGTAGGGAGGGGGAAAGGAAGAGTAGGAAAGAGAAGCGAGGAGAAGAAGATTATAAATATATATTATAAAAAGAGTTAATATAATATTTGTTTTTTAGTAAGGTAGTAAAGAGGGTTAAAAGGAAAGGTTTTTCATATATTTACTATAGTATATTATCTTAGAAAAGTAGTAGATTTCGTACCTTAATAGGTATTTATCCTTTTATATAACTCCTTATTACTTCTAATATTTTACTACCGTTATTCTTGTATTCGAGTATAGGTAATAGGGTAGTAATATTATTATATTCTAGATTCTTAGGTTCTTTAGTAAATTCTTTATTTTTATTAGAAGAGGTAAATAGTTATTTTCTATTTATACTTAAGGTTATAGAATTTTAAAGAGAAAACGCGAGTCCGTTTCTATAATTATAGAAATTCCCTTTTTTATATTTCGAGGTATATACGTATTTTATACTAGTTAAGTAGAAACGAAAAGTATAGTTATATTAGCTATAAGTTTATAAATAAATAAACCTATAAGCCTAAGATAAAACCTTTATTCTTATTATTTAATTCTCTCTTTAAGTTAAAGGTATTAGTAGATTAGGTCTCGAATTAATTTATAAAAGCGCGGTAAAGGCGAAAATAGTTACTATATAAGAGGGTATTTTTATAGTTAGAATAGAATCTTAGCTCCTTAGCTAGAGCTAACTTCGTAGGTAGCTCTAACTAATAGATTATAGATATAAGGGTTCGATTTCGAGTTTTATAATAAATCGGTTTTATATATAATCAGTGTTTGGTATCTCCCCTCCTTTCCTCTCCTGGCTACCAGGAGCGGAGCAGGAGAGCCGAATCTTTGGCGCGGAGTAGGAGTGGATAATGGGTCACTTGTCTGGAAANAATAAGGTGCGAATATGGGAAAATGAGGCTATCCGCAGGTACGCCAAGTACGTAAGTACGCCAAGTACGTAAGTACGCCAAGTACGTAAGTACGCTAAGTTCGAAAGTACGCCAGTTCGCTAGGTTCGAAAGTAAAGGGTCTAGACAGCTCGGGCCCCCCCCCCCTTGTTACTTTCTAATATACCTCTATATAAATTTAACAATTCAATTAGCTTAGAGGGCTATAGCGTAGGGCCATACCCTACCTATAACAAGTCGTATACAGGGGGGGCGACCCGAGCTGTCTAGACCCTTTACACCAGTTCGCTAGGTTCGTTAAAGTACGCTAGTTCGCTAGGTTTGAAAGTACGCTAGCTAGGTTCGTCAAAAGTACGCTTCGTTAGTTGTACTTCGTACAAGTATTTGTACTCGAGTACCCCCTTGCTATAGATCAAGGACGTGCATGCCTACCTAATTTCCACCTGTTTTACTACTACATTTTAGACCTATATTAGACCCACTAAAACCCACCACACCCAGGCTCAGGAGTACTCCTAGCCTTTCCTATCCGGTGCCCTGGCGAGGATAAGGAGTACTAATTGGTCAGGATTGGAGTAGGAAGGAGTGCGCTCTAATTCGTACGGATAGGAACGGAGATTCCGTAGGAT
>LT855418.1:2232939-2243747 GCA_900184765.1 Hymenoscyphus fraxineus
TATAATATCCCCTCGCTTAAGTAAATAGGGGTACTTTATAAATATTTAAGTAGTTCTATTATAGGAGTTCTCTTCTTATAAATAATCTAATTAATATTCTACTCTAATAGTAGAGGGTACCGTGTATAGGTGTTAAGTTGAGCCCTCCCCGTATATAGAGGATAGAAGTATAAGGTATTTTTGTAGTTCAAGGTATATTTGTAGTACAAGGTGTATTTGTAGTACCTGTAGTCTATATCCGGCTTAGATGAGGCTCTATATGTACGCGTTTTATACTATTCATGGTGCTAATAATAGTAATTAATGTGTTTTCCGTAGCGAGGGTGACTAAGCACCTCTTATGCCTTGTTCCAAGTTATTTGTCCTTTTCAGTACCCCAATAACAATAACCACGATTTAGTAGGATTGTCATGTATACGAACCCGAGACGAGCAATATAGTGAATGGACAAGGCATAGTTTGTGCTTTAGATAGTGAATCTTACGTAAAAATGTCGAATAAGCTGGCAACTTTACATAGCGATTATACCGAATAATCGCAAATAAAATCGCAAAAAGAATCCAGATTATCCAATCCAAACAGGCCCTTGAATTGTTTTTTTCTTTTCATTTTGTTTGTGCAAACCCTCCTATGGACAATTCAATCTTTCATCGTCCCATCTCATCCCACCCCATCCTATCACCATCATAGTACAGAACCTAATTAGGCCCACAAATACAATTGAACTTATTCGTCACAGGGTCACATGTGCTACCCGGTTGTGCCTGCTCATCGAAGATATTAGCATCACTCCCATTATAGAAATCACCACCAAATTCCCACCCAAAAAACAAAAGAAAAAAAAAGAAAAGAAAATAGAAGAGAGGAACAAAAGAAAAAAGGCGATAGTAGATATCAAACCCCTCCTCCTCACTTTGAGTTGAACGTAGGTAGGTAGGTGGGATGGTATGGGATGGGATGGCGTGGATGGATGGGATATGGGAAGGAAGAAGGAAGAGAAAGAGGAAGAGAAACGTACATATAGCTTTTGTTGCGCGCACTGATTCACACATTCTGTGAAGTCGCAATTGTTGTTTGCGGTTGTTGTTGCGGCGAGCGCTAGTGCTAACAACAAAGTGAAGGTCTTCATTTTGATTGTTGGGGTTTTGGGATGGTTGTAAGTTGGTGTTAAGAAGTTGTAGGAAGGTAGTTGTGAGGGTGTGAGGGTGTTGCACACTGGCTGGATCAGATCGGGAATTGGATGTGGAGGAGGGAAGGAGTGAGGAGAGGGGAATGGGGGTTTAAAGATAAAATTTGGGCCGGAAGGACGCGGTGTGCGAAATGGGATTCCCTTCGCATCTTCTTGGAACAAGTACTGGTAGTGGGTTTTATTTTTGTTGGTGACTAGATTTACTTTGCGGGACTTGGCATCCGATAGGTATTTCGTCACCGGAAAAATAAATGTAGCTTTTCTCGGGTGGCTATGGCGAGTACGAAGTTCTTCTACTAGACGTATACGAAGTAACAGGGTAAAGAGCCTTGGCAAAATTATATTAGTTATGCCTAGCTAGGACAAGGACGAGGACGAAGAGAGAAAAGGAGGGGTTATACTCCGTAAACCTTGTTTGTAGTATTCGCTTATACTTCTAGAAGCATATTTATTACAGTACGGTATTACCCTGCGTTATGCTAGTGGCCAGGACAGCTCGGGTCGCCCCCTCCCCTGTATACGACTTGTTATAGGCAGGGTATAGCCCTACGCTATAGCCCTCTAAGCCAATTGAATTGTCCGATTCATGTGGAGGTATATCAGAGAGTGACAAGGGGGGGGAGACCCGAGCTGTCCAGACCCTTTACTGTACATCTTCTTAACTTGATATTCTCTGGGCTTTACTGTAAAGATGTTATTTAGATAAGTTTACAGTGGATTTTAGTTCTCTTGGAATAGTTTACTTAAAGCTACTTCGAGGTGATCTTCATATAAAAGTCACTCGCATACATGTACAGTATATACTTTCGTTCGTACTTGTATAAGCGAATTATTATGCGAAGCATAGAACGTGGTAGAGAATTCCGTCTGAATGCCAGAAGATTAGAGATCTTAGGTAGCTGACGAAATACTGACCATACAATGTGTAAAGATATAAATTTATACTAGGTAGAAGTTTCTATCCTTTTTTGTATGTTATTTGACCTTTCGTCACTTAATTATGGATGTGAGGACTGTAGGAGAAATGAGAAGTGATCTGTAATGTGATTTGATGTCCATAGTACCAAGTGTCCTGAAGGACGTCTGCAAACTGCTCATTTCTAATATATACACACCTTTGAGTCCCTGTTCCACACTTCCACTGCAGGTGCTTCTTAGTTTTCTTTCTCAGACAGGTCTTAGTTTGGGAAGAACCTTGTAGGTCATTGCTTAGAAGGAGATTTGTTGAGCCTACAGAACGTTATTTACTTTCCTTTGTCCTTGGGGTTCCCTTTGATGCCTCAACTGTCTTTCATCTGGATTGGTTCGCCCTGAATAGCGGAACATCGAGCTTGATGGAGGAGCTTAATAGAAGAGCTTGATGGAGGAGCTTTACCAAGCTGGTTCCCACGAAATAGACCAGCCAAACTGTTTAGATGTAACTCTATGTATATCATATGTCTACACAGAGAATCCAAGAGTTCTAGGTAGCATACAGTGGCTGCTATCAAAGGGTGCGGATCCGAGATGAAACGAGTGAGCCAGGATCAAGTGGGCCAATTGAATTGTCCGATTCATGTGGAGGTATATCAGAAAGTGACAAGGGGGGGGGGAGNGAAGGCAAAAGCAAAGTTCGTTCTACAGATATCGCAGACACGACATTCAGGAGTCCTACTACAATGCATACTGATCTCGCTATAATACATATTAACTAACCCAATATGGCACTTGGGGCATTCCGAGCCTTCTACCACTCGGAGTCCTAAAAATACTAAAGTAGCTTTATTAACTCCTTGATACTATACCTTAAAACAAGGGATGTTTACAGGTAACAGACGCTGTTAGTGCCTTGTCGCGAATACTACAAAAATAAATAAAAAGTCTAATAGTAAGAGTGTTCTACTAACCCTAACCTATAACCCTAACCCTAACCCTAACCCGCGAGGCGCAAATTAGAGAGTGTTATAGGGGCGATAGTAAGGGTAAGAAAGTAAGGGTAAGAAAGTAAGGGTAAGAAAGTAAGGGTAAGAAAGTAGGTAATAGTAAAGGTAGATAGGAATAGCTTTATATATTAGTTTTAAATATCGCGAGTTATATACACGCGTTTCCTGATCACACCTAAAATCATACTAGAATAGAAACGCTAGGACACCGAGTCCAGTGGGAGTGGGTTAATATACATTATAGTAGGATCAGTATGCATTATAGTGGGAGTCAGATTGAGCAGGTTTTCTCCATATATTAAGCTTCTATTCGCGAACTCGCATCAATCGACTGATCATTTTTGCCATTGTGCGTGTTTTCAACATTCATGTACAACCTTCAGTATTCTACTTCAACGCGTTTGGTGTCTAGTATGGGAGAAGTTCTGGGACCCAAGAGAACCTGGATGGTGTCGTCATGACTTACAAAAATGAGCTTCATGGTATTTCCTAGCAGAAACCTCATAACCCCGGAGAAATGCCATGCTCACAGCGGAATCCGCTGTCGTTTCGATATCTGCCGGATTCTTTGGCAGGTTGGATATTAAGAGCCATACATGAAGGGGGAGAAACCCACGAGACCTCTTTCGATCAAGTAATTGGAATTTTTCTGTTCGCTAAGCTTGACTCACACATACATGTTATAGAGTCCCAAATTTGTTCGGAATGCAATATTTTGAAAGCAGATCGTATGATGAAATCCTCGAAATCCTAGAAGAAGAAAATGAGCTCATTCTTGAACTAGAGGATCTCTGCACTGAAGCCAAGGAGAGAAGGAAAACTTATCAAGGCTCTGTTCGTGATTTTCTCATGGATTCCATGTACGAGATTGACGAAAGGGAGGCAAAGAAGAAACTCAGTACTGACAATGCTCGAGAACTTCGGGATACGAGTGATTCTTGACCCAAAATGTGTCGAGGATTGAGCGATTTCTTTGGTGTTTAGAGTTTGTTTCGACAATCAATGTTTCCGGGATTTCAGTCATACCAGAGAGTTTAGTGATTCATGACTGCAGCCTCACCGAGCTGTACTTTTCATAATTGTTACAGATAAACCTGGATATAAGGATATTCATGGGGACAAATTTTGTAAGGGTATAACTGGAGTTATCCTTATAGTGAGGGTCTTAGTATATACACGAAAAGAATCGGGACCCAAAATTTAAGGACATAAACGAGGTCATCTTTATATTGAGTATCCTTATATCCAGGTTTATCTGTACCACTCTTCTAGAAAAAAGAACCTTCTGACTAGAACAACGAACCTTCGAATAAATCGTTTAGCTCTTAGAGGTCACACAAAACGACTGGAACTAGACGAGACCTTTTTCCTCTTTTCTATTAAGCTACAAAACATTGTAATTGTAAGTAATTCACTGTTAATTCAACGAACTCAATTTCACCAGCTAGGATGTTTAGTTATGAACCTCTTAGGCCTTGAAATATATGGCACTCTTAATAACCCAGAAAAGTGGTAGAGAACCATTATTTATTATTATCTCAGATCGAGCCCCAGCCCCAGCCCCTCTTCTTAAAGGTGGTAGGTTAGTCTGCCCCCTTCCCTACCAGCCGTTTGGTTTTGTAATGTGTGATTGGTTAACAAGATCGGGGTGGGGCGGGGTCGGGGCAAGATCGGGGAGCCGGAATTAAACACGGCCATACAGTAGAAATAGCGGCAGGGGGCTGGGATAACTTACGGTATTAATTTCTCCGGAGATTAAGTCCTAAGTACTACTTTGGACCTTAACCCCTAAATATAACGATTTACCTAGTTTTAAATAGCCTATAACTTTACCTTTTATTAATAAAAGCTTTATCTCTCTTATATACTCTTAGTTAAGTATATAACTAGTACTTCTATATAGGTATATTAAGTTATAAAGTAATTCTTTATTATTATATATTCTAATATTCTCGAGTTATATAATTTGGTACTAAAATCGGGCCGCATTTAGTATAGAATACGTAATTTATAATAATAAACTACTTTAGACCTAATTTACTTAATACTATATATTATCTAATAAAATCGGAAGAGATAGAGAGGAAGGAAACGTTAAGAAGAAGAGATTTTATAAAGGACTTTATAATTGTAAATAGTCTTTTATGTTTTATCTAGAAGTGATTATACCGAGTTTTAGTATAAAAAGGGCAAATGTTTAACATATATTTCCTCCCGTTTCACTATGTTGATCCCTCATTTCATTGCTGCTGCCTCAATTCTTTCCACTTTGGTTACTGGAATACCTCTCCCTGGTCCTCAAGGGGAGAAATATCCCGGAACTGTTGTGATCTCGAAGGTACGCCAGGACGCCGAGCTTGAGGTTAGGGTAGAGAGGGAATGGATCGACAAAATGTATCCTGTCGTTGCGAAAGCCCGCCGAAGCGCCGAACCCGAACCGTATCGTAATCCATTTCGATGGCTCACCAATAAATTCAAGTCTAAAGACGACATAATAACGCCCAAGCCCAAACTCAAACCGTCGGGCATCTGGAGGTTCGCTGAAGTATTCAAGTAAGCGGTTCCTGATCCAATCACTCGATTGCCTAGGCAGCCGAAAAAGAAACATATCAAGCCTAAAGATGGCATCATCAATGTCAGACTACAAGGCATCTGGCAACGATCCTTATTTTTGATTATCCCACAAAAGAAAGCGTGTGGCACCCACGCCATACGAGCAAGGATACGCCTATTTGGAGTAGCGTTGCAGGGTTAAATAGTAACATGTGGAGGACAGACTCGAAAAGATACAAAAGGGGAATAGATTGGATGATGGATGCTTGCATGTTTTAAAAGATCTGAGTACCTGTTACAAATTGTCACTTGGAATGCACGATATTTTATAGTTATTCTGCGAGCTTTCTGGAGACAAATGATTCAGTCCCCATCCCATTCTCTGATAGTCATGGGGATTGACGTGTTGATGAGGAGAATAGGAGTATGCAATAGGTTTTGAAAATGAACTGGTGCTACAGCAGCTAATAATTCACAGCCAAAATTTTCTCTCACAAAATGTCTCATGTTAAGCCTAAAGCCACGCAGATGATATCTGTTGTCTGTCTTTATAGAGATATAGCCTTTGCCGGACTCTCAAATTGTCCGCAGATAATTTTGACAGCTTGTAGCCACTGAGGCCTAGTACAGTAAAACAAGAAAAACATTTTAATCCCAGGTTGTTAGAGAGAGAAGTTCTAATTAATCGCGGGACAGCCAATAATATCCCTGAAGATTACGTCAAATTGAAAACATAGCCGCGCATAAAAATAGACAGCGGTTGCGATTGGCTCTTCGAACGTCAGCAATTACTGTAAGCGAAGAGAATCCTTTGGCCCACATTTCGTCTCTTGACAACTTCACCATCATCGGATACTTTGTTTTCTGCTGATTCTCTCAGCGTCTTTTTTAAAATGAGGCCGATAGCGAATCTTCTGCACTGTGAAAATGAAAATGGAAGGGTTGGAAAGGCTGCCATCAGGAGAGGAAGGGATGGAAAGTATGGTCAATGGAGTCATGGAGTTCGAATATTTGTATGCGAAGGATTGTACTGATTCTTTTGTCTCCCTAAAATAACAAGAATCTTGATTGGTAAATAGATCTTCGACTCTCTGCGCACATATCTGCCACAAATTGTTCCACTCGGGACAATCCTCGGTTAGACTTGAGCTCATGGGTCATCAACACTTACTAGTTGTATTTTGCGTCTGCAAGGGTTCTCGTCGCTGTAAGATTCTTATTTTTAAACATCGGTACCCAATGGGGTACTTCTCACATCACTTGATATGTTTAGTGTTCTTACTTCAGCATCGTGGCCCTCCCTGCCTTTCAAATTCAAGCTATGGGATAAGAAGACCCCCAATTGAGAAGCGGTAGAGTAGTGAATGCAAAATAAGCTATCTTAACGTATTCCAGTCAGATCCATTACCGCAGATAATAAAACGCTTGGTGAGACATCTCAATTGTTTGTACAGTAAGCTTAAATTTGAGCGAAGCGTTTCTTGAACACACGTGGATTCACCTGGTGATCTAGATCACAGATACCCTCACTCGCTTCTGAGCCTTTCTTGAACATTGAGTATGATTGTATGAAACGACTGGGGTAATTTAAATCGGCTTTCTGAATACCCGACGTCTTCTCAATTAACATATCCAATTGTCCTAAGTCGCATGGAGAGAGCAACAACCATGACTCTGAGCATTCACTATTCATAATTATTTTTGGATCGCAATAGCAGTGATTCTCATGAACGCCGGTCTCCACTCACTGTCATCGGAGCCTCCTCATGTCAATGTACACTATCAAGTTCCCGAACATTCAGCCACTTTGCAGGATGCCGCAGAACATATGTTAAAACCTAGACCTTCTTCGGGTGTTTACATTACTAAGACCAGTACCTGCTGATCATTGTATAAGTGTTTTGTCTAACTATTCAGCGTTTAAAATCCGCGATAGGTGTGCTTATTCTCCAAGACAATGAAAATAGTTTGGGCTGATGGCTGTGTAGGGTTAGCGTTAAGCGAGGGTGGCCGCTACTATAGCTCAGCCCTACCGTGCCGGCTACTGATTCGGAGGGAATGGAAGCCGGCAAAGATGGCTGGAAAACAAATTTGGAAATCGTCGAGCACTAGCAGGTGAATTGGATATACTGGAAGACATGGCAGGCGGAAAGTGTATATAAGGAGGTGTTTTCCACCGTAGAATAACAAGTTTTCATCATCTCATCATCACATTTCTTTCTACAGCTCCATTATTTCCTCTCATCTCTCCTCATCTTCTTTCTCAACCTTTTCGTTTGTCGGGCAGAGTTCTTCGATTTCTTTTCATCTTCTTCATCATGCAATTCGCAATCACTGCCGTTTTCGCCCTCGTGGCTCTCCTTTCCACACTTTCTACTGCTGCACCCCCCGATTCCCTCGATAGTCTTCAAACTTCAACGGGAACAGCCAGAGTTCAACTTGACGGAAATGATCCTGCGGGTGAAGATGCCATTCAAAAGGATATTGTTCTAGATGGATCAGCTCAACGAACTGGCGATCGTGTCCTCATTAAAGTTTCCGTCGTCGAAGGCAACGCAAACTGCCAACTCTTCAGCGATTTGAATGGTCTCAAATCTATCAACAAGCCTTTCTCAAGCGGCAAAAATGTTGTCATTAATCCGCCAACTTTGGTACGCAGCATCCGTTGCAAAGCTGGTGCAGCACAGCCACCACCTCAAGCACCTAAACCCATTGTTGGAACCATCACTGTCCAATTGGATGGCAACGACCCTCCAGGAGAGGATGCTATTCAAAAGTCTATTGTTCTCGATGGTTCAGCTCAGGCAACTGGGGATCGTGTTCTGTTTGCCGTTTCTATCGTTAAAGGATCTGGAAACTGCAAACTTTTCAGCGATCTTAATGGAAACGCCCCTATCAGCAAGCCGTTCTCTCCTGGAAAGCTTTTCAAGATTAACCCACCCACCTTGGTCCGCAGCATCCGTTGCACCGCATAAATGATTCGGATTCTCAAAAATTGGGGATGAACAGGATATTGACGAATAAGAGTGCTACGGTAGAGAATGGCGTTTGAATTCACGAGTAGAACATAGCATTGCATTTTGTCTAGATGGTTTGGATTTGGCGTTATTAATTGGTGGCGTTCTACATTTGTTGGGGGTTGAGCATCTTTCGGAGTTGATTTTCAAATTTCAAGACTGGGTCTGAATAAAATCTCATCCAACACCAAGCATAAAAGTCATCTCGCTGGTTTCGTGACATTCGAATGATACTCACAAAATGCTACAAAGGGTTCGAGCTTTGTTACTGATGCGCGGTGAAATATGGGCTGTACACAAGCTAGAGCAACGTCAATTCCGTTGTGGTTCTACAGTACACCGGAGGTTCAGAACCTTTCGTGACTGTACCATCAAAGGCAATTTGCCCTCTGCAAATTGTTGCAATTTTCTTTTGGGAGAAAGCAGTTGTTCAAAATTTGTTATTTTAGTCTTTTGCTTCCTGGGTCCTTTTAGTCGAACAATTGAGCTTTTAGTCCTTAAGTGGAATGCTAGATTTGAACGGTTACCATTTCATTCGGGCCCCAGCGGATGAAGCGCTATCAAAACTAGTATATCAAGATTGAAAAGTGTATAATTCCCGGTATATAAGCAAAGTGACAATAAGAGCTTTCATTAATCTATTCCTCTGGAACTTATTCTAATCAATCTTAACCTTTAGAGATGATTTAAATAATTGAACGAGACTTTAAGAAGAATTAAAGAAACTAATAACGGTCTGGGTTAATTCCTTAAGTTATACCGCAAAAGGAGAAAAAATGTTAACAGTTATATATACGAGGGATGCCTGGTATGCTAGCTTGAAGTACTGAAGATAAATGTATTAAATAAGTTACTCTAGAAAGTATAAGTAGAAAACTACTTAATATATATATAAAACCTACTCTTTTATTCTACCTATTTTATAGTAGAGTAGTAGAAACACTATATTCGTATATTAGCTAACAATATACCCCTTTTCTACTATTATAACTAGGTTTAATTAATTAGATTTAAAGGTAATTCCTTTAAATTTAATAACTCTATAAACCTTTTAAACTTTACTTTATCTAAGGCCTTTATTAATCTATCTACTACTATAAACCTAGTTAGTATATACTATAGATCTACTATCTTAGATTTAATAGATTCGTAGATATAATAATATTAATAAATAAAGTACTTTATTTTTTAGTAGAGTTCTAAGTTCTCTAAGATTAAAAGTACTCCTTAATAATTACTATATAGTTAAATAGACTATATATCTTTAGTATTTTATCTAATTTAAAATATTAGCTTATATATCTATATAAGCTCTATAACTATCTTTATAATACTATAAAATTCGGATTTAGTAGTACTTTATATAGTATAAGATTAATACTTTAATTAATAAAATACTACTCCTCTTATAAAAAAGAATACGTATTCTAATATTAATCGACTAGTAGCTTTATAATTACCCTAGCTAGTATTATTATATACCTTTAATATTATATTATTAGAACTATACGTACTACCTTCTAGTACTAAGGAGAGTAAGTTAGTACCTTTAATATATCTTAAACTATATTTTACCTAAGTAATATATACTTTTAATAAGTTATTAAAATAGTAAGATAATACTAATATAGAGAATACTAGGTCTATTTAAGTAATATAACTAAGATATATAATAGAACCTACTATAGATTAGTAGTCCTTTATATTATTNCTATTAAAGTTTTAATAGCTTTATAATCCTTTATACTAAACTTCTCTAGGACCTTTTAGATATAAGTATCCTAGTATAAATATAACTTTTAAGCCTCTTAGTCTTAAATAATATAAACTCTAAGAAAGTATTAAGCTAGTCTAAGGTTGTCTATTTTAAAGTACTTTTATAAATTAACCTTTATTTAGTTTAACTCCTTCTCTACCTAGCTTATAATTAATATATTATTAATATATATATATATAATAATACTTTTACTTTTATTTATATAAATATAGTTATTAGTAGTTATAAGTAATAGTCTAATCTCTTTTAATACTTCTTAAAGCTTATTTTACTAAAGTCTTAGTAATTATTTAAGTCTATATAGTAATTTATTAAGTTTAATAATATTATTTTTTAAAAATACTTTATTA
>LT855418.1:2256523-2427130 GCA_900184765.1 Hymenoscyphus fraxineus
ACTATATATATATATATATAAAACCTACTCCCTTGTTTTACCTATTTTATAGTAGAGTAGTAGAAACACTATGTTAGTATATCGGCTAATAATAAACTATAACCCTATTATTACTCCTCTCTTACTAGGCGAATAGAAGAATATAGTACTAAATAAGGAATAAGCTCTTAAGGAGGATATCTAATCCTACTAATTAATTATAGGATCGGAGAACTATACCGCCGTACTTACTTGTCCTAACATTTTATTCGCTATTTCTATATTATTAAAATTCCTAATTAATCCGTTATAATACTATATATAAGCCGCTAGGTATTTACTTCGATATTTACGCGATACAAAGTACCTAGCGATCGTTTATAAAGGAACTAAGCTATCTAATTAAGAACTATAATTAGAAGGCTTTATAGACGTAAACTATAATAGATATTCGTATTCGGGTAAATCTACGTCTAGATACCTTTTTAAGCTTAGTAGTAGTATTATTTTATATTAATTAAAGAAGTAAACACGTACTACTTTATACTTAATTAAATCGGAGTTTTATAGTATTATAGAGGCTCTTAAAGAGATAATTTAGCTACGCTACCTACTTAAATAACTCGGTTATAATAAATAAGACGTATAATAAGTATAACTATTTAGTAACTATTAAGGGGCTCTCTAAATCGCTAAAAACCTAGAATTATACTAACGTACGAAACACTTTGTCTATAACTACTAATTTATTAGAGAGCGAGTAAGCGAAGGTATTATAGAATTGTTTTATATACCTAGTATAAAGATACTAGCTAACGGTTTAACTAAGGGCCTAGTAGGACTAAAATATAAGGCTTTTATAAGATTATTAGGGTTATTTAAACTTCTTAATTAGATAAGTCGAATTACTAGATAAAGAGTTTTTAATAAGGCTATTATATACTTTAAATAGGGGGTATATTAGTAGACTAATATTCCGAGTCTACTATTTATACCTTAGGTTATATTAGACCTACCTAGGAGCTAGCCCTAGGTATCTAATATAACCTTAATCTTATACCTAGCTCTCTTTTCTCTTTAGTTATATAATTATATATTTCGAATACTCCTTTTTATTATTAATTCCTAAGTACTATTCTATATAAACCTCTAATATTAGCGAATATAAAGCTTATACTATTCCCTATCGGGGAGGTATAAGCTATACTATTAAATAGGTTTATACTCGGGCCTAGAGATCTAGGAGGGGAATCTAGTAGTAAGAATAGACTTAAATTATAGCTTAAATTAGTATAAGATTCGTTATTATTAAATCTTATTAACGTTTTAAGATCTCGTACTCCTTAGAGTATTTCTTCTAATAGTATAATAATCCTTAAGTAAATAGCTCTAGATTATTTAATTAACTCTTAAATCTCCTTAAATAATTTAAAAGTAGTATTACTATTATTCTAAACCTATTAGAATAGGATTATAGCTCTCGTTTAAATTAATTATTCTTATTCTTAAATTAAGAGTTTAAGAGACTTAGTCCCCTCTTAGATAGGCGAATCTACCTTGTCCTAGTAGCTATTACTACTATTTTAAGAACCTATATCTAGTATATTCGGATCCTAGCTCGATTCTCGCTATGGTTTTATTAAACTTATCGAGCTTTTACTAGGTTTAGACGTAAATTATCCTAGTAAGTCATACAAATACTATCTCTTAGATATATATAAACAAATAAAATAAGTAATTAAGGACCTAGGTAAGCGTTCTAGGCTTAGAACCTATTAATAGTTATATATATAAGAGATACCTGGTATACTAGCTTAAAATACTGAAGATAAATATATTAAATAAGTTACTCTAGAAAGTATAAGTAGGAAACTACCTAATATATATATAAAACCTACTCCCTTATTCTACCTGTTTCATGGTAGAGTGGTAGAAACACCATGTCCGCATATCAGCTGACAACAACAAACAATCAAGGGAATGGATGGAACCGGTCTTCCGCAACGAAGAAGTTGATATAAGTATATGGATTGATTACTGTGTGTAGAAAGTAATTTAAGAAAGCTAAAGTAATAAGAGAAGTGTTTACTATTTATTTTTTGTCTACGAAAAATTGTCTCAGACCCCCTGCCGTTTGAAGCTTCTCGCTAAACCAAATCAAGGTGGGATCTGCCTCACCCCAGCCCCTTANTGGCAAAAAACGCTCCTTCGACACTACCCCACCAAGACCGTCGTCGTGTAAGCCTAAGAGACATTGGCAACGTCGTCGTCCTTGTACTATCCCTCATACTTATCCAAACGTACTTATTCCCTTCATCGAACGAGAGTTCCCTTGTACTCACAGCATCTCAAATCGACCATTTCCAGGCCAGACTTCAGAAATGCGTCGATGACAGAACTGAACCCGTGACTTACCCACCAACACACGCAGGCTCCCGTACCAACCCGAGATGGAATCCAAAAACCGGACAAAACCAGACAGTCCTTCTGAAAAACGCGACATTATTCGACGGAGAAAAGATCCTAGATACTCCCGTTGACATTCTGTTCAAAAATGGCGTTATCGTTACGATCTCTCCAACGAGCAAGTCCGTGCCCTCCTCGTCGGATTTATCAGAGTACACAATCCAAGACTTAGGAGGGAAATACGTTACACCGGGATTGGTAGATATGCATTCTCACCACCTAGCATTTGCGTGGCCGTATATAGGTTCAGCCGCAACCTCAGATACTAATGAGGTCAATGATGCAACTGGGCCACTTACCCCGCAAGTCAGGGTTGTGGATTCGATTAAGGCGTACGATGTTGCTACCACTATTATCGCATCAGGGGGTGTGACCACATCACTCATTCTCCCAGGATCGGCGAATATTATGGGTGGGGAGGCGGTGGTTGTCAAAAATCTGTTAGCCTCGGGAGCGGATGGGGAAAAGGTTGTCGAGGAGATTTTGTTAGAGCACGGAATTCCGAAGAATGAGAGAAGAAGATATATGAAAATGGCTTGTGGAGAGAACCCTCGCAGAACTTATAGACATACCCGAATGGGAAATGCTTGGTAGGTGATTCCATGCTCTTCTTCCTCTTTCAGGCTTTCATCAAGGGCTTGGGCTACGATGGACAGCGACAGCGACAGCGAATCACTCTCTTCCTCATTGCAACTTATTTCTATAAGTATCAAGGTAATCAACCTTAATACTTATGACAATTGCTTTAATTGTCCTGGAATGTTCGATTGACTATTTTCATTACTTGGAACAGTCGGAACATTTATTATGTAGAAAGAATGTTACGCGAATAAGAGGCCTATTTACTACTATTTTGCCGCTTAACATTGCAATGCTGACCCCGATAACAGGATTTTCCGAAAACACATGACCAGAGCCAAGGAGTTAATGGAAAAACAGGATGCATGGTGTGAGAAAGCCACTATTTTGGAAGACGATGGGGATATGGCAGCCATCTCCAAGTTTGTGGACGAGTCATCGAATGATGAGAGTGCTACCGATTATTTGGAATACGACTCTTCAATTGGAATGTTAAGAGGACAGGTTGGAGTCAATATTCATTGTTACGAAAGTGAAGATTTCGAGGACATGATATCCCATAGCAAAGAGTTTGGATTCAGGATCCAGGCTTTCCATCATGGGTTGGATGCGTGGGAGGTCCCGGAGATGATAAAAGCCAGCGGACAGCAAGTTTTGTTCCTCAAAGTACGAACTTGAATGCTGATAAACAATCCCTAGAAATATTACCATCGCAACATTTGCAGAGATGGGTTTCTATAAGAAGGAAGCCTACGACGCAAATCTCTGGGCCGGCAAAATCCTAGGTACAGTACAATAATAGAAAAGCTTTATCAGAACAACAGCTAACACTCTTCAATCTAGCAAACCACGGGGTACCAGTAGCCTACAAATCTGTACCACTTCCCATGCAACGTTTATCTTCCACACACTAACCAAATTTAGGACCATGTTGATGAAGAAACCAACGCAAAATACCTCCTGTAATGAAACCCCTCCCTTGCTTACACAATCAACTATACTAACCTAACACAAGTTTTCAAGCCGCAACAGGCCACGCATTCCATCTCCCCGAAGATCTGGCCCTCCAATCCGTAACCAGTGTACCCGCAAAATCTGTTGGGATCGACCACAGAGTAGGTTACGCACGAGAAGGCTACGATGCAGATTTAGTAATTTGGAATTCTCATCCTTTGTTGGTGGGGGCAACCCCATTACAAGTCTATATCGATGGACGCGCAACTCTAGACCCCAAAACTGTCGCAGAAGCTGGTGTTCTCTCACAAGATCATGGAGCGAGAAGTCCTATTATGAAGAAGGTTCTTACAGCCAGTGAGAAAGAGAATATTTGTGGAGAGGTTGAGAAGCCCGGAGTAAGGGTGACAGTTACTGGAATCAGGAAGTCTTATCTGCATGAGCATGATGAGGTTGAAGGGATGGATGAGGGGAATCTTACAATGATAGTTGAAGCTGGGAAGATCCTCTGCTTTGGTTCTTCTCAGAAATGCTTGAGCGAGAGCAGCGAAGCTGGTCCAACAATCAACCTGCAGAACGGTTACCTTTCTCCAGGTCTGAAAGCAGTATCAGTCTCTCTCGGTCTCTCCGAAATAACCATGGAAGACACCTCAGCTGATGGCTCAATTAGCAAGACATACTCCCTGGATGCTGAAAATGTCGTTTATGCTAAATACGGCATTCATCTTGAGGGAAGAGGATTTGTGAGAGCGAAGTTGGCTGGTGTGACGAGGGCTATAACTGCGCCCATTTCTAGTGGCTTTGTGGGTGGTGTGAGTACGGGGATTGAAACCAGCGGGAAGTACTCGATATTAGAGGGTGGGATCTTTCAAGATGATGTTGCGTTGCATTTTGCGATTGGGCAAGGTGCTAAAGGTATGCTCCCCACCCCTCCCTAAGGTTTATCAGAATCCATATCTAATGCTTTTGATTCAAGCCGCGGATTCTTTACCGACTATCTCATCTGAGATTCAAAAGTTGAGACAAATATTGAATGAGAATAAGTTAAAGGATAATATCTATGGGAAGGCTGCGAATGGGAGTATTCCACTTGTCGTCCATGTTGAAAACGAGGTCTGTCTAGTCTCATCTCCCCGTTTATGTATGCACCTTCTAATAGACGAACAGTACGACATCCAACAGCTCATTCGAGTAAAACAACAATACAACCAAACAAATCTAGTCATCTTCGGAGGGTCAGGTGCTCACCTTGTAATTACCTCCCTTTTCCCATTCTGACTCTACAAAGAAACAAAAACTAACCATTCATCTATCAAAACAGGTAGCAAAAGACCTCGCCCGCGCAAACATCCCCGTAATCCTGACCGCCAACCGCGGAGCCCCAGATCGCTTCGAGAAAAGAAACGCATTGCCCGGTCCACCACTAACTAAATTCCCTGCGGCAGTTCTGACCGATGCCGGTGTAAAGTTCGGATTAGCTATTGCTGGTGAAAGTAAGATACTCCTCTCTTTTTCCCCGAACCCTCCTTATCTTCCGTCCTTTATCCCCCATAAAAACAATTCCATAGTTTATTGAACCCACCAGCAGGCGATTCACATATCCACAACCTTCCCCTAGAAGCCAGCTGGGCCGCTAAATTCTCCGGATTAAGCGGTAAGCAAGCCATCGACCTGGTATCGCAGAATATTGAGGATATCTTGGGGCTGGAGTGTGCAGAGGATATGGTGCTTTATGAGGGGGATCCACTAGAGCTGGGTGCTAGTGTTGTGCTTGCCTTTGAAGGGTTGAATAATGAGGGGGATGAAGGGGTAAATGGAAAGGGAGGTATTAGTATGTGTTGGCCTGAGGGGATGTGATTGCCTATGGTGGGAAAGGGAGGGGGGAGGTAGAGATTTGGGCATTAAGAGAATTACTGAGCACACTTCTATTACAAAGGAAATCTCTTCGAATCTCCACTATTTTTGTCAACGGCCGATCAAATATCAGCCAATAAATAATCGCAGTGTAGAAAGCTATGATCGTATGTTAAATCCTATGTCTTAATTTAATTGACCAAGATGAAAAAGAGAATTGTTCAGCTAGACTTCGAAATGTCTATCGGTTGTTTTTACAACTTTTGAAAGCTGGGTCACAGCATTCGTTGGCACCTTTCGGAGTACGTTTCGGACGTCATTTGTTAGTTCTGGTTCAGTTTGAATAGTAGTTAGCTCAACTTCTGAAGCCCTACTAGAGCTCGGTCGCACTCCCCAAAACTTGAAATAAAAATTACATTATGCTCAAAATTTACCTTTGCAGCTTATATCTAAGCTTGGTCGTATGAGTACTAACTGAAACTCGTCAACAAAACCCTTAAGTAGAATCGAGACTTAGTGGCAATAGCAAAGAACATCCATCTCGTGATGTTTCATCGAATTACTCGGTACTTCAGCGAGTCTTTTACTGTATATCGGAGTCTCGGACCTCCTCCATCTTTCAGCTCTGAAAATTGATTGAAGGAAAAGTGCTTCCGCGCCAAGGAGCGCTCGCTTGGAGGCGCAAGAATAAGAAATGCTATCTCGATCGATATTTGACGTCATCACTTTCTATGCAATGGTTTCTTTTTGGGATTTTTCATCATTGTACTGGAATATGGGAAGTCGTAACATCTGATGGGCGTTGGGTTTGCTGTTTTTCGTCCCGTTTCTTACGTTGGGGTTAGTATGTAAAAGATATGAGGGAAGTGTTGATCAAAGGGAATAAGAGGCGAGAGCTCAGCTACGCTACCTAGCTCTTTGACTAGATAGCCTAGTGGGGGCGGATCTAGTTTCATTAGGATCCTGTCATTTCCAAAGCTCCTTCCTCCAGACCTCCAATCTTCCAAACTCCAATGTAAGAATACACAAAATACAATATCCCACAACTCGCCACCATGGCCCTCATCCCCCCAACGATGCACGACATCCTCCCCCGCCAATCCACCACCCTCACCTGCACCCTCCAAACCTGCCCCCTCTCAACATCCTACTACTTCTACCGCGTCTCGCTAGCCGCAAACGTCGTCTTCCTCATCCTCTTCGGCATCTCCTTCCTCGCCTACATCCTCACCTATCTGCTCACCCGGCGCGCAACCGCCTTCACGGTGGCGATGGTACCGGGTGTGGTGCTGGAATGTATCGGGTACGGAGGCCGCATTGCGAGTTGGCAGAACCAGTGGAAGGATACGGGGTTCCTGATGCAGATTGTTTGTTTGTCGATTGCGCCGGCGTTTATAGCGGCGGCGATTTACTTTTGTCTCAGGAGGGTTGTTTGTGCGTTTGGAGAGGAGGGGTCGAGGATTAGACCTGTGTGGTATACTAGGATTGTAAGGACCCCGTTTTTTTACTTCTATCTCGCGTATTTTGTTTATCAGGGGAGGTTGGACCTTTGAGTAATTTGATTTCCCCATTTTGCTATAGAGTTCGAATGACCGAGATGGCTGTTCCAAGCTTCTTGTTTTTATACATCGTACACTCCTCATTTCTCAGCGTACCCAAAATAACAAGCACATCTCTCAATCCCTACTCAAACCTTCCCCTTCATCCACCCCCAAAACCAAGCTCCACACAAACCCACCAAAAAAACTAACCCCCCCAGTTCATCCCCTGCGACATCCTCTCCATCATCCTCCAAGGCGCGGGCGGCGGCCTCGCCTCCGCCTCCTCACGCGCGCGCCGCGACCCCAAAGCCGGGAACAGCATCCTCATAGCGGGGCTCGCCTTCCAAGTCTTCACACTATTCATTTTCATCCTGCTCTGTCTGGATTTCACACTGCGTACCTACCGGCGGTACGCCTCTCTGGGTGTCTCCGCATTTGAACAGAGTCCCGTACGTCAATCGAAGAGGTTCAAGGGGTTTATTGCTGCGTTGGTAGTCGCGACGATTTGTATTTTTTGGCGGAGTGTGTATAGAGTTGCGGAGTTGGCGGATGGGTGGGAGGGGAGTCTGATTAAGAGGCAGTGGTTGTTTGTGGGGTTTGAGGGGGTGATGGTTGTTGTTGCTGTGGGGGTGCTTAATGTTTTTCATCCAGCTTGGGCTTTTGAGGGGGGGGTGGTGGAGGGAGGTATTNTATTCCTCTTCCTATGTGGTTTGAAAGGGGGAAGGAAACAGGTCGCTTATTAGCGGAACTTAATATGAAATTTCTAGTCACTTTACTCACTTCAAACAACCACTCTCTTATCCACCCAACTTCCCAAGTACAGCAATTGTCCACTCAAGTCAAACCAAACAATCTCTTACAATCAACCCGACAGAGATAAAGTCAAAGAACCAAGCAAACAATCACCACAACCATCTCAACCCTCCTCCAAGATAAGACACCAGATAGATAAATACCTTACCTTACCCCTCAATCAACAAGCGAGAAATCAACAAACAAGCACACAGCTAACCCCAACAAAGAAGAACACCTACAACTCAAGAATCCCTCTCCCAAAAAAAGACCCCCTCCTCCTCTATCCCCGCCCAAAAAGCACCTTCAAAAACCATCCAGTAACCCCATGTAAACCTTCCAACCAACCAATCTCCAACCATCCACCAACCCTAACCCCTACCAAATCCCTCCTTTCACAACCAACCCTCTCACCTCAAATACTTCAGGAACCCAGTCCGCTACATAGCAATTATCACATGTAACTAAATCCCCGTTACATATGATTCAAACCTCATGGTTAAATACCAGAGAAGATGAATTAAAGAGACTCACTTAGCTTTTGCTAATTTGTTAACATCTCCCGACACTGATACATAATCAATAAACCCTGAAAAAGAAAAAGAAAACGGATAAATTTCAGTGATACTGTACTATAATTCTTCACTCTCAATATCCTCATACCATCTAGATGAAATAAAGCAGAGAACCCAAAAATATGATATCATTGCCATCTATGCCCTATACACGTTTTTCCTTTTTATCATACAAAAAAACCGAACCTCCCAAAACCTATCAATTCATTTCAACATTACAGGTTTTTCTTTCCGCCCTTTGCTCCCTTCAATGGGATAGGTTTACTCCACAGCCACAGCGCAACGAAAGCCACCCATCCAGTGACAGTAGCTCCAATACCCGCGATCCATGGCCAAGCACCAGTGATGACCCAACTCCTTGGCCATTCATCGTGTGCGAAATGGCGGACGGTTACGGTGTTCTTCTCCTCGACGTTGGTGTAGAATGGTCGCTTGTAGTTGACCTTGAAATTGAAGATTCCGTGTTGGTCTGGCAGCTTGAAGCTGGTCGTGTAGATGGTAGAGGTGGGGGTGGTCTCTGCGACCTTGAGGGGTAAACGGTGGAATGGTGAGAGCATAGAGAATTCCAGCTGGACAATGTCGCCAGTTGGTGGGGTGAAAGGAACCCATTTGTCCCAGGAGTATTCAGAGAGCTCAATTGAGTATGCCTGGAGTAATATTAGCGCTTGTCAGGATTCAATTGCGAAAGTTCAACTTACAACATCGTTCTTGACTCGGTAAATCTTTGGGTTCGACACAATTTCGGATCCTGTCTCGTTGAGGTGGTGCTCGATTTGGCCAACCTTCAAAACTCCAGTCTCCTTGAATGTCCATCCCGTTACCTCCTTTGCGAAAGCTTGGTTGGAAGTCTTGAACTCGTCTCCAGCTGGAGCACCGTTCAATCCCACGCTGCGCTTAACCTTGGCATCAAACCAAGTGTCCTCGAACAGCTCAGAAGAACCAACAACGGTAAGACGTGCGGAGTTTCTGGCTTGCATGGTGGTGATTAAAGACAATTGTTGTCCAACCGCGAATGGATCCTCAACACTGTCAACATCATCCTTGGGGCTATATGAGTATGCGGATCGTGGTGCGCGGATAAGAGGAGTCAAGAGAGGACTAGCATTTCCAAGAGTTTGTGCAACAGCGCGGGGGAATGCAATTGCCTCTCCTCCCTTGCCGTCGCCCTTGAAGAAGTTCTTGACATCTGGTCGGATCGCATCCGGTCGGGGAACGAGAACGACGTCGTGTTTTTCTGCTGCGCTCAAGGTATCGTAGTTGAAGTGGTCAACCACCAGAGCAGAACGATCTGTGGGAATATGGATATCGAGTTCGATGAGGAGAGAAATCAGGCCCGATGGGGTGGGCTGCGATGCAGACAGTGCTACGAGGATGTTTCCACCGGCATTGATAAAGTCGAGGAGGAGTTTTGGTGTCAATAGTGGCCCAAGTCCCTTTGCCTTTGGTGGGAGAATGAGTACATGATCCCAAGCCCTCTCGCCCAACGTGAAAAGCGCAACTTTGTCGCTCTTTGGTGACTCGTAGGATATCGAGAAGCCTCTAGCTGTAATTGTCCCATATTAGAATTTAAAATCTGCCAGCAAAAATAGCTTCACATAAGCTGTTCTTGGAACTTACCTTCCAGGTCCCCCAGGTACTTTGAGTATTTGGACTTGTCTGCCAATTCCTCCAGCACCACCAGCAATTTATTCCCCGTAGAGCTCACGGCCTGCACGGTGGCCAGAAACGCC
Source organism: Hymenoscyphus fraxineus (assembly GCA_900184765.1). Lineage (NCBI taxonomy): Eukaryota > Fungi > Ascomycota > Leotiomycetes > Helotiales > Helotiaceae > Hymenoscyphus > Hymenoscyphus fraxineus. The sequence goes on from LT855418.1 coordinate 2,266,994, forward strand.
AGCAGCAGAAAAGAAAGAATCCACCTCATGATCGTTGTGGTGTTTTGTGTTGTTACTTGAACGTCGACGCTACGCTGAAAGCTGTGTCCTAGAGCTTTAGGAAACGTATGCAATTGCCAAGACCTGTAATCGGCATCGGGCATCGGACATGGTTTATCCGCCCGAAGCTTCGTGGGATCCTTGAAGTCTCACGACGACGACCTTGACCCAGAACTTCAGAGTCGCGCACCGATCTACAACACCAGAAAGTACTTGAAGACGGATTCTCTGGTAACTTTGCCAATTGGGTTAGTGAGTTCTTTATATTGCCTGCAAATACTAGCTGACTCCTTCTCTAGCCAAATTCATCCATCATGTCCGCCAGACCCCAATTCTTCTCGCAGCCGTTGCGCTACATACGATGGGCACACGTCGCAAAGCCTGCCATCTTCTACTCGTTAGTCATTGGGTCTTTGGGTCCAGTCGTCATGATCGCTGCCCCACCTCTACGACTCAGATTCGGTGACGGTCCAAGACCACAGATTCCAAAGACCTATCCAAGTGCGTTCCCTGCGCCAACGTCATGATGGCCATACTCGGGAGAGATCCACTAATGAGAGTATTCTACAGTTCCTTCTGGCCCAAGAAAGCAACTTAAGGGATATGATGACGAAGAGTGATTGAATTGGGCATGTGTAGGACAATTGGGCGTGGATGAGATGGAGTGGTGTACATATTGGCGTTTACGAGAATGGAGAAACATTACAAAGTCAATTACGTACGGTTCTAGGTACTGTCCAGTTATCAACCTCGAGGAATGGAAATCGGGGAGTTTCGCCAAGCCACCGGTACACATACACTCTATATATCAGCCCAGAAGGTTTGTGTTACTGCTTCATTGTAGGATTGTATCTATTTTTTTCTGTCCCATGTCCAATCCAATCATATCTCAAATCTCAGTAGTTCTAGGTGTCGAAGTCGGCAATCCCGGGGGGAAAGAAATGAATGGGATGGAAGAGTACTTTAAAGTAAGTCCGATTTCGAGTTTAAAGCTCGCTTTATTATAAATCACTTGAGAGCATATATTCTTTTGAGTCATCTAAACATTTCGTTTCCATTCCATCCAGCCATAAATTCCATTATCAATATTATTAATCATCATCATCATTATACATCATTGAAAAAACAGAAATAGCAGTACAGGGGTATAAAGGGTACAAAAAAAATCAAATTCAAAGAACAAAGGAAAAAGAGGGGATTGAATGGTTCAAGCAGACCTACCAGGTCATTCATTCAAACCATCGCCCTCAAATTTAAAGAACAAAGGAAAAAGAGGGGAACGAATGGTTCAAGCAGACCTACCAGGTCATTCATTCAATTCATAGCCCTCAAATTTAAAGAACAAAGGAAAAAGAGGGGAACGAATGGTTCAAACAGACCTACCAGGTCATTCATTCAAACCATAGCCCTAGGAGTACCCGGCGTAGCACCAGGTTGCATCCTCAAAGGCTTCATCCCCCTCCACATCGCTTGCTTCCTCTTCTTCTGCTTTCGGGGAAGGTAAAAGCATCGATAGAAGCCAATCGCCAACCCCAGAATCAAGAGGACAGAAACAACGAGGGCCACGACGAGGATGAGGACCTTGTCGCTTCCTTGCTGGATCTCCTTGAGCTTCTCGGGGTCCTCGCCTTTTGCGGGTGCACCTGCGGTAGCGGTAGCGGAGGATGAAGATGGGGATGAGGAGGTCGTTTGGGATGCTACCGAGAAGAGCGTCGGGGATGTGGTGCTTCGTGGTGCGGAGAAGGTGCTTGTTGCTGTGACTGGGGGTGGACGGATGGTGGTTATTGAGCTTATGGTTATAGCGCTGGGGGTACTCGTACGGTAGGGGATGCCTGCTTCCATTTCTGCTTCTGCTTCTGCTTCTGCTTCTGCTTCTGCTTCTGCTTCTGCTTCCATTTCTGCTTCCATTTCTGCTTCCATTTCTGCTTCCATTTCTGCTTCCGCTTCTGCTTCCGCTTCTGCTTCTGCTTCCATTTCTGCTTCCATTTCTGCTTCCATTTCTGCTTCTGCTTCTGCTTCTGCTTCCATTTCTGCTTCCATTTCTGGGTCCATTTCTGGGCTACTAACTTTACTTGATACGCTCTGGATAGAAGCTTCTGCTTCTGCTTCTGCTTCTGCTTCCATTTCTGCTTCCATTTCTGCTTCCGCTTCTGCTTCTGCTTCCATTTCTGCTTCCATTTCTGCTTCCATTTCTGGGCTACTAACTTTACTTGATACGCTCTGGATAGAAGACGTTCGAATGCTACTTGGACCACTTCTTTGAGCATTACTGCTACTTGGGCCCGAAGAAACACGAACGCTACTGGAACCACTACTTCGCGCAATGCCGCTGCTCGGCGTCACTGTCATGGTAACTACCTGAGTAGTAACACGAGCACGGCTTGATTCGCTAGCTGGCTTACTGCTGGATGGGACGACCGTAATAGTAACTACAGGCGTAGGAGCGAAGACCGTTACCGTCTTTGGCGAAGCCCCTGAACAGTTGTTAGTACCATTTACAAACAGCGGCTTGGAGTTGTTTGTGAAGGGGTAGGTGGTTGGGGATGGAAGGGGGGTTGTACTGTTACCGTTGTCGTCATCTAGTTCGTGACGCGCTCGGAGAGAGGGCGCGAAGCGTTGGGGGACTGCTGCACTCAGGGCTGTGGCGCTGAGGAGGAGGTATGTTAGGATGTTGAAAAACGTGGTTGTGTACATGGTGTGTGGTTTTTGATGGTGTTGACGGGTTGTTTGTGGGAGGGGACATTGGGAGGGAGTGAGGATATATAAGGGGGAGTTGGGGGTGTTTAAAGGGGGAGGGTGCATTGTTCTTTCGGTTTCTTTGGTGTGTGATGTGGTTTATTTTGTTTGGTGGTGTGTGAGACAATGGTCTTGCTTCTTTTCTTTCATTTCTATATAATGGTCTTTGTCTTTACGTTGTTCACTTTGTTCTGGAGTACATTTGAGCATTGTCTCGAGACTTCCATTTTAAGACCTTCAAAGAGAAACATCTCGTTGCGGGATGCTATTGGTTCTGGTCGTTATCACTCTTTATGAAGGAAATGGAAGTTTTATAATCGAACTATGGAGTTGGAAGCCTTTGCTATGTAAACGACACGGACTCTGGTATTGCTTCTCGCCTAAAAATGGGCTTATGAGGGATGGCCCGGGAACCGAGCAATACTAGGATTTTTGAGTTGCTCTACATTTTCTAACACTTCCTTGAGAAATGAGAGAAATGGTGGTGGGCAACTCGGACTCGCCTTCTCGGTTTTTGAAATTTCTGATGTTGGGATCTAAAATCACCTACGGATCGCTGGAACCAATGAGAGCGAGGAAATGATTCCAACTGATAATCTCTTTGAACACCAGCTATCTAGTTATAAGCTCTCCCAACATACAGTACAGTTGATTCACTGCATGGCTATTTTATCGTTTCAAAACTACGACTAGTCATTCCTCATATCTGCTCATGTTTCATGCAATTGCTTTGAAGATTATGTTCGTCTACTAAATATCATAGCATAAACAATGTGGGGCTCACTCTATATTGGAAAGACCTCCAGGCCTTTGCTTGTAAGTCCGCGGTATATGAGATCAGACGAGTTTACTGGAAGTATGTGAAACCGTAAACTGTACCCTGAAACCGGGAGCGGGCAGGTCTTGGCCGACAGGATTTTAGGCTGAGCTCTGGCCCTCGAATATCACCTTCTACATTCGGATCTGAAGGAACTTCTACTCATCATCACTATTTTTTTGTTTCTGTATTCTGGGCTGGTCTCTCTCTCTATCTCTCTTTCGTTCTGTTTCTCGGTTGTGCAATGTCGTCGTTACGAAGTGTCACCATCGTACTCGCTTGGTTCGCGCTGCTATTCAATGTCTCAGTCACAGCAACTCTACTTCAAAGACAAGATGCACCCATTAATACAACAACCATACCACTCCGCATCATGTCTCTAGGCGCCTCCGTAACATTCGGCGTCGGTTCCACAACAGGAAATAGCTACCGCAAAGATCTCCTCGATCTCCTCACCTCCAAAAAAGTCTCCCCCACAATCCAATACGTAGGCGACAAGAAGAACGGGAACTTCTCCAACAACGCCGTCGAAGCAACAAATGGCTTCACCATCTCACAAATCGCCGGACTAGCAAATACCGCTGTCCCTGAGTTCCAACCAAATCTAGTCCTACTAGATGCCGGCACGAATAATTGTAATAAAGGAGGCACCGTCCCAGATGCAGGCCAGCAAGTCACGGATCTGATCACCAAAATCTATGCCCAGAGTCCTGGGTCGACGGTGATACTCACCTCTATTCTTGTGAACTCGAAAGCGGATCAGGATGCTTGTCGTGTGGATGAGAATAGACAGTTCACGGACTTAGTAGCCACGATGCAAGCTGCAGGTGCCAAGTTGGTGTATGTTGATATGCGGGGTCCTGGGGGCCCGTTGGTGGGGGATCTGGCGGATGGGAGACATCCTAATGATAATGGGTATGTGAAGATGGCTAATATTTGGTTTGGGGGTATTCAGGAGGTTGTTGGGAAGGGGCTTTTGGTTGAGCCTGCGGCTAAGGCTGCGAAGGTTTCTGAGGCGTAGGGTATTTGGTGTTTCTTGGGTTGAGTGGAGCTAATTTTGGGTAGGAATGGATTGGTATCTGGCGAACTTTATGCAAGTTTCTTTCAGATTGCCGTGTTGGGTTTGAGTGGACTTTTACTTTAGGAAGATGTTGAAGTAAGAGAGGCTACTGCAGACTACAATAGCCTATACAATATTATATCTTCATAAGCATATTAGAACACACTTCTCTCCCTCTTGGTCATCAAGAGGTCTTTCAGCGTCAATTGATTCATTCGTTGTAGGTCAATTCTATCATCGTATTTTCAGATTGCTGTTTAAGTTACTCTGAATGAATTTGATACTTGTATGGTGTCGATTGACTTGAGTTACGTTAAAATATATTCTATACCATCTTTAGCCTCTACCAAATTACCTCACCAACTCTCCAAACACCATCCACTCACTCTCAAAACCCCCAGGACCCCCTACAAAGTACAGTCTGAGCCAGAAAAGCTTTTTAGTATCTCTCTTTTCGACTGAGGCGGTAACCCATCGGAACATGGAGGAAAAGTCTACTCCCATATCTCATAGTCCGGAAAATAACGACTGTGGATTCTCGTAGCATAATCCATAACAGCAGGAAAGCTCTCCACAAGAGCCTTAGCCTTCGGACATCTACAAACAATCGGTTTCAACACCCCCTCCAAATTTCACGAGACACATACGCAGTCGCCACCAAAGCCGCGGTTATAGCCCCATAAAGCGCAGCATCAGCGTCACTCGGTCCCGTTCCTCCCAAACCCAAAACGGCTGATCACTTTTCTGCCGGGCATTTGGAGATTCTACAAGTAGTGAATTGACACTCTGCCAGATATCCAATGAGAAAGAAGCAAGTTCATCAGACGAGTACCGGCCAGAACCATGACCGTGGAGCGTGGCGCTGATTTGACGGTAGATGAAGAATCCAAGTATCACTTGCAGGAAATGTGGGAGATGCCAGAGGATATGGGTACGCATCGCGATGTAATTCTCGTTCCATTTCTCACAGGCCTGTGTTGAATTTGCTGACCAATTCAGCCATTTTTATTTAGGGAGAGGAAATAGTGTACTTGGTAGAATTACCACTTATCTTCCAGCAAAGACCTAGGAGCCAAATCATGAGATCTATCAACGGGGGATAAACTCGCGTTGAGATCTGGAAGTTGACCACTTTCTACTAACTTCACTATGATAACGATGAATCGGACAGAATGGTAGGATTAGCCGCCGATTCAAAACTCAGTTCAAGATACGGGATCTTTCCACGGGGTGCCTTTCTTCTAGAACCTGCCTCAACTCGATGCGGTAAGTTTGCAAAGCGGAACCGTGCCTCGACCTTTGTGACGAAACAGGACCATACGTAGCTTACTGGCTCATCCCAACCGCGGTGTAGAGTAGGAGATTTTGGGTTTTCCATTGGCAACGGGCTTTCTGGGTTTGTAATTAATGAAGATTTCGTAACTGTTGGAGGATCTGGGATGTTGGAATAGACTGTGGTTGGAATCCTATGAGGTAGTGCCGGACTTTGGACGCCGCAAAATGGTAAGCGAGTGCTGCCTATGCGTGTCTCAGATATTGTCGCCAAATATGACCTGGTTCTTCAGGTAACAGATCAGCCTGGTGGGAACACGATCCAGACCATTGACGCCCGGGAGTCAATATTTAAAAAGGCTATTATAGATATATAAACAAGGTTAAAGATTGCTAAAGGTTCAACAGTTAGATCTATCGGTACTTAGCGAAGTAATCTTTATTACCGCAGGGTGTTGGTAAAATATTAATCCCATGGGCACTATAGCCTCCAAACTAAATGGGCATTATGAGAATATGTATATAATGTACTCCTGGATATATAGACCATGACCGGAGACATGTAATTCACATAATTCCTTACTACTCCTAGACAGGCAATTTACAGTCCACATAACTTATGAAATGTAGAAAATGGGATGAAGCTAATTGAATTATTTTCTTGAAGCCCACAAAACATCTGCACAACAACCGCCATCTGGAATACTTAAACGCGCTACCGGAGATGCTTTACTCGCATCATCCGCGAGAGCGAAAATGTCCACGAACCCAAACGACTCATCAGTAATAGCGACGTACTTATCTGTGATCGGATTTGGCGAAACTATGTTCGAGAGGCCTCCACTGCTGAGCGTGGGAGTCAAAAATAGTTGTTCGATAATACTCCCATCAGGATTAAGCGAGAATGCAGCAAAGCTTCCTGCTTGATCTTCTTGGCGCCCACGGAATGATGCCCATAGGTATTTGTTCGAGGAGGATAATTTGACTCCAGCAGCATACCTGCCGGAAGATGGATCACTCGCATCGGTATCGGTATCTAATGCGAAGTTAGAGGAGTTTTCAATTCAACTTCCCATATGGGTCAACATGCCTGGCAAGACCATAGAGTATGCGACGCCTTGAAACGAGGGAATGCCAGTGGCCTGGTCAATCTCGAATTGCGCCAGTTGCTCTGATCCCTCGAACAAGACATACAAGAATTTACCTTCAGGATGAACCGTTACATGGCGAGGATTTGTATCATAGGATCCATGCGATCCATTGGAAGGAGCTGGACTGGCATCGACGAAAGTAACAAAACCAGTGGAAGGGTCAACCGAATGCGTCCAAACAAAGTTGCCTGTGTCATCCGCAGAATACAGAAATGTATTGTTTTTGTTCAGTGCCATTCCATGAATGCCGGAACTAGGGCGGTAACCGAACTCTTGATCGGCTCCAGTAAAAAATCCATCTTTATCCACTGACATAACGGTTCCACAACTATCATTACCCTGCGCCCCGGCGGCTGAAAACGCTGTTCCGTAAACGGCATATGGAGGCTCAGTTGCAGCGACGAGTGAATTAGATGAGGTATTGCAGGCCGCGTCCCCAGAGGCTATTACATATCGCCTAAAATTATCAACATCGTACGATATGAAAGCGTTATTAGGTGCATCCAATATGTTTCCATAGACGGTTTTCTTGTCGTGCTAGTATCCCCTTAGCCGAGAACACAGAGGACGTAATTTGGTATGTAACTTGCACTGAGGGTTATCAAAGAGCTGACAACTGGCGTGGGATGGTTTCCAACCATTTTCAATGTCAACGCCACGTCGTCAAACTCTAACGTGTATATAGCGAATTTTCTAAAGTTGCCAACAAGCATTTGATAAACATCGCACTTCACAACATTTGCTGCTCCGAGCAGGATCAAGGAAAAGATGGATTGACGCATTGTCAGAAACGAGCGTGATTTTGAAAGACTGAGTAGCCAATACCTTTTCCGTCTTCGTTGAGGAAGAGGGGGCAATAGCTATGTTTTTGTAGAGACTCTATTAATTGGGACGATATAACTTTGACCTCGGATGGTATGTCCTAATTTAGTACTACTTGGACTTGGCATAAAATCAAACCTAATTTTATATTAACAAGCACGCAGCCACAACCTTTATATCCCATCACTGTCGCGATATGTTGCTTTCTCGCCAGCTTTCAACTGAGTTCGTTGAAAGTTCTTACTCAGAAATAACATAGTGTGTTGTATTGCAACTGTTTGATATCTGAACCTCCGTGGTTGTGCGAAGTTGCTTTCCAGGGTGGTTTTTAATCACGGATTTTGAACCTAATACATGTCCACGTGGATGAACTGAAACCTTATTACATAGGAAAAGATCCTGCATTTTGTGAAATCAAACTATTTCCTAGAAACGAAAAGGTTCTGATTAACAGATAACCATGGATACCTCATTTGCGCTGTTGGGTTATACCTAGTAGCTCAGTTCAGCGTATTGCAACTTTCATTGGCTACTTAAGCAGACTTAATTAGTAATTGAGTCAAAATGGAGTAAGTTTAGGGACGGAGTTCAGTTAAGTAGAGTATATTTCATTAGTTACACACTACTTGGGTAGTCCTGCAGATATTGTTTTACTAAGGAATACCCTTTTTGAAAAATAGTACTAGAAGCTATTTCACTAATATACAAGCTGTGTATAACATAACTCAGAATTCGAGGACCAGACTATATACTTTAGCTACATTATTGCCGGCTAGCCAGTGTGTCGCTAGAGTGCCCAGGCGCGCTACATTGACTCGGGCCGACTTGTTCAGCACTACTACTCAATCAGTACTTGAGTAACTAATTATTTGGCGACTTAGTCAGAGTAGTGTTTATTAGTACTTGATCTGGGTAGAATCCAACTCCTCATCTCAATTATCAAATTCAATACCCTGTCTCGCTTAAATAACTCGACAAAGAGGTCCATTCTGTGACGGAACTGGATCACTTTCTCTGACCTCCCATTTCTCACTTCCAGGGGTCGTTGAAGCCCAAAATACACCCCAGGGATCTCTCTTACCTTTTATCTCCAGTAAGCGAGGGTAGTTGGATCCAAAGAAACTTTGTTGCCAATTCGGTTCTTCGACGTCTGCTTCGTTTAAATATGCCCCACCATCTGGAGTTACAGCTCGAATCTTCTCCATGTAGATCTCTTGACGCGCATGGGCTTCGGTGACCTGCTGTTCGTTTTTCCCGCGAATTGAGAAAGAATCGAAGCTATCTGCGTGCATGAGACCATTTCGGAACCCCGGATTCACAGCGTTGTTTCCAGGATAGCCAGCAAGCTCTTCTGTGGCTGACAAATGAATCCCGTGGAAGGTGTAGCCAGCCTCAACAGACTCTTGAATGGCATCCATCGTCTGGTTCCAAAGAGTTTCGTCTTCCCAGTTTCGTCGCGGGAAAAGACGAGAACCGAATCTTTGATTTCCAGGTCGATCACCTTGGCCAGTTCCAGTCTGAAAACTTGCGGATGGATTGGTCGGTGTGGGATTGTCCATTGAAATTCCCAGACGCTTTATGGAGTTGACAAATGGCTGAACGAAATCGAAAACCTCTTGGAGTGACTTGTTTGGCATTTCGACGTTGGTGTTGAAACTGAAACTGGTTGCACTGTTGCGAATGACATTGCTAAAAGCAGTCCCTCCATTCTCAGTCACAAGTTTGCCCCAAAAGAAGTAAAGGTTGATACCCTCCCAGAACTTCTGTAAGGAGACGTTGGAAGAAGTGAATTGAAGGCTAGATCTCGTTACAGTAATCGGGGGATATGCCTTTACAATAGCCGAGGTGACAATGCCATAAGTGGCTGCAGATAATTAGCTGTGCTGTGATCAATGTAACAACAAAATTGAAGAGAGAAAGGTGTAAAAACAACTTACATCCACCTCCGCCACGCATGGCGAAAAACAAGTCCTCGTTTGTGATAGGATCCGCGGTCACGAATCTCCCGTCGGCCGTAACAACTTGCAAAGAAAGGGGCTGATCAGATCCCATGCCATAAGAAGAGGTCAAAATAGAATGACCTCCCCCAGCCATCCACCCTCCGTAGGGACCTATGGTTGTTGTTCCAGCCTACATAATCAGTGGTTGCCTCAGAGTAAAACTGGCTCGAATGGAAACACTCACTGGCACTACTACACCCATTCTATTTGAAGCCATGTAGTTGAACATCTCCCAAGTCTCAAGCCCTGCCCCAACTCGGGCAGCTCTACCTTTGTACTCATCTTGTGAGTACTGCGGGAGATACTCAAAGCTCTTGAGGTAATGCGTCCAAATGCTTAGCGAGCCAGCACCGGATGACCTACCAGTCCATTCATGTCCCGTGTTTCTGAAGTAGACGTCAGCATGAACATCTTCTGTGGAAATAAAAGCTTACTTTATCACCAATCTGATATTCTTATTTCTTGCAAAGTTCACACCAATTTGAATCTGTTTTACGGTTGTGGCATTGATCACATAAACAGGAAAGCCACCTTGGGTGCAGCTTCCCACATTGGGTGTTGATGTTGCAGGACAGGTATCGCCCTCTGGCCATTCTGTGAGTACAGTCAAGGGATCATTCGTATAGATGCGTCCAGGATTATTTTGTAAAGTTCTACACTTTTCTGCATTGTATAGTGGGCCTGCGTAACACACGGATGCTAAAGGTACTGGTTTCAGCAAGGCACCTCCTAGCGAGGAGTTTAGTTGAGACCACTCATTTTCCAATGGCCACTCGTGAGTCCCTGGAAATGCTTTGCAGGCAGGAAAATGTATCGGGTCGGAGGTATCGCCAAAAGCTATAGCAGGGAAGTTGTCGATATCTCTCTCAGTGAGCTGAATGGCCTCGTAGCCGAAGTTGATACACCACGAGACATCAAAAAGTGCAAAAGTTCCCGGGAAAAGTTGAAAACGCATGATTTCTCCAAGTTTAAGCAATGGAGCTGGCAACAAAAGTAAGTTTAGGTTCAGAGTCTTCAGAGGAGTCAGCTTATACTTCTTTTCGTGAACACAGAGATCTCTCTTCCATACTCGGCTCGTTTAGACCCTTGCAATTCCATAAGTAGCACAGGTTTATTGAATGCGTGCGTTTCAAGGATTCCTCTGACCATGTGCATGTGCATGTGCCAAGAGGTCGCAAACCCAAGGCCAAGTTACAGCTACTTTCCGACAAATCATTCTCATGTAATTGATGGCAGGATACAAAAACCTCTTGCGCGTGATTCTGGTGTAAGAAACGGCATTTGTCGTTTGAATTTCAGCCCTTATTCAGTCCTCTATATATGAGCAGAGAATGATAATTCTAAAACACGAGAGCACCAAAAGTGATTTTTACCAGTATTTACAGGTTGACAGTCAAGAAAGAATATCATACAATTTGGTATCAGGTTACTTTAACTACGTGCCCAAGGTATGCAAGTCAGCTTATCGCAGCCACAACTTCAAACAGCCTAAATGCAGAAGCTCTTTTGTGGGGTCTCCAGAGAACGATATACCAATAAGAACAACTTGCTCGGCACCAGCCGCAGTGCGGGGAAGTTCATATTCCGTGGTAAGGATGCAGTAACAGGGGGGTATAAGATACAAAGCTAGTTTTGTAAACACACAGCTTTCTGATAAACATCGTTGACAGCCAGGCTTCCTCCTATGAAGCCTGTTCCGTCATTTTAACCGCACAACGTTGCATCCATCTCTATTTTGCCGGGAAAGATGTACGCCACACGCTCCCACCATCAATCTCAATTGGACTGACGTCCCGCTTTATGTATACAGAATTGGAATGACAAATCGCGGGAACATAGCGGGGACGACTCGCCGGTACCTGCATCGCTCCAATTACCTCCGAACTTGGCCATTGCAGAGTACGAGTGAGCCAATTGAATTTGAAACTCGCTTCCGATAAGCTTATTACAGAACAAATTCGGTTCTTGAGAAGTATAACTAGACTCGGCCGTCAAACGTACGCTACATCGCGAGGCGTTACAAGATGAAATGCATATAACTTATCCAAGAATTGTTAGTTACCCCACATTCTAGCAAGGGAAAAACCATGGAGTTCTAGTCGACTTTATGGGGGGGGGAGAGAGGGGGGCGGAAAGTTGTTCGCCAATCAGGAATTGGTTTCTGGTGCGCCTGGTGTCAGCCAAATTATACTACAGTACCCCATTGAGCTTCAGATCAAGAAATCGTTTTGATTGGCAATGGCCCTTCACCATATCACAAGAGTGGTTAAGACATCAGAACGAAGTATTTTGAGACATAAAGAATGTTGATGTACGTCTTGAATTCCCGTTAAATTGAAATCAAAACATAATGCTAAGGTATTGTACTATGAGGAAAACAGAGAGAATTCACCCGCATCAGGGCCCTGTGTGGGAAACTAACTGAGAACATATTATGTGGACTGAGCAAGATATTTATTAATACCCGCTCTATTATGAGAAACCTTTTAAACTAGTTAGCATTCCTCTTTTTTGATCAAAGGCTGTAGAAAGAAATCTAAACAAATTAAGTTTGAGGAAGGGCCCTTTCTCACCCTATTTACCTCTGATACACCGCAAAGTGATAGCTGTGGATATCAAGGCTCCTTTTTTCAGATGATGAAAGGGAATGAAAGAAGCTTGTTCAAAAAAAGATTCAATACGGACTCCTTCGGACTAACATACACCATCTCGCCTCTATGATGTTGGTGATGGATGAAAAGACAAATCGACTTTCTTTGATCGCTTCTCATATCCAACCAGGGATGTCAGTCTACCACTCAAAATTCTTGTGGGTAAAACCATCTATCTCTCCTTGGATGATTCATACATTTATAATATTCCAATCTAGTGCATGCTTTTCATCAACACATGTGAGTTGGGTTGCACCATGCTAGCATGAAACCAACTGCCACCATCTATTATCCACTCAATTACCTTACTCACAGGGGCCTGGTAGCTGAGATGCCCTGGTTCCAACTATCACAAAGGAGGAAGTTTGTGCCCCGTGGCAAGTGTAGAAATTGGCGTTCACTGTTAGCTCTTTGTTTGCGATCACCCAGTTTTCGTCTTCCTGCTCTTTTCTGGATACATTCTGTTCATGATAACCCGCCAATACCGTATCAGGTGTGCTTCTATATCCTGCTAGTCGATACGATCAAATAGCCATGGACAAAAATGCGTGTTTTCGTATTAAAGTTACATTTCATTCTCAAACAGTCCTTCACCTCCAGGTTAAAGGTCAAAAAGGGCTGGTAATTCATTATTCATACCATCTCAATATCAAAGACATGATAGGAAGCTGACTTCTGTCTTCATTCTATCGCTCTGTCTAACCAAGCACTCCATTCCGCATCACTTAGTATGTAACGTACCCTCGCTTCAAGCCACTCAGTATTTCCCCAGAATCCCCAACTAGCTTGAAACCTCAACCAATCAACGAGAGCAGACTCCCAGTGTTTTACCAAAACATCCCAAGGATATGTCTTGCCCGATGATGCTTCAATCTGTTTCTGATACCTCTCAAGCAACGCTTTCTCGCCGTCTTGCATCCGAAGCTTATCTGGTATAGAACTGTCTCCAAGCATGCGCAATGGAACCGAGCAAGTAAACAGTTTTGCCAAGTCGCAAACTCCGAGTCCCAATCCTACGTACTGGAAGTCATAGAACGCAACTTGATCACCGGAACGAGTTGTGAACAGATTCTCTGATTTGACATCCCCGTGGATGAGCGTCACGTAGTTTGATAGACTACCTTGCCCATCCACACGAGGAGCTAAAGCTACTGCAACCCTTTCAGCTAGCGATAACTTCTCACCATCCGTTGCCGAGCAGAGAGCCTGGCTCCACTCGGAGTCTTCATCCTCCATTAGAGATGCGTATTCAGATCGTCTGGTGGCAAGATATGTGTATCCTCCGTTCAGCCACACGCCATCTATCGCACCTTGTTTGCCCCTCTGCGTCTCTTCGAGTGGTGGCCTCGCAAGGTGTTCTCTGTCGAATTCCCCAGCACGGGTCCACCAAAACCCATGAAATTTGGCGAGCCAGTCCAGCGCAGCATGAACTTGGATCTGATTCAACTCAGATCGCTTTTCACCCGCTACTGGAAACCCAGCTCGAAGATCCGTCAGTAGCATGGCTGTTACATTAGGGTTACCAGAACCGACATTCGAATTGGCCGAGGATGTGGAATCTGATTTGATGCTTGCCAAACAGGTAGCTACCGGTATATCGGCTGGCATTTGATTGGCAAGATGGGTGTAGAAATATTGTTCAATATGGTAACTGAGGATCTTTCGAACATGTCCCTCATCTCCACTTCTTTTTGTGGATGGAGGTGCGATATATTTCAAGATACATGATTGGGACTCTAGTGGGGTCGAAGTATCCGACTCCAAAGGTGTTGATATCTCCGAACTCACTATTGAGTTAACCCCTGAGGTTGAGGACGAGTTAAAGACTGATGCAGGAGGCGCAATACAGATGGGTGAGCTGTCCAAGATACTTTTTGATGCAAGGTCAGGTGATGCGATGACACGACAGATTTGGCCGTAGCCTGCCCAGAGGGTTTGGATCGGCTGCCAGGAGACCAAACTTAAGGACTTCTGAGCGAGCAGAGCAGAAGCAATGCTTTGGATGGATTCGGCAGCACTCATTGCGAATATTTCTTGTTTTTGTATTCATGGATTTCTCGATGAAATCGGCAACAGTTCGCACCAAGTCGTTCGGACACATTGGCCGTTTTGCGGTCCGTGCATCGTACCTTCTCCTGGTTCATTAACTGCTACTGTAAAACACTTCTTTCAAATACAAATAAATATCCATTTTCATGACGATTCGTAAATTAAGAAATTGAGGGTACCGACCGTCGGCAAGAGCGTAAACGGTGAGGCTATCCTCAAGTTGAACACAAATCTCCAAGCTGCCCAATCAACGAATACTACATTAAGCGAACTACCGTTGTCCATAAACAAACACATAGTTCCCTTTAATAGGCCCCATCTCTCAAACGCCACTTAGGACTATCTACAAGTACAACAGGCGATCTTCCCGACAAGACCGGCGTCCCAGCCTCCAGCGTAAACCCTTCAAGCTTTGCACCCTCTTCTCCATACGCCCACAACACCAAACCAACCCAATTAGTACCTTTATAATTCAAAATCCCCTCCGGAACTGGAAATCGTGTTTGTGGTCCGATATTGGCAACATATCTGCCAAATTGCCAGCCGTTGACATATAAAAGGGCACGATATCCTATCGCGTCTGTTGTATTTGAAAAGACGAACGAGAGCGGAATATCCCATGCCTCGCTTGGAAGAGCAAGAGAAAAGTTCGCGGTGTAGTAGACTACTCCTGCTCCTTCAAAGCCAGTGTAGGGAGTTCCTGGTGTGAATACTTCGAGGGGTGGCTCTGGGGCAGTGTAGCCTTGACGTTCAGCAAAGAATCCTCCCTCGTTAAGGGGTCCACGTGCTTGGTCGATGTAATCTTCGCCACCCAGGTTTCCCGTGAGCTTCCATGATATAGGTGTGGCAGTACTGTTGGGGCAGTTGAGGCTGTAATCAATGATCCCACGTGGGATTTTCATGTCATCGGCACCGGGAGTGTCTTCCTCAAGGCCCATGTTGTCTACAACGACAGTGAGGATATAGGTACTTCCCGATGTGAGTGCTGGTATGCTATAGGTTGCGTTACTCCATTCGCTCTCCATTTCTCCCGGGAAAGAACCAATGAGAGTACCGTTGAGGAAGACAGACGATGCGAATGCCCAAGCACCACGAGTCAAGATATAGAGAGAGCTCTCTAGACCAGTCGAGGTGAAAGAACCGCGGTAGACTAGAGCACCCACATGGAAACCATAATCACTCCCGTAGAGCGATACAGGTGTCAAAAGAGGCATTCCAACAGGGTTTGGGGTAGTAGCATGATCGGCAATAACCCAAAGGCTATCATCGTAACCGTCTTTGGTTTCAGGTAACGAATCAACATAACTCCAGTCAAGCCCCGAAAGGTCTGGAAGAGCTAAGTCGAGCGCCGGCAGGGTTATCTCCGTTTTCGGGTAACTTTGTTCTTCCCCATTAATGAGGAGCTTTGAAATTCTTGAAGGTGCGCCAATCACTTCTACTGATGAAGAAGTGTTGAAATCTGCAGAGATGTAAAGACAATCTTCTGTTATTGACGCATTTCTGACAAGATATCCTGCTTTAATGATTACTGATTCTGGATTAAGGTACGAGGTACCATACGCCGGGCCAATATCCGGGACCCAATAATCATATGCAGAGTTTCGGTCTGTTCAAGTTAGTAAACCTACTGAAAGTACGAACTTGCGAACTTACCCAGCATGTAAACGGTGAGCGTTCCCATCTGGATCATTTTTCGTGTTGAGTCAGCAACGCATTGGACAACCCAGATTCCACCGATCAACTGAGCCTCAACCCCCTCGCCCTCAACTACCACTGGTTCCGACGTTGTATTAAAGGCCATCTCATGTAATTCTCCATTATCGCCGTATACTATCAATACTGCCTTGTCGTCAAACTGTTTCCAAGTGAAGATTTCAGCTGTAGAGTAAAGCACATTGATGCCCGCAAAATAATCGCTGACATGTACTTTTGAATCTCGACCATTTAGCGTCAAGGAACCACCCATTTGAGGAACAGTGAGTGATCCCACTGATGTCGATAATTGTATAGTGTAGTTTGTTGATGCCTGAGAAGCATAGTCCAGGTGTCTTACGACGTAGAAATTTCCATAGGTACCGTTTGGGGCGAAAAGTGGAGTTATAGCGATTTCTTTGGTGGTGCTATATACAAGATTCGTGTAGTTCACTGTGGGTGTAGCAGTGAGATACCCAGGTGACACTTTCAACATTTGAGCTTGAAGTTTTAGTTCGCTATACTTTTCTCTGTTTAAAGCACGCCCATCTTCCTCGATGGCGGCGCCATAGTCGTATGATGTGTAGCCCTCTGGGTAACTGATACCTCCCCAGTTAGTTCCTCCAAATATCTAAAGACGTTGTCAGTGGTGTAATCTCAAGTGTCTCCTCGTTCACGCTCGTCGAGGGGAATGTACCATATACTATAAGAAATCATGGTTAGCTCGCTACTCAGCTTGATCCGTCTTCTCCGCATTTCTACGGGTACAACTCGACTTACAAGATTCAGAAAGGTAGTTCCAGCAGAGTACAGGTTCTTGTAGAAAACCCGTTCAAACTCATATCCTAAGAGCTGGGTGCACTTCTCGAATCCAGGCCCACCCCACGGATCGAAAGAACCAGCTTGAAACTTTCACAGATTTAGTTTTCATTCTCAAAGGGTTTTGCTGGATAACTCACTTCAACAACCGCGTTAGGGGTGTTTGGTGACTGCTTCAAGTGCAATGATCGCCAAGTTGTTGGTAGGAAGTTCGCTGGCCACACTGATGGATTTGACTAGAAGATTAATCAGGGGTTATTTATCATAGTATTGAGGAATGAACCTACACAGTCAAACCTCAGAGGGTATCCATCGTAGCCCTGTGAATATCAGTAGAGAGCTTTATTTTATGAGCTCATCTGAACCACTCACATAAATGTCGACCTCACCCAGTCCAGTTCCTGGGGCAAAGTAGCCCAGAGGATTCACATCATTGGATATGAAAGGAACCACTATTCCGGCATTCCTAGCTTGGTCTTCTACATATTGCATATAATCCTTTTGGGGAAATGGTGTGATGTAGCCAGATCGACTATATTCATTTTCCGGTTGCCACAAAATGATGGGTCCACCTTCAGTAATCTGATACTTCGCAATTATCTTACCGATATTTGCCATATAACTTCACAAGATGTTAGTTCTGTAGCACTTTTCCTTATCAAATGAATGTTTTACTTGTCTGTGGCTGCAAGATAATCTGCATCGGAGGTTCGTAACCTTCCAGTAATTCGTTGCAACCAACCTGGATACCCACCCCCAGTAACCTCTGCATTGATATAAGGCCCCGGTCTCTGTGAAGAAGTCAGCAAATGCAACAGTATTCTTCATGGGATTACACGGACAGCCAGAAGATAAAGGCCAGCCTCAGAAGCAGCTTCAAAAAACGGCACCAAATCAAACACGCCCTCGGCTCTGAACTCTCCCTGCTTAGGTTCAAGCAAAGCCCACATTGTGTAGAAGCTCACACAATTGAATCCCATGGCCTTAATCTTCTGAAAGACATCCAAGTAAAGTGAGGCTACTGGCAATCTGAACGGATGGACTTCTCCACTGAAAAACATGATTCGCTCTCCGTTTATGAATAGTGAGTGTTGATCCCATGTTACTATATTCTGCAGTAATGCTCGCTTTGCTGGATCATTTGGCATCTGAATATGAAGGCGCGACGGTGAGTGACTGGTTCCCAAAGATAGCGCGTTGCCCAAAAAGGCCAGCGCCAATACAGAGGAAAGCCTCATGGCGATTGATGCTCAACGATGCCTATCGATTAGTTTCCAAATCCCGAGACCGAACAGGATCCTGGGAATTCGAGGGTGCGAAAAAGGGAGAAAGTAGATGCCCATTAATACATGTAACATATTTCCCCTCATCGTCATAAGAGTTCTGTTTATGCATTTACCCAAAATTGGATAGCTATCGCAGCGCGCGGGGTACATGATGGAAGGTACCGTCCAACTAGGGGACTTAATTACTCGAACCTTGAATTGATCCAAGTGATATCACGTTGCATTAACATCGATACTTACAATTGAGCAATAACAGCTGACGGTATGACGGTCGATATTCGGAAGAAAACAGACCGAGACTTTGATAAATTATCCGTGCAACTTTTGTGCTAGAGTGAAAATAAACAAGGGTAGCAGGGGTAGTAGGATTAAATATCACCGACATGTGCCGGTTCCTATCTTGAGTGGGATGTTACAGTAGAGCCCAGCTAACGGTACATAGAATCTCAAAAAAGGTGATTCCAACCGGAATTCGACTCTGTCATTTCCGGAAACTAAAGCAATCTTGAAATCAAATCCAAAAATATTACAAAGACTTTTTATAGTATTTTCTTTCGAAATTATCGAGGGGTTTTTGCATCGTTGTAGTCGGTAACCAGGCGGTGGGGCAGGAAAGGGTGAACCTGGAAGGAACAATCCCCACCTCCTGAAGTTACCTATTCTTCTGAAATCGATAGATGGATTCAATTTTTCTATGTCCCCCCCTCTTACCACTTTGCATGGGTCAGGATAACGGGAGAAAAAAAAGCAAAATTAAAAACAAACAACAGCAGGTATTCGCTGGTGGTCACCCACCCAACTACTAATCTGCCGATCTGAGGCTTGTGTATGGCAGAGCGGACGGGATGCCCAATTCTCCTCAGTCTATGGTCGTNGCACTATACAGAGATAAGTAAAGTTTATACTCCGTACACGGTTGAAAGAACATACCCGGTTTCTGGAGTGTTTAGCGCCCGCAAACCTTAAAGCATAGGGTTGATTACCGATTAGTGGCTTTACATTACCAGTAAGGAAGGACCTTCCTTTCGTAGACCTTTTATAAATAATTCCGAGTAAATCTAGTTTAATAGCCACTTCGCCATAAGCAGGGTATGTTTTACAGCAATCTAATAGGAGCCGGCCTCGGATATCGTGAATAGCGGCCTTGTTCTAGGGATGAGAGCTCAATATTAGTCTCTATAAATAATTGAAAATATTTCCGAGCTGATCATATCTTCGTTTTTAACGTGTGCCCTAACAGGGCTTTTTCGGCTAACATGTGGACCCAAGGTATCTTACTCAAGAAATAGTCTAATGGTAAGATGTGTTATCTCTTATGCTACATTTTCCCCATAGCCTTCAATAATAACATCTAACTTATTCAAGTAATCTGTGACAAGAAGATAGCTAACAGGGAGGTCATTTCATCGCTGGCACCGGAGATATGGAACCAAGTTATGGAAAGTTTCGAGCTCTGTAAGAGCTGCGGAGCTAGGAAATAATTTGGAGGATGATTGGAAGATTATTCAGAGAGGGTGGTTCAACTTTTGTTTTAGGACCAGAAAACAAAACGGACAAAGCAACGATGTGGGATACAGTATTACATCTGGAGGACATTCAAGGAACTGTTGGAGTTCAACGGACTGTGTCGCTTCTGAGGAGAAATCATACCAACTACGCGACTGGTGCGACAATAGAGAAAGGGTAACCAGAATTCTTTTTAAGACAAAGAATCAGACATTCTACATCCAAAAATGTTGTATATTGAATAATGTCTCTCCTCTTTTTTTTCTACAGGCAAACCTGGATACAAGGATATTCTCGGGGGACAGCTTTTTAAGGAAATAAATGAGGGTATCCTTATAGCGAGGGTCTTGGTATAGGCGACGACAAGGTCGTATATTTAAGTATAAGGAAAATATAACGTAGTACCTAGTAATACTTATATAGTACTAGTACTATCCCTAGAATCCTACAAACACTGTTTCTAATCCCTAGGGTTTAATATAGAGAATACTAGGAGTTTACTTAGAACCCCTTCAATAAGGATAAAAACAAGGATGATTTTAGTATAAAAAAAGATTCGGGAACTAAAAACCTAAGGATTATCCTTACTATAGAGGTATCCTTATATATTCCACCTAAAAAAATCGAGACCTAGAATATAAGGATATAACCGAGGTTATCCTTATATCCAATATCCTTATATCCAGGTTTGCCTGTACCGTCATCATTGGATACCCGGTTATTAATTGATCTGGACACCCCTTTAAGTCAGATAATTACTACTTCTTGTTTTCTATTAACTTAGATATACCAAGACAACCATGTAGCCTATGCTTGGTCTTTAGTTTAATAATTGTTCATACTCGTAGTCTGTCCAAAGGTAAAACCACGTGACAACCCTCGTCTCAAAAGTCCACGGTTTCTCCGCAATTTTGGCCGGCCAGAACAATGCCTCAAAAGAGACTAAGTACGGAATCGCCGAGAATGGCCCAACCCCAGAATTTGCCTATTCGTAGGGGTGCTCATGCATATTGACGTGTTATCCGCCGCCTGAACCTATCAAATAATATACGTAAGAGAGTCTTCCCCACATCGAACCCGCTCATTTGAAGCTAAGCAGAAGGCAATTCGAGATATCAAAGTTTATACATGCATTCTCTCACTTTTGAGGCATAGCGACGGCTACATTCCTAGATGAGATCATTTCGAGAGAAATACCAAGAGGCAATGCTAAACAAATTCACCGGGTCGCCGGATAGCAGTAAAGCTTTCCGATGCTTCTTCAACGGTTTAACATGCCAGATGTGAAATCATGATAACGATGAGTTGGGGTTCTAAATGATTTCATTGGTGCGTAAGCCAGACCGGATAGGGGCGTGATAGGCGAGAGATAAGCCTACCTCCGTACCTTGAGCTGGAATGAACTTCAAATCCAACCATCACCACATCTACTGATGCGGAACGTATTGGGGTTTCTCTTCCCATTCTCAAGTTCTCCGTTTATCATATAACCCCTTTGAGCTCAGAATAATCACTGATACGATATTGTTTTCTACGCCAGTACAGAGTTACAATTATGCTTTGTTAAGGTAGGATCTAAGCTTGACTTTAAATTTCAAGGTTAGCGGGTCATTCATTTTTCAGCCGTTGGCAGGCGAGACCCCCAAATCCTGAAAATCTTGTGTCAGGCTGTAAGTTCTGTATGCAGTAAGGTCCCTTATCTGCCGTGCTATCATGTGTTCTTAATCCCACTGATCGACCGTTTATAAAGATGACACAGTACGTGTTGACTACATATGAATACAATTTGCAGACCATAAGCCAGATTTTTCCTTCGATTTTGCTGTAGCCGAAGGGTGAACGACATTGACTATAGAAAGTCACGCAGCTTTCCTGTGAGGTTTTACAACAGCAATTTTGGTCATACACCACGCTCCAAACGCGCTCAACATGTCGTCCCTCGAAGATGGGAAGAGCTCTCACGGCTCGAATCCTTCCAAAGACCTACGAAAATCATCGGTTACCTCCGTTCTCGGAGATAGAAGTGTTCCAGATTACGAGGTGCTGAGTGCAGATGAGGCTGCTTTGGTAGCACTTGGTTACAAACAGGAATTTAAGAGAGAATTCTCCCTTTGGACAACCTTTTGCGTTTCGTTCGCTGTCTTAGGGTTACTACCCAGTTTTGCAAGCACTTTGTATTACGGAATGGGTTATGCAGGGACTGGTGGAATGGTTTGGGGATGGTTGATCAGTTGGTTCTTCAGTGAGTAAATCTTTAGAACTCATGGAGGGAAGTGAAAAACTGAGTGATGTTCTTTCAGTTCAATGTGTTGCGATGGGAATGGCTGAACTTTGTTCGAGTATGCCCACGAGGTTTGTTGAAGTTCTACGCTCTGCGTGGGCCACGGAGACTAACTCGATATAGTGGTGGTCTATATTACGCAGCAGCGGTAATTCTCTCCTGGGGCTCAAACCATCCTTGAAGGATGGTTCGCTCCTTTGAAAGTGTTTGTAGATTTCCTGGCTGACGTTATATTCAGGTCTTAGCACCACCAGGATACGGGCCCTTTGCTGCTTGGATCACCGGCTGGAGTAACTGGATGGTTCAAGTAACTGGGGCACCAAGTGTTGATTACGCTCTGTCTGCCATGGTGCTTGCTTGCGCCTCTATTACTCACCCGGGTTATGTTCCACAAAATTATCACACCTTTCTTCTAACCGTTTTTGTAATGCTTATTCATGCTTGCATCTCAAGCATGCCGACTCTTTGGATTGCAAGATACAATTCATTTGGATCAACATTGAACATGGTAAGTGATAAATTTCCTTTGAGATTAAGAGACCTACGCATGTTCAAAGTAATGACCGCATCTCTTACTGTGATGACTTTTCATCCATACCAAACTCCAAAACTCCACAATGCTTACAAAACACAGATCGCGTTGTTCATCGTAATAATCATGATCCCCGTCTCAGTAACCGGAACAGCTGATACTCCGAAATTCTTTCCCTCAAATCACGTATGGTCCGTTCAAAATGGAACAGATTGGCCCGATGGAATAGCAGTCCTCATGAGTTTCCTCGCCATTATTTGGACCATGTCAGGATACGATGCGCCTTTCCATCTCTCTGAAGAGTGTAGCAATGCCAACATCGCAGCTCCACGTGCTATCGTGATGACAAGCGGTGTTGGAGGCCTTGCTGGGTGGGCTTTACAACTCGTGGTTGCCTACACAGTTGCCGATATACCTGCAGTTATTGATTCGAGTCTCGGTCAACCATGGGCGTCGTATTTGGTACAGGTGATGCCGCAGAATACAGCATTGGCGATTCTTGCCCTGACAATCGTTTGTGGGTTTTCCATGGGGCAAGGATGTATGGTGGTGAGTACATCTCAAAATTTTGAAGGAAAAACATTCTGATTTTTCCAGGCTGCGTCCAGAGTAACATTTGCATATGCTCGAGATGATTGTTTCCCAGCCTCCAACTGGATCAAAAAAGTGAACAAACACACATATACACCTGTAAATGCGGTTTGGTTCAATACTGCCATTGGAATCTGTTTATTGCTTTTGATATTCGGAGGATCGGTGGCAATCGGGGCCATTTTCAGCGTTGGTGCTATAGCAGCCATGGTAAAAAAAGGTTGACCCCTCTGTGCTTCCAGTGTACTGACTTTCAAAGGTCGCTTTCACTATTCCGATCTTCATTCGAGTGTTCTTCGTTGGGGATCGATTTAGAGCAGGACCATGGCATCTAGGCAAATTCAGCAAGCCCATCGGAATGATGTCTTGTGCGTTTATCCTCATCATGATGCCCATGCTATGTTTTCCATCCGTACGTGGGAACAATCTGACAGCTGAATTAATGAACTGGACGGTCGTTGTGTATGGAGTTCCAATGATGTTTGTTATTATTTGGTGGTTTGTTTCGGCAAAAAAATGGTTTAAAGGTCCAGTTATTAATGTCGAGGTATGTTGTTCCAAGTATGGGGAAAATGTCAGAAGCTAACAGTACCAGCATCATATGCTTGGAAGGAATGAGGTGTATGAAGGAGTTGAGTCTGCAGGGGATGCGTCTAATATCGTGGACAAAAATAGAGACTTTAGTGGTGCAAATTTGCCCGCGGCGGAGGTATGAGAGCGTTATTGGGGAGAAGGTTGAGAGATCTTGTTGTCAAAGAATTAGCGGTGCATTAAGCGCGAAAATAAGGGTAGAATACCTTCTCTCTAATGTTTACATGTTCTCAAATTGAGAACGCTTTGGTTCCAAGAATTCCATCACGACCATGGTAATGAGAAGACCGATTCCCATGGTGAAGCATGAAACAGGATCCATTGTGAGCGCGAGTAAATTCTCAGATAGATTGGTGGAAGTGCTTGGTCAAAAATGAGGTTCGAGGATGGATCAAAATGTATACCACAAGTTGACTTGATTTCAGAATGTCCGATTCATATAATTTTGTATCTTCTCGTTGGTTGGGAGGAAGAATGCATCAATGTTGTTGTTCAAGCTGGAAAGTGGGATGAGGCATTTTTCCATGCCCCTTTCTCAAGCGACAAGCGAGGACGAAAATGCCGCATAGATGACATGGCATTTCTGGGGACTTTCTAGAGAGTGATCTGCGTCGACAGAATCAAATGGACTCCCAAAACAAGATATTGGAGGGCGGCTGTGTACTCTGTACTCCATATATCTGATGTAATTCTTGTAATACGAGGGTATGGTGATCGTGAAAACCAAGACATACTGCAGATGACATCTGCGAGAAGGGTCAAAAGCCCGCAAACCCAGCGGGAATGGCATGCAACTTTTCTTAAACTCACAAGGCCATTCAATGGCTCCAATTGCGCGCACTTTCGCCAATTTTGACTCAAGATGAGACGAAAATAGAAACTATCGGTGCTCACAAACCCCTCCTCAAACCCTCTCAATCTTCCTCGATCTGCTGTATAAAATCCGATAACCATGAAGATAAAAAGATAATCCGCAGATGATTGCGCGTTCGCGTACCAAATCAAATATATCCTGAGAATCATTTTCATTAAGGAAAAGATCTTCGCCTTGATAGTAAAATGTATTCTTTCTGTTATAACTTATACCATTCTGTTTCTAGTGGCACCACTTGAGCTAGGTGATAATTACCTCCCAGGTGTGAGGCTTATTCATGAATCAACGTATGACGCCGCCCATGTTTGGTACCATAGTTTGTTTAGCGAATAGCTTCACTTGCTAGTCTTGCTTCGCCTATCCAAGAAACAATTAGCTTTTGTGACCATATGTTGTCTTTTTTTTAATACTGTAACGTGTATCTCTGAATCTAAACGAGTCCCATCAAATAATTGTTATTTCTCGTTCAGATAGGAGGGAGGGGTGAATCAACCTATATAATCAACCATCGTAGTTGAAGCCTTGAAATTCAGGCAGAGTATATGAGTTTCAGACTCTCTGCGCCCCACTAAATAACCTCTTCGGCGTCAGCGAGGCGGAATGGCTACTTGTACTGTACAGGAACGACGGGAAATTATTCAAGTTCCAACACAACATCTCCAATGTATAACCTGCCTTCGTAAATATGCCTCAACGCCGCGATACCTCGAAATCCTTCCTATCTCCCTCGAATTATGACGACGATGCCTCAAGTATTCACAGCGAGCGCAGCGACCAGGAATCAGATAGCGAAGACGATGAAGTTCTTTTGGGCGCCCGCACAAGCGCGGATATACGCGCACACGATCGAAATGTGTTGATCGAAGAAGAAGAAAGAGACAAATTGTTGTTGGAGGAGAGTATGAGACGTGGTCGCCGAGGCAGTGGGATGTCAATAGCAGCTCCCCTCAAGAAGCTATTTCAAAAGAGTTATAGCGAATTGCCCCACGAAGGAGGAATTGAGATGAGCGAAAAGCGTGATGCAGGAAGTGGCAAAAGAGAACGACGGAAGAATCGGAGGGCAAGGAGAAGCCAGAAGAAGGAGAAATTGATGCGCGGGGAGGATGGGCGACTATTGTACGAAATGGAGGAAGGGGGAATGAAAGAAGGGAGCGCAACGGGGGAGAGTAGCGAGACAGAGGACAGTATCGAGGTTGACCGGAGAGGTCTGCTCGGTCTACAGGACGAGAAATCACAAAAACGACGGAAATGGCGCAGGTGGTGCTTGATACACCTCTTCATAACACTCGGATTTTCGATACTTGTGTTGGTAGCCTGGAAGCTCTCGACGAATCGGAAAGGGGCGAAATCCAACCAGAAAATTATGAGCAATGGCACAGCATTATTTGGTCCTACAACTATATTGATAAGTCTGGATGGATTCAGAGCTGATATGTTGTATCGAGGAATCACGCCCAGGTTGAAATCCTTCGTAGAGGAAGGAGTGTCACCGGCCTATATGATGCCAAGTTTCCCTTCTGTCACATTTCCCAATCACTATACACTAGTCACCGGTCTATACCCTGAGTCGCATGGGATTGTCGGAAATACGTTTTGGGACCCGGTGTTAAAAGAGGAGTTCTACTATACAAAAACGGTAGCAATGTTGCCAAAGTGGTGGGGTGGTGAGCCTCTCTGGGTTACAGCAGAGGAGCAAGGAATCAGAACGGCTATTCATATGTGGCCTGGAAGCGAGGCGCATATCATGGCTGTTGAGCCTGCCTTTGTCGATGCTTATAATGGAAGGGAAGAATTGACAAAAAAGGCAAGCAGGATACTCGAACTTCTCGATAAACCAGGAGAGGAGGATGAGGTGGCGGAAACCGTCGATATGCGACCGCAGCTTATTGCTGCTTATGTTCCGAATGTTGATGTGGATGGGCATAAGTTCGGACCTAATAGCACGGAAATTCGAACGACGATTGCCAACGTTGATAACATGTTGAACGAGTTGTTCAATGGCTTGGAAAAGCGGAACCTGACTAACATAGTTAACGTAGTCATTGTCTCTGATCATGGAATGGCTACCACAGACATCACTCGACTTATCCAGATGGAAGACATTATTGATACGAGTTTGATAGAGCACATGGATGGTTGGCCCCTCTATGGTCTTCGCCCCAAAGACATGAAGGATTTACAGGGGCTTTATGACACGCTTGCTGAGGAAGCTTCCAAAAACCCAAATTTTGAAGTTTACCTCCGCGACAAAAATATGCCGGAGCGTTATCACTTTTCCAAAAACGAGCGAATTGCTCCGTTGTGGGTCATTCCAAAGACGGGCTGGGCTATAACCACTCGGAAAGAATTCAATATTGCTGAAGGAAAAGAGAAGGGGCTTGTTTATCACCCTCGGGGTCTTCATGGTTATGACCACGAACACCCGCTTATGCGTTCGATCTTCGTTGCCAGAGGACCAGCATTTCCGCATGCACCAAATAGTCGTGTGGAACCATTTCAAAATATTGAGGTCTACAATATCATTTGCGACTCGCTGGGTCTGACACCAAACCCCAATAATGGAACCATTAGACTTCCTTTTAAGACCGTAGGTCTCCATTCATCGGAACCCACACCACAGGAACTTGTTGATCCCCCTCCGCCGACCACACCTTCAGCTTCAGTACCACTCTCATCCACATCCACATCCACATCATCATCAATCACAGCTTCCCAGACTCCAGACGCCGGTCTTGATGGAGTTATTTCAATATCCCCCATTGAGGTTGATCCAGTCCCAGATTCCAGTGTTTACTCACCTGATGTGGTTCCAGTGGGTGTTGACCATGTGGAAGAACCAAATGTCGACCGTCCAGTTGTTGGCGATGATAGTGTAGTCTCGGAAGGGGAGAAGAAGAATTTTTGGTCTTGGCTTACCGATAAGTTCGAGTCTGTGAAGACATGGCTCAAGAACGGTAAAAAGAAGGAGGACGAGAATGTGACAGTAGTGTAGCATAAATCTGGGCCAGCGAGGTCTTTCTGGGGGAGGTATAACCCTTTTTGGTGTTAAGGCGTTTGCTTTGGTATAGGCTTGAATTTTAGCGTCGAGGGACAGTCAATTTTTGAGATGTATTACTAAACTATTTTGTGGTTTCCAGCAGTGTTCATTAGACTTGGTTGTCAGACTATGAGAATCCTGTGAAGCACTGAAGAACTTGTGGCATCGGGCCTTGTTCTTACTGACCTTATTGTGGAGTTCAACATGCATCATCATACAACCAGAACTCAAACACTCTCACTTGTTTTAGTTCTGTTCCATTGAATCTTGGAAATCTTTTGTTTTCAGGTTGATTAGAGATTTGGGATCACGTGGGTCATGCATTGTCAATAATCCTAACCTCTACCACCACCATCGGCATCAACGGGATCGCTTACGATTTCATTCTGATATAGTGGCGTTATGCCATCCAGCCTTTCCCGACCCGAAGAGAGAAGGCCGAGAAGAGCGCCACATAGACGCCAAAGATGGCAGGGAATTGTGGTGTGGTGGCACCTGAGTGGTCGGCAGGGCGGTCCGACCGGACACATTTGCTCGAATCGCTCAATGCTGCATTGATACATGACACAGATATTCAACTCTGCGACTTGACAGATCCTTTCGAGATTCGACGGAGCCATCTCCGTGCGATCTGACACCTCGGAAGCACGACCAAGTCCCCCCCCTTCATGCCCTGGTTACGCGGATCTTGTACTACCACACTTTCTCAAAAAATACTCAAAAGAGATACCCCATCATATTTCTGGGGCACGACAGTCGTTTTGACTCGTCAAAGGGGCCTTGGTAGTCGGTTTGGGCTGCCAAACCATAGCAAAACGGCCAGGGTAAGACCATTTACATCCCAATTCGTCCACTCGCATTCGGGGCGTGTATCTGGCTTAGAAGATACGCGACCGTCATAAAAGGGCCACGCTCCTCATGTCTGGTCCTCCTCCATTGATCTTCTTTGCCTTTTAAACCCCAGCGACGTGTTTCTCGCAGACTGCTCAATTCGTTCGAACTCGAAGCTTGCAAGACTTGACACCACTGATGTCCTACTTCGTCATACCTGGACTGATCGGGTCGAGGTGGAGAGCACCGCATCGCCCATATGCATATCGGATCAATGGAAAAACCCATCGGGTCCTGTACCGAATTCCACTCAGACATATCGAATTTTTTATGTTCGCCACTTCGTTGGTTCTGTTGAAATCTTGCTCTACATTGCACGGCATACTCAAGAAAGAAAACTCGATACAGCTGATAAACCCTCTATTTTTTGTATTGGAGGCTTTAAGAGCTGTGGCTGACCAAATACCAGAACAAAAACCACAAAGCCGAAATGAAATTTTCGAGCACGGAACGCCTTCCAGAATTATTAAACGTCGTACAAAGAAATGTTTGCGATCCAACGATGTCCCGTTTCACCACCGCCAGCGACCCTGGCAACCTGCTGCGAGCTCCATCAACCATATCTCTGTGGTTTCTGAGCTGTCCTTCGAGTTCTCAAGTTTCCGAGTGTGGTGTTGTTGTCATTGTCTTGTTTTCTTATTAGTCTTTGCTTCTCGGTTGGGAAAGTTCTCCAATTACTGTTCATTCAACAATTTGTGCCGCAATATCCACATTGGCGTCCGGGAATGACCCAACTCTCTTGTCCATTGGAAGCACAAGTTGGGCATCTGACACCAGGCATCTTCTATGGTGGTTAGCTACCATCCTTCTTCCAATGGGCAATAAGGGTTTATCCTACCGGTACAACCTTGACACCTGGGTTGGTGGTTTGCAATGTTGCTTGACGAGTGTTCTGAAGGGTCTTGAGACCCGCAACTCGGCAAGACGTTGAAGTACAGACCATGTTTGCGATATTAAATTAAGTTCTGGGTGGTTGAAGAAGTCAAAGCGATTGTAAAGAACTTGTGTGTTGAATGAGCAAGATGTTCTGTTGGTGACTTGAGATGAAGCTTTTGACGGGTTGGAGGTGGTCTTTTATACATACCCTTTCTCTCTCCCCAGGACAGAAATATGGAGCTCCAGGGACCACGAGAGCGTCACTTCTTGCGAAATTCACCAGAAGAAACAAACTGCGCAAATTTCTGCTGCACGACACGGATATCTGCACAAATTCAGGTCGATTCTTTGCTTGGATCCTACGATAGTATCTGCAGGCAAGCCGATAAGTCATTAACAGTGATTTTTCTTGAGCAGCCCCCTTGATGAAACTTTACGTGGGTCAGCAAAATCTATTTGGGAAATGCCACGGGTGATGGGTAGTCGCTCATACACATATGGGCTCGATGCTACTTAAAACCGGGTGTCTATTGCCTTCAACCAGTGGAAGGAAATAGGCGGGGACGGTGAAATTCGGAAGGGTGCTGGGCGTTGCGGAACGGAACGTCACAGCTCAACACTCCCGATTCGAATCAAAGGAAGGTTAAGGTCGCGAATCGTCGGTCAAGCAGGACGCGGTTTAGGTGCGTCACGAACATCAGTCCCAGCGCTGCGGGACCCCTAGTTCATCAAGTCAAGATCGCCCTGTAGGGCTTGCACGACATAAGCAGACAAGCCCAGCTTCCATGGATGTATTAGCTTCTGAATTTTAGCTCTCCGACGATACAGAAGTTTTCAGACGCTCTCAAACCGGATGATGATCAACCTCTCGTCTTCGAGACGACACCTGGTGGCAGAAAGTCTAGATTAAGAAAACTGGCACTCTTCCCTGTTGCCAGGGCTGCTCGGCTGGCTGACCAACTCGGACTTAGTAGTTGATTTTATGAAGACCCTTGGTTACATGGGAAAGTGTCGACATGGCTTTTTCTTTTGCTCTGGATTGTCTCTCGTTTCAAGTTTACGAAAAACAGCAATGTGTGTTTCCCTCACCGGGTAGCGGGGTCATTTTCTTGGCTGAGCTCTGAAATCAAGGCGGAGTTCAACCTCATTGACCGCGTTGGACAAAATCTACAACGTCTAGAGAGGTATAGACTTCGTAAGGGATACGTGGATTGCTGCTATACACGCGGCCAAAGATTGGGTTTTCATCCCGGAATATCAAACCTACATGTGGACCTCTCTCGGGAAAATATGCTCAACAATGGCAGTTATACCCTAAGTCGGTCACCCCGTACTACAGAAACGTGGCTACGAAGGAGGATCAGGAGAAAAGTGGACTTGAACTGGACCATGTACGTCAAGAGCACGGCAATGCAGGTGAGCAATTCCCAAACGAAACCCACAAGGACGGCTATTCGAGTAGCCATGCATTACTGAAAGCTTCCATGCGAAAGTATGGAACCCGCATATTGGCCCAGACGGTCGTGTGGTCCCAATCAGAGGAATGAGGTAATAAACTAAACTCAATTGATGACATAGACTAAAACTGCAATCACCGGTCCTATTTCAGTGGGTACCTGCGAAGAACAAGCGGCGAGGGCCGTAAGCGAATTCTGAGCTGTCAGAATACTTCGTGGGGCACATCGAATTCTAAACAGATACAACCTTGAAAAATGGAGCGGGGGCACAGAGTATGGAGATGATCTTGGAGTGGAGGAGAACATTGAGGAGAATCTACCTACCTGCG
Organism: Hymenoscyphus fraxineus; assembly: GCA_900184765.1. Classification (NCBI taxonomy): domain Eukaryota; kingdom Fungi; phylum Ascomycota; class Leotiomycetes; order Helotiales; family Helotiaceae; genus Hymenoscyphus; species Hymenoscyphus fraxineus. The sequence continues at coordinate 2,298,353 of LT855418.1, forward strand.
ACCAGTATCTCGGATTCTCCACCCAATTAAGTTTTCAGCTTTCAAAGTCTCCTTTACCCTGCTAGTGTCAACATGTCAGGCCATCGATGCCTGTCCGTTTTGGCATGGCATTGGCTGAGGATTTCAAAGATAAGTGGTTCGTCAAATGAAACCATTTCGTCGATCTCAACTTGTCGTTACAAGCAACACAATTTCGTTCTCGAAAGCACAAAGTGCGTTTCCGCGGTACGGGACCTTACAACCACTTTCGGGAAGGTGCGTCGTCTTTGCTGTCAAGTGCGGCTACATACAGATTTGAGCTCTCAGCAATGCGACTGCAGAAAACAGCGAACTTCGCTAGGTCTATACGGAATGTTTACCGGAGACCATATGGGCAGATTCCATGCGCGTGCAGGGCCGCACTGAAAAGGACCAAGCGTATGCTACGACTGTACTCGAGTATCCCGCACAAGAGACCGGCTAGTTGGAATCGGAGATGTTTAGGATGAACTTGTGATATAAAATACGAGTATTTCTCAGCCCAACCCAGAACCACGGAACTGCTCCGCACATCCTGGCAAACATGCCGAGTCCAAGACATGGTTGGCTTACCCAAGAACCCCCAGAGGTAGATCAGCTTTATCCACGGGACTTTCAGCGGGGCTGCCATATGGCCCATATCCAAGAACAATCAACGAAAAGACTCAAAGAGCCTGTGGAAACCAGCTGATGAACCTTTGAGACGACTCGATATTACACCTTCCAAACTCTCAAATTGATACTGAGTTTATGCGGTTCCAGTCAGTCGGTTCTCACACGATCGAGGATCTGGTACGTCACAACTTCTTGGTTGCCCGTTTGGCCGTGCATGCGCATGCGCATGCCTCCCACAATGAGCCAATCTCAACGTCAACGCCACCAGTTCTCGGCCGGGTGCACCATCCATTCGGCACGAACTTCACCGCTCGTCCGAGTAACACGGCATGCCTTTTTTGAACCGACATGATATTGAAGCCAGTAAGAGTACCAGCATCTCAGCACAATCGTTCACCAGCAAAAATCACCAGAGTTGTGAGTAACACGACTTGTCGAAATCTCCGCTAGCATCGATATACCGATACGACCATAACAATCGAGCGTCTGCCGACTACTCTCCCTGCATTGCGTCTAATATCACCCATTTCTGCAGAATTACCGACATCGGCGTTGATTTGGCAATTGGCCAAACTTCTCAAGATCCACGATCTTGGGCTGGGATCTCGATTACTCGATCGGTAGCATGCAGCCACAACCGTACCCAGGTTTGGGAAGCACCACCTTGGGCTTGGAGTCTATTCTGACCCCCAGCAGTTCTTATGATCTCGATCATTGATCAAAGCCTATCTTTGTCGCAACCACTCCAGCGGAGCCAGTTTAGGAACTTTCCGCGAGCTAAACGTTACTTTGTGCATAACCCTAATGTATTAATTCTATCTCGGCTTGGCTATGCAACACCCTGGCACTGCTGTGCGATAGTGATGGCACTTCTAGAAATCTCTAGTTTTGCCATTTTCGTTTTCTGAGTTTCCTAGCCCTCATCACTCGGTACTCGGGTTACGAACCACTAAATGACTTCAAATGCTGTGCGCCACTGCATCCTGCAGCCTACAATGTTAGCTGGTAGCGCCCTCGCTTACATCCAAGTCCCTTTGTTTTAATTTGAGATCAAAAGATTTGTTTGCATTGCAGCGCATGGTGGAAGTTCCGCACATGCAGTAGCGAGCGATTGTACAAACGCTCTCTTTCTTGTGAGTTTCTTTTGTTGACATGTGGATGCAATTTCAATACTGTATTGAGGTATTTACGTACTCAAAATCCTGGGTAGCTATTACGATGCGCTCAAGTCAGGCCATAGTCGCATGGCCAGGGGATACAAGAGTGACGTCTCATGGAGTGGTTGTCACGTTTCTATGGCCCGGAACCCATCCGTGAGAGAGGACCTGGGAGCGTTACTTTACTTTATTTTCCTGTGAGACTATGGTTACAGTACATTTCCTTTTTCTTTTTTTCTTTTTTTGACCATAGTATTTCTTTTCCGGCGTCAATCTTAACATTATTTGACACTTTCTTATTATTTCTTGATTGCGGGGAGAGGGATACAGGGTGGCTGGCAAAGAAGCATGGCGGCATCTATTCCAACTTACGTTCTCGGGTATGGTTTGTGTTATGTCCTTTTCACAATGTGTTGAGAAGAGCACAACTCAACTTGCATTTCCCAAGGCTCTTTTCTATTCTTCAACCGTCGTGTCATTCTTCTCATCTGGTTATCATTACATCTAATTTCACTCTTATCACTCGACTCATGAACGAGACAACTTCTTAATGGTACATCCTCGTCACTCAGCCAAGAAAAACTCAAGACGCTTGTCCAAATACTCACCCTTGATTTCATATGCCTCTGGGTAGCCACTGAACCTCGGTACGAAACCAATTGTCACCAAGTCCCTACGAGCCCGCAAATACTCCAGCTTTCTATACTTCGTTCGCAAACAAAGCTTGATTAGGAAGCAACCAACAAGGTAAGTTATCAGAATGACTTCTCTGTTATTATCAGTCACTAAACAGAATCGTTTCAGTTCCAACACGCGAGTTCCTCGTGGGTAGATCGTACGACACACTCTCAAACCGGGATAACCCCCGTTCCCGCACCTCCCTAACGGACCCTCCAATTCGGAAAGGGAGGAGAGAGCCAGCCAAAAAAAAAATGATACATCTCATTCATGCCATCCCTTTTCTTTCCTAAACCCCGACTCTTCCAAACTCCAAGTTTTAGCCCCCGATTGCTTTGCAGATCCGCCCTGCCCCGACCTTTGTTTGCAAGGGCAATCTTGGTCGACCCCGCTTTGACGGGACAGCCCGCGAATGTCACCCTAATCCATGAGCTACAACGCACCGGATAACGGATGGCTGGTGTGTGTACTGGGCTGGGCTGGGCTGGATATGGGTGACAAGATGCCGTACGCGCAGGTGGGTTCCTGGGGTAGGGTGTAATATGTACAAGGCTGTTGTTTATAGGTTTGCCATGGAAACCTCGATACGTTCTTTTGTTGTTTCCCTTGGCCTACTCGTTGGATGAAATTAATTGTTGGTCGCGTGCTCTCATATTTCCTTTTTTTCAGTTGGGAAAACGAAATGTGCCGTTCTTCTTCGAGTCTTGGTCCGCTTTCCTTTCATTCGAAATTTCTTTTTTTCCAACCTTCAAAAGAACGAATTAAACGGTCTTTGCTTCTTCGTACTCTTCACGATGTGATGTACACTCAAATGACAGGCCAAGTTCCAAATCCAGCATCTACCGGTAGCGAGTTTGGGAAAGGAAAAAAAAAAAGAAGCAGATCCCCATCTTGGTTTTCCCCGCGCTTTTCGTCGGGTTTGTGTCTGTGCGATAGGGCCTTAGGAATATGATATAAAAGAAGGTGGACAGTTTCCACCTACTTTCGTCACTTCTCAAGCTGCACACTGGCACGCAGATCATATGTGCGGAAAGTCTATACTGCCCAGATCTGCTCCTTTGATTCGTGGGGTGGCTGAATTTTGGGGCTGAGTAGATAGTCAGGGAGGGTGTCTGGCTTGTATTGTCCACTTTGTTTTACTGTAACTGTCCACCTTTCTGTGGATTGTCCACATCTTTTGCTAACCTCGTCGCGCGCACGGACGGGGTGTATTTCACGCTGTACTCCACGGCTCCCCTCAGCCTCTCTTGACATTTGAGTTTTGCTTGGGTGGTGAGTCGAGACTCTTTTTTTTGTGGGTGTTGGTATTTCTGTCGTTTAGTCGTGTTTGATAGGGCTGGGCTGGTGGGGATTGTTATTTGGTGACGTTGGGTGTGGCTTGGTTTTGGTCTTGTATAGTACAATGTACTTGTATGGAGTATGAAAGTCCCAAATATAGACTTTCTATCTTTTGAATTTATATTTTTGTCCATGGTACTTTCCTTATTCGATATGTTTATTTCACATTGCACGTTTCATGTCGAGTGTTTATTCGAGATGCCTGAGTTGAGAGTAGGAGACATCGAATAAATTAGCCGAGCCCACGAAAATAAACTCTAGTCCCCAAACATCCGCGTAATGGTAATTAAATTCCCCCGCAATACCTTTCTTGGGCTACTCTTGTATCACCAAAGGTTCTATGATGTACTTCCTCCCAGGCGTAACAAACGTAAATCTTTAGTGGGCATACAGGGGATTTTTCAGAGGAAAACAAGGTCAGCACGCCCATTGAATTTAACGTTTGTTACGCCTGGGAGGAAGTAATCCTCCAATTAGCCTTTCAAACCCTTCTAATTTCCAATCCTTTGCTCTCCCCTTAATTTCGAGAGTCTTTCTCACCCTCTTAAACAAAAAAAGGCTACGCGAGAACATAGGGGATTGGGAGGGGTGTTCGATGAACTCCTCGAATTAGCCTTTCAAACACTTCTACTTTCCGAATTCCTTTGCTCCCTCCTTAATTTCGAGTACCGCTCTCACCCTCTTTAAACGGCAAACCTACGCGAGAACATAGGGGTTAGAGCGGATAGTTCAAGCGATACACCACCATATCCTCACCACAAACTCCTCCCCCACATCCCACCCACAAACTCCCAACGTCCCATCACCTCCTTCCCTCTCATCCCCAACAACCCCCTCTACCCAACCCACCTCCCACTCCCTATTCCACTACCTTTTACTTCACATCCATCCTACTCAGGCCCTTCCAGACTCTGCATGTCCAAAAAAAAAAACGTGCACTCCAAGTGGATACGATAACTGGGTCAAATGGAGGCTCAATCGCTTAGAGCCGTGACCTAATTGGCTAAAGGGCTTTGTTAATGGACAAGATGTTGGAAAAATGGATACTTCTACTCTACTTTGCGTGCGCGTTTTTTTTTGGACATGCAGAGTCTGGAAGGGATAGGACTAGCATCTGGCTCAGGATATCAGTAAGAGCCTTGCCTTATGGAGTCGCGAGGTGGAAAGTGGTAGGTTCATATATATATATCTTTGTAAAGAAAGGTAGTAAGTATACAAACCCACCGGCTGCCCTGTAATTATAAATATAAATCTCCTCCTCTCCCACATTTGTAGCGAGCACAATCACGAGGATAGGAAACCTTTAGGCCTATGGTGTAAAAGCATATCCGAGCGACGAGAGACGTCCTTGTCTACTATAGTAAAATTATATAATAGATGGGAAAGTTCGAGCTTCGTTATCATAAAAGTATTATTCTTAGTATCTTTATTCTATCTCTCCTCCTCCCTCCTCCCTCCTAGACTACTACCTACCCCCTATACTATTCAATTTTACCGAGTCCCGACGAGGGAAAAGGTTGCGTTTCCTAGACCTATACTATACCATACTAGTAGGAGTAGGAGTACAAGCAACGTTCCTTACATTAAAAAAAAACCTACCCTAAATAGTAAATACTAAAAGTCCAAAACAATATATAACTATAAGATCTTATATGAGAATCCCATCCCTCCTCCTCCTCCCTCCCTTCCCGCCTTTACCATTATAATCGACCGTTTATTATCGACTTATTGTATAATAAGAATACTTATTCCACTTAAAAAGAATAAATAAAAATATTTATAGGAAGGAAATTAGACTAGAAAAATAGACCTGCTCGAGGGGAATATATAAAGCTTTTAAGAGTTTTATCTTTATATCATAGCTAGCTCTTTTGGTTATCGCTTGTTTTTCTTTACGTGATATAGAAATAAAATATATCGTTTATACCATACTAGAATCTTCGTATCTTCCTATCTTCACTTACGTACCTACACCCCAAAACATTTCCCAACCCTACTACTTATCTCAACACCCCCTCTACCTTCCTTTAAAATAATCATCTACAACAACCTATACCTTCACCTGTCCACCTAACCATCCCCCCCCCCTTTCCCCCCCAACACCCTAACCCTAACACAAAAACCCCCAACAACCCATCACCAAAAAAAGCACACCAAACCTTCAATTCCAAACAAGAAGAAGAACACCATTTCCTTTCCAACACGATTCCGTATATGTATCAACCATAACCCAATCTATTCATAGATCATATATTCTAAATTCCAATCATTCCTCACGCTAGTAGTATATAACAATCATACTCGTAAAGGCCAAAATATACATCTACTATACCACACTTCTCACCATAAACAACCTCCCCCCCCCCGCTCTCTTACATCCGCTTAATTAACCAAAGTACCCCGATCTAAGTCTAACCTATCAATCCATGAAATCCCACGAAACCTCGCTTATAATATTACAAGGTCACATACCAACACCCAGAGTGTCCCGTTTCTTTTTAAAATGAGCTAGTAGTCTAGTTTGTACTATTACATACCATCACATCCACACACTTACTCATTCACACCACATACACTATTACACACTCACCCACCCACACCACACATACACACTCATTCACATTCACATACATCCACACTCACAAGCTCACACTCACAAACTCTCAATAAACTCACTCTCACTATCACTCACAAACCCTCAAAACCCTCACAATCATTCATTCATTCATTCATTCCATATCATTCAACTACCAACCAACCAACCAATCAATCAATCTACCCTTCCAACATCCCCCATCTAAAAAACTCCAAGCATCAAAACCCTTCCTAAACCTTTTCCCTCACCCACCCATTGCAAGAACACGCTCAAAAAGATTATCAAAAAAAAAAAAGTCAAAAAACAAAAAAACGCCACCCAATGTTAAGATAATGATTTGATATGGTATCTGGTATCCTTCAATAAAACATGATCCGCTGCCCGCTGCAGAAACATTTCTAAAAAAAAAAAGAGAGAACAAACAAATGAAAATCTGTAACTTCATATTTCCGAATATACTCTGCATTCTACCACTACCCTCATCCCGCTCTCCTCTCTCAGGAGGACAGGTATTCAAATTTCCCGCATGTATGTACGGGATTTTCTCATGCCATAGAGCCACTTTCCCGTCCTTACTTCGTTGGCTCCGGGGTTGGAGGAGTGTCGACAGCTAGTGCAGGGGCATTGGAAGTAATCAGTTGTGTTGGTGTAGTTTTTTCGTCAAGTTGGCCGTTAGACGTAGAAGAGGATGTAGTTTCCGTCTGGTTGGCCGCTTGTGCAGCTTTTAGCTCTGCGGCTACTTTGCTAGGTTCGACTTCCTCCGGAACCTGACCCGCTGTTGATGTCGACTCTTGAACCTGGCCCGTTGTTGATGTCGACTCTTGAACCTTGCTCGAGTCTGCAGGAGGAGTAGGAAGAGCAGCCGGTGCAGGTACAGGAACGACGATATTGGCAACCTTGTCAGGTACTTGCGCCGGAGGAAGCTCCTTTGCGGGAGGAGAAGTACGAGAAGCAACGGGAAGGGCCGTCATCGGAGACTCGGGAGTTAATTTCTTTTCGATCTTGACAAACAACATGCCAGGCGTAACGTGCCCTTTCACATCGAACAAATGAATAAATCGATATCCTTGTTGCAGACGATCCAAACGTATGCAAGCCCACGCGACCAGGTCGTCCTTGGTGATCTTGGAATCCTCGACCTTGAATCTGCATTCTGGTTAGCACCACAGAAGATGCATATCAGGATGGACATGTGATGGGAAAAGAGAATTGCATAAGGAGATTTTCCTCTGCAGGACAATGCATTTTTCTTTCTTGCAGAACACTCGCATGGTAAAATGCGAGTCAGGGGAGGTAAGATAGCATGTAGTACAACGGCATTGATCGCAGCAATCACCCGCCCGGCGGCCCGTTGCGCAGCGGCGCCTTCGCCAGCACATCCGTTGAAGAAAGAACCCGTTTCCACGAGAATCTGAACCAGGTCTGCGGGTCTCTCGAGGCGGTGTAGGAGATTGCTGTGGTGTAACCACGCAGCAAACCGAAAGACAATCTCATCGGCTACCGCTTTTTGAATATGGGAAAAAAGCAATGCACATAACGAAAGTTCACAACATACCTCACAAAACTCAATTCCTCTACCACCTGAGGAATTCCTTCAAACGTCATTTTCTGACCTTCTGGTCCATAATCCGGATGATCTCCCTTGCTGTACTCGGTCTTCTCCTTGTAGTCACCCTCCTTTGCTCGGCTAACCCTGTCTTTTGATTTGATATCCGAATCCTCGGGCTTTTCGATGTGCAGCTCACACTTGACATAGGGGTGGAGACCTTTTGCCGTCTCCCCGGATGGAAGAGGAATGTGTTGGCCCGCATATACCGTGATATTCAGATCCAGTGTTTTGTATTGAATTGGTTCGGTTGGGTCGCTGCGATATCCCGGAGGCTTCAACACCCAACCGTGTTCACCAGCGAACATTCCCTCATTAAGCATCATACCCTCATCCAGCTTTTGCCAGTTCAAAGCTACCATCTGAATTCCTTTTCGCCAGAATACGGACGGATCGAGATTGGATGAGTCGATACGAAAACCGGCTGGGTACGCCCGCATAAAGTAGTCACGGTTATGCCTGAACATTTCCGACCCCTTGTTGGAGTGAAGATCCATGATCTGGCTTTCACCAATGGAAAAGACGTGCGGTGGGCTCTTGGCCGATAAAGTATCGAAACTCCTGAAATGCTCACTATGTGTATAGATTCCCAGATTGCTGAGCTTCTCACAAATCTTCTTCCTCTTTGCAATACTCTTGTCGTCATCCGAACCAGACAAATCAGCCTCGTTGTAGGTGTTGGCGGGTGAGAGTGTCGAGCTCCCTTTGACGGCCTCCTCAGGCTTGTCTGGAATCCCTTTCTTCACCTTGATGAGGATTTTGTTCATCAATTCATCGAGTCGTGGTAACCTCTCCCGGGGATCGCACGTCTCGTGTGCTTCATCTATCAACAAGCCTTTCCACTCCTCCAGCATGATGTCAACCATGAGTTCCTGCTGTTCCATATCTGCGTGTACTTCCAGACTGACAATAAGGGGAAGATTGCTTGTAAGAAAGGCCGTCTCACGAATCGATTTACACACAGCTCGAAATCCAACAGGAGCTGTAAGAGTCCAACCATGTAGGACTAAAGGTTCGCCACTTCTCAGATCTGCGGACCTTGAAGAAGTTGGTCTCTCATTACTCTTGGATGTCTTGATTGAGTCCCCCGACGGTACTCGACCCGTTTCACCTACTGCTCCACCCTTTGCGAGTTCTTTTTCCTCCTCAGAACTGAAAGACGAGCTTGAGGATGCACTGCTATCTTCCTTGCCCGGCTCTTTTTCCTTTTTTCCCTTCTTCTTGTCGCTCCTTAGCTTCTTCTTTGTGTTCTTGTATTTCTCGCTAGCCTTCTCCAACGCAGCAGCGGCCCGACTAGACCATGTGCTTGTGGATTTTCGCTGCTTATGTTCCAATTTGGTAGGAGAGCTGACTTGGGAGCGATCGGACTCGGGAGACTTGGGTTCGGGGGGTTGGCCATTATGGACATCGATTTCTATACATCGGCATCCGCGTATGAGGACCTATGAAGATCATCTGTCAGTATTGGGAGATGATGGAGGTTGTGCGGGAAACTGACATTTCTGTATGCCTCTGTGGAGCTTTTGGATGATAGCTGATTTCCCATGAGATATGTGTTGTGACTACTACTGATGTAGTAATTACTGATAGGTCGTGAGAGATCTTTATCCTCCAGCTTTGGGGGTTTCGTCAAAGCTTCGAATCCCCAGCTGTAGTAGACAGTTTCCAGAAACTGTTGAAAGGTATATTCCTCCTTGTCCAAAGAATTTATTTCGTGTTGTTGGACCTCTGCAAGCCATGCTACAAACTTCTCCCGCGAGAGATTCTTGTCCTTGCCCCGCACTGCATCGTAGACCTTTCGTAGACGTTCCTGCACATCGTGGGACAAGAATAGTTGGTGGAGGGGAACATCTGATATGGCATCACCTCCTCCCGCTTGGACGAGAGGACGGATATGAGCACTGTGATGAGGAGACATCATGGTCGACATGGCCATCAATTTGTGTATTGGAAAGTGTTTGCCCGTAGGCACGAGAAGTCCGGGAGGCATGGTCCTTGATATGGAGTCTCAACGACTGGGACATGGTCAGTGAGCCCACCCACATTATTGGGAACTATTCACTGGGCACGTCAATCAAGCATGGCAGAAACGCCAATGGGCGGGTCCGTGAATGCTTCATCTCATCAAGTCGCTGAATGTCCAACTCTCACACACACTCACACACGACCACTCAGACCCGAATCTGATGGCAGCGGTGGCAGTGGTTGGAGTGTGAGAGAGTTGGGGATGAAGGTTCAGGCTGCACTGACGTCTCACTGGCAAAAGAAAACAGGGAAGAGGAGGGTCGCATACCTCTGCCCAACTCATTGAGGAACCATGAACGAAGATCAGTGGACCGGACAACGAACGACCGGGAAAAGGAGCGAGAAGTGAGGGTATCGTGAGAGTGATGATTATATAGGGGATTGACGATGGTGACAGTTGAGAGAGACAAATGGGATATATTTATCACAGCGAGCTGAAGACCAAGGCTTGGTTAAGAGCTTGCTGATCGGTGCACATACACAAACGGAAACCTCATTTTGGGGGCCAAACGCAGGCGGTAATTTGGTGATGAACATACAGAAGCACCTCCAGCTGGCCAGACTGGACCTGCACAGCCCGATACCACGTGATCAATCATGAACTGATATTCCTTTTTCTGTAATGTGACTGGTGTTGTAGCGTACGTAGCAGATGAATCTGAATCTCTTCTTTGCTTTCTAAGAGTAAATGCGAATATGACAACGAAAGTTTCGAGGTTCCGGGACTATAAAAAGCTCCCGGCGCCAAGCTGGATCGGGCGGGGCAGAAGGATTTCCGGGATCAACAGAATCTTGGAAGATAGCACGCAAATAGCTTCTCTCAACCCAAGCTTCACAGAGACACTTCTACCTACTATTCACACACCATGAGCACAAACCCAAATAACCCCGAAAAAGAAGTCAAAGCCTGGGGATTCTCCCACGTCTTCACCTGGACTGACGGTCCGTAAGTGGCGACCACCTCATATATCAACCCCTCAGCTACGCCTTGTCGCCTCACCTTTTCCCCACCTAGGCTGACAGGCATCGCCACACAGAAACTACCATTACAGCCCACACTCCCACGAAGGATTGACAACGCACTTGATCACCAAGGGCCAGTTGACCATCACATACCCCAAGGAGAAAGGTACTGAGAAGAAGACTTATGGAGTTGGGGATCGGATTGATGTCGAGGCTGGAAGGGTTCATGAGGTTTGGATTGGTCCGGAAGGTTGTACGTATGTGATTGGCGAGTGATGCACCAGTGATTCTCGGTTGGGTTTTTGGGAATTTGGTTTGGTGAGCTTGATGAGTTTGATGAGTTTGATGAGTTTGATGAGTCTGATGACATAATGAGAAAAAAAGCTTCGCATGTCTCACTTCGACGGTAGCCGAGTGTTGTTTTGTGTTTCTTAGTAGTATAATACTTTTGTTTAATACTCACCATCTCTCATTCTTCCAAGAGTCTTCGCTTCCTCTTAATCTCTCCTTTTATAAGACAACTACTTATTACTCTATCGTATAGTTTATTCTAAACTTTAATATAGGTAAAACACTTATTTCAAAATACCTAGATTAGTAAAAGATAAGAGTTAATACTTATTTAAGCTCTTTATATAAATATTTTAGTTATATAACGCTTTTAGAATAATTTTATTCTACGAAAGGTATATATAAAGTAATAACTATATCTCTTAGATATTAAATAAATAGTAAAATAGTATATAATAGTAATAGGTAGGATCCTGCTCTGGATCTCTTATTGTATTAGGTAGGAACTTAGGAAGTGGAAGGTCACGTGGATAGTAAGTAAATAAGTAAGTAAGGTGAGTATGATTCTAGACTACATTAGAATAATCCTACTCGACTCGTAGGTTTTACTAGTTAATGGTGATTCATTTTTCAGGCTGCATAGTACGAGAGGCAGGCTGCTGAAATGCGGTTATTGGGATTGGGTTGGATTGGATTGGATTACGAGTTGATATACTGTAGAGTGTGGAGGATACTTCGACTCGTTACTTATCTGATATGAATCTTCACTTAAGTCTTCAATACACGACTCCCAAACCACAGCCCACCTCCCACCCCTCTCCCTCCGCACCAAGCCAAAACCCCTCAAAGAAACTATCCCTCACCACCACACCTCCCTCCTCCCCTAAGCAGCCAACTCAATAGCACCATCCCCCTCCACCGCCCCCTCCGCACTAAGCGCAACACACGACATCCTCGCCCACTCCGTCGCACTCACATTCCTCCACGCATGCCAACTCCCCCGCTGAAAACACACTTCTCCCTGCTTCAGCACGCGGCGCTCGCCGCTATTCAGCACCAGCTCGACCTCGCCGCACAGCACGCGGCGCTCGCCGCTATTCAGCACCAGCTCGACCTCGCCGCACAGCACGGAGAGGAAATCCAGCGTGTTGCTGCGGTGCATGTACCCCAGTTCTTGGGAGGGGTTGGGGGCGAAGGATATTGTTACGGCCTGTGTGTGGTGTTATTATATGTTTTTTTTCTTTCTCGAGATTTAGAAATGAGGAAGGGGGAGGGCTTGGGAGGTAAGAGGTGGGGTGTTTGTAGGGATTTTGATTGCATTTTGAGGGGGAGAGAGGGAGGGGGTATCATACAACCGAGCCTCCAGCAGGTTGAAAACTCCTAAACGGCGCGGTGGTCGGCGCTGATTCATGGTACTTCAGATCGGTATTCTCCTTGATGGAGAAGGAGGGCGGGGTGGAGTAGAGGTAGGTGATGGTTCCGAAGGGACGTTCTTGTACGCATTGGGGGCCGGAGGTGTCGAGGAAGGTGGATTTCGTCCCGTCGGGGGTGTTGGCTGTGATGTGGTATGTGAAGGGTGGAGGTGGGGGTGTGGGAGACATTTTTTGGGGTTGGTTTGGGGTGTTGATTTGGGTTTTTGGGGGGTTTGAGATGGAGGTTGAGATGGAGGGTTATGGGATGGGGAGTAGAGGTGAATTGGAATTGAGATGGGATGTAGTCGTATGAAAAAGAGGATGGGGTATATACGTTGGTAACTTGGTACTTGGTACCTACTGCAGTACGTAGTTAAAAAGTTTCTCCGAGCCGGCGGGGTGATTTCGCCGAATTCCCCATTTTAAACCCCTCTTTTGAGCTGTACAGTATAGTTGCGTGGAAGTCGACAAGACGATTCCTACATTCAAACTTGAATACTGGTCTGGTATTGTATGCTCTTTCTCACTCCCACATTCGTCCTCTTTACTAGTAAGCAAGAAGTGGTAAGAAATTGTTGGGGGTTATTCAAGTGATGTGGGGATTCTCTGGAGATATCTCGGTTAAAAGATTATCCCTACTATACTTCTCGAATTCAGGACGGTAACTAGCGAACTTAACTCGAGGAGCGAGAATCGCTATTTAACTTATCTCTCCAAGTATTTGTACTCAATTAACTCAAGAGTAACTCGGGAGTCGGCCCGATAGCCGCCGGACTCCGGATAGCCGGTCTTCCTACGTAGACTTAGTCGAGTACTCCTACCTCGAAGCTAATACTATTCCCCATTCCCTACAAAAATAAAGGTTGTTTCGTATAAAGGAAGGAGATTTTCTAGGCTCTAGGAGTGCCTTTTCTAGTTAATTAAAATTACAGTAAACGACAAAAATACTACCTAATTAATCTTTTTATAACAAAAGTACTAACTATATACCACGTTACTAGTTTACTAGTAAGATTATTAGTAAAGTGATGTCTATACCATTAGTAGTAGTTTTGTCGTAAAAGGGTAGCATTTTTATTATAAAATTAGGGGTATTTCTATCGCTAAATAGTAGTATTTTTATTAGTACTAAGATTTTAGTTCTTTATTAGATTTATATATAAGACACCTAGAAAACAATGAATAAAGTAAATTAGCTAACTACTTATTACTTCCTAATACCTTGTAGGTATTAAGGATAAAATAGAAGACTATTAGAATAAGCTATAAAAAGTGGACTAAGGAGTAAAGAGCTAGCTAAGGGAGTAAGGGAGTCTTATAAGACGACCCTAACTAAGTAGAAGCCGTTAGAATACTAGAACTCTACCTAGGTAACCGAGATAAAAGGTAGTAGAGACAAGAGGTCTCGTACTATAATAGTAGGCCTATTCTTATCGATTTTAGTAGTAGTTAAACTAGTATAGTACTCCCTGCCCTTACGTTTACGTAGGTTATTAGCCTTAATTCGCTTAATTACTTAGTCCTAAGTAATATACTAATATCTATATTCTTAATCCCTTACCCCTAAGTAATATCCATATCCTTAATCCCTTGCCCCTAAGCCTTAACTACGTTATCCTAGTCTTTAGCTTATTAAGCGCTCTCCTTCTTACTTATAATTCACTATATTTCGTACTACTAGGATAACTAGAAAGTGAATATAGGTACTACCCATGGAAATACCACTACGACAAAAAATACTACTTTTTCCCGACAAATATGCCACTGGTTCTATATTCATCGAGTTTATATGTAAAACCTATACTAAAAAATAAGTGGTATACAGGTGGCATTTTTGTCGTTTACCGTTAAAATTAAGTTAGTTATAGTATTATATAGGAATAAGGGGAAGGGGGAGAGAAGGGAATATATAATTTAAAAGAATAGAAATAAAAAGTTATTATCTAAACTTCTAGTATAAATAAAATAATTCTACTATTATAGCTAGGCTAATTAAAAATAAGTAGTAATAGTTATTCTAAATTAAATATAGGACTATTTTAGTTATTCGATACTTTTAGAATAGTTTTATTTTAAGAGAGGTGTATATATTAAGTAATAACTACGTCTCCTACTACTCGACTTAAGTTAAGTAGTTAAAGTTTTGTTAATGCGGTTGCTCGAAATATATAAGGAATTACGCGAATTATTACTAGAGTCAAAATATTAGTAGATAGGAGGGTTGTACCATAAGTATCGTAATACCGCTATAGAACAAGGAATTGATAACATTGTATAGAATCGAGGAACTAAGAGCTAGGAACAAGAGACTTAGGAGCAAGGTGTAAATGCGAAGATATATATGAAAGAAATTTTATTTTAAATAAGGAAACAGAGAGAGTAAAGCAAAAGTACTGAAAACAATTTTAAAACAAGAGCAATATGTTTTTCTTCTTTTGTTTTTAGATAAGAAAGCGACTAAGAGGAAAAAAACAAAGCGATTGTACTTAGAAAACAAAGAAAAGACTTTTTTCTCTTTTTCTTTGTTTTATTTTCTTACCTGCTAAAAGCAACCAGTGCCTTTTATGCCTTGAAATCAATCTACCAGTTATCTTAAGCAGCTGGATTGCAATTGTCAGCTGGATTGCATTTTTGGGTGCGTTTAGCGGTGGAACCAGAATTGGCATTACTGCTAGTGCCGCTTGGTCTTTGGGTATGACCCGAATTGCTGCTAGTACCGCTTGGCCTTTGAGTATGACTTTGGCTTTGTCTTGCAGCACCAGATCCTACGGTAAAACCCGAATTGCTGCTAGTACCGCTTGGCCTTTGGGTATGACTTTGGCTTTGTCTTGCAGCACCAGATCCTACGGTAAAACCCGAATTGCTGCTCGTGCCGCTTGGTCTTTGAGTATGACTTTGGCTATTTCTAGCAGTGATACTACCAGTGCGACTAACACTGCCACCAGGTCTTACGGTAAAACCCGAGCTGGTATTACTGCTAGTGCCGCTTGGTCTTTGGGTATGACTTTGGCTATTTCTAGCAGTGATACTACCAGTGCGGTTAACACTGCTACCAGATCCTACGGTAAAACCGGAATTACTGCTAGTGCCGCTTGGCTTTTGGGTTGCAGTGCTAGACATGCTACCCGTTCGACTAACACTGTTAGATCTACTACTCGTTCCACTGCCTCCATGGCCAGCCACCACAGTACCAGCGATACGCATGAGAACGTAGCACTCTCCAGCTCTCGTAACATACGTGGTCTTGAAATCCGGTGGTAACTGGAGTTTGAAGAACTCGGGAATGACATGGGCCTCAAAGACAGAACCTCTTGGAGCGACTTGAGTAATCAAGTAGCAACTCTTTGGTGGAAGTTCAGGTAGTGCATCACACATTTCCTGAGATCCATCTCCATCAGCGATGTGGTAGGCGACGTCAACGTCTGAGAAGTCAGTCTCCCCTTTATGCCTCAGTCGCAAAGCTGACTTTGAAGCGGGGTTGGTTTGTAATCTGCTGACGGTAAAGTTCCGTTGAGTAGTGTTGCGCTGAGAAGGCATACCTTGAGTACGGCCACGCGTAAAGGTTTGCATAGATTGGGTGGCTTGCATGTTGCTTTTCAATGCGCTTTTCAATGTTTGACTCATCTTGATTGTTGATGATGAAGTGTAATTGATGAAGTGTAATTGATAAGTTTGTATGGTGGTAGTAAAGATGGGTGTGTAAGAGAGAGTTGATGATGGGATGATTCTGTTTTCTAGAGCGTGGTTCTCGAGAAAGATATAGCCATAAAAGATATCTGTTTAGAAAAAACAGTAAACAACATTTGCCTCTTCAATGTCCGTTGTTCTTTGTAACAAAGAATAGGAATAAAGAACAATTTAGCAACATTACCATTGTCTGAACTTGGACAACCTTTCTACGGCCAAGAGAGTAAGTCTGAATCTTTATGTTGTGGTCTCTTACTGAAAATCAAAAGACATTATAGGTCATATCTAGTATAAAGTCATGTACTGAACAATGTCCAAAACAATGTCCCTTCAAGCAACAGTACTATTCTGGCCCCTATACGCTTAACCTTTAGGGAATTAAAAACCTGATCTTCAAACTGGTATTTATCCTCAGTCAAAAAGCCCACAAAGTTTTACAAAGATCGTTCCGTCTTCAAATACCAATCACTTACCCACTAGCAAAGAGGTCACTGAGGAGATTTCCCAACGCTGCACCTCCCATATCAATCTCTACGCCGAGCCCTACAATAATAATATATAACCTTCGCAGCCTTTACGTTCATCTTCGGGGCAGCAAACCTTTTTTCTAGCACAATTCTACGATCAAGTCAGAATGGCTTGAAAAGCTTGGTGTGCTTTTTATGGGGTTCTTTCTTCACTGCGATTTACGTGTATATATACGCAGAATTCTTTTCTTAAAACCCAGCTTGAATCAACCGTGATCGACCGCTGGCTGTTTTGTATTTCGCAGCGGAAACAAAGAGCTCCCTAAACGATACTGAGTTGGTGTTGGTTGGAACCTATTCTTTGGGTTATTATTCGTGCATGTGTTTTGCCGTATACCTGGTGGTTTAATTATTTCTTAATAGCCTGTATTGTCTGTATTGTGAAAGCGGAATTTCTAGTCTATAACCTTATCTTATAGGGGATTTTTGGACTGTGGCATTGACGGAAAGGTGGAAATCTCTAGTTGAATGGCAATTTTAGCTTCGCTTCAAGCGCATACAATAGTATTTAAAATACTTCAGAAGATTTTGTTGCTCTACCTGCAAGAGAAAACTGTAATAAATTTATATGATTCGAAATAAGCAAGTGTTAGGAATGTTTTTATTTCCTCATCTCAACATACTTCAAACCCATTTTGGCAACCACATGCAATCCTCGTCTCGCATTTTCTTTGAGCCCGGAAATTCCCCCGAAGAGAAATTTTACATGGCTCGTAAACTTTCTATGTATTCTGTTGGATGGAACCACGAGCTGGCTCCATTCAACCCAATCTTGAGTCAGTGATATTCCTTCCCCTTTTGATCTTTAAAGGAGACGAGGTTTGGTCTAAGCGTCGAGTTGGAAATGGCACTCTTTAGGAGATCGCTCCTTCCATTTCTCAACCCTAACTAGCACTAATCTGGTTGATATTACCGAGCGACTGTAGCGAAACCATTATCTATCTCCAGGTGAGAAGATAGGTGTATCCTCCCTTAAGGTATACATCCCCGGAAATTATGATGTGTATAGTGTCTATTGTTGCTTCACTGCCTACCCAGTGCCCACAATCCCGAAGGACGCCCATAATCTGATTATGTACAGTACAGTTATAACCACATGCCTGATTCCAAGTCTGATCCTCCGACTCCCCAAAGAAAACAAAACCCAACCCACTCAGCTATCAGCCACTCCAGCGACAACAATCGTCAAGCCAGCCAGCGCCAGCATGAATGCTCCAATCGAAAACCCATCCTGTATACTCCCCATCCGTAGCGACCAAGAAACCCCAAAAATAGCCCCACCCACTCCAATTAGAACTGCCAGAGAGGCGATTCTCTGATGATTGACTCCGTCCACCAGGTGCAGACCCCATCCAGTTTCCCCTGATGTTTTGATTAATCCTGTGGCTTTCTTTGGTAGTCGATCAAAGATTCGCGCTTCATCTTCAGCTTTGTGTGGTTTATTGAAAAAGTGAACAAGATGATTCGATCCAACGGGTGGAGTGATATCGATAGGGACAGGTCTGTAAAAGTAATCCTTGCTACTAGGTGGAGGAATGGTGTCTTTCTCGTCGATATTGTGCTTGATGTCTGCTGTTTTACTTTTCTGGAAATACTCGAATTTTACAAAAGAGATTTCTCTGACTTTCAGAAGCTTCAAGGAAAACCAGACCTTCCAGAGAAGCAAATCCCCTTTCCGATAGGTATCATGCGACTCTCGCATGATCTTGAAAGCCTCAAAGTCAGTAGTTACCCCTGTGGTGCAAGGTTGTAAAAGAGCAGCAGCTGAGGTAGCGTCACTGCTACAGAGAAGAAGATGAGAAGTTGGAGTCAAACTGGGGGTGCTTGAAGTACGCATACTTGGCATGTTTTGTAACGGATAAGCACGTATCTTTCGCTGAGTCACTACCGCTGGCGCTATCTTGTTTACCGAAATGTTCTTTGGAGCAGTTGATGCAGGAGGCGAGATATTCCCGCTTTGGCTCGAAGAACTGTGACTTTCAGAAGGTCGTGATTGCACATCTCGGCCTCCATTATGAAACATCTCGCTATAAGCGTCTGCTGCTCCTTCTTGGAGTTCCTCAAAATCATCCCAAAGGTCGTCACCACATGCGCATTTCCATCTTACTCGAACTTTTCCATCAGACAGCTTGGGTTCACCTGACCGGTAAATTTGTGACAACCGCGTGGTCCAGTACCTCGAGATCTTAGATATCGCAAGTTGATAAACATGCGAGAAATATGAGCTTGATAGTCGTGTCTCTTCCAAGGCTGTAGAGAGGAGTACTGAGGCCTCAAGGTCTCTCTTGAAGGACACAAAGGCTTGAGAGCTGTGAAAGAAGAACTCGAACTCTTCCCCTATTGCTCCATCTAGGGCGGCCTTTTCACTCTTCCGGGGAGTATCAAACCCATCGAAGAATAACTCCCCATTTCCCCAAACTTTATTGCATATAGCGAAAGCTGTCCAAACACACAACGGTGTGTTTATCAAATCTCCCAACCTCCTTTCTTGCACAGAGATGCCTCCGTCTCTCAGGTCTCTTCCAAGGTTTTTCAGGGATTGTCGCAGCAAAATCTCGAATGTTTCTAAACTGAGGTTGTTCTCAAGAGCCGAGTGATAAATACCCTGCAGAGTCACGTCTTCGTATAACGATTCCACGAAACTGGCATCAATTTTATGGAATACTTGGCGCGATGGCAAATCCTTTCCTTCTGAGAGCCAACCTCCGACCTCTGTTCCTGTGTTGACGACAGAATTGACCGCCTCAGAATCCGCTCTTGACGGGATTGTCTCCGTTTGTGTAGTCTTGTCTTCATGGTCAACACCTGAGAGTATTGGATCCGCAAAATGGGGACTCTTCAACTTTTTGTTTTGAATGTCTGAAGCTGTTAATACCGGTCTCTCCGAAATTGGGTCAACTTTCTCAGCCGGTTGCGAAGTGTGCTGAGCGTAGGCTTTGGGCCCAAAGTATGCGTACGATGACGCACTACACGGATCTCTTGTTCTTTCGTCGAGTGGGATAAATGTATTTGGACCCATATCCTGGAAAGTACCATCGCTGGTAGGGGATGTATGATTACCTTGACCTACTCCGAAATCCTGAGAGTTTCCTGGGGCCGCAATATTTGATACCTGAAAGGCATCCATTGTGATTATAAAAAAGAGGTTTTATGGTTAGGGAAGAGGTCGTGTTTCGGGCTGTCTGATTGTTAGATCTCGAGGCTGTTTCTCAGGTAAGGCATTAGACGGTTCAGATGAGCATTCCCTTCAGCCAGGAGAGCCACCAGCTTATATACGGAGTATTTGTCTGCATGTTGCCGCGTTGCTTATGTCACTATGTGTTGCATAACAGAAGAGGGGTAACAATACGCCTCACTATCTAATGTAAGCTCTGGGTTGTCCCAGCCTTGTTGAAAATGGCCAATAGAACGAGTCTTTTCCTCAGCCACCTCAAATAGCCAGTCGTACATCGTTAATTACCGCTCCGAGCCAGATCAAAACATGCAAGATCATAAGCCAGAGCTCGTCTACCCCATGAAAAAATACCCGTGAAAGGTGTTCATGAAGAACACAGCTAAAAAAAGACTCTCCCGCCAAACCACATTTTATATGCACACAATCCCTCTAATCTATCCCAAATTCCAATCTACTCTTAGCTTCCTCCAACCTCTTTACAAACCCAACCTACTCACTCATCCCCCTCACCTAAAAATCCTCTCTGAAACTCAAAAACCTGAATATCACTCCACCTGCCCGCCTCCGTAGGCATCTGCACAGCATCCTTAACATACGCTCCCTTCACAAACCCCGCTTTCTCAAGCACCCTCCGACTACCGATATTCTCCGGGTCAATACCGGCGGAGAGTTTATCGTACTTTTGATTCCCTGTATCTCGTTAGAAAAAAGCTTAGAAAGACAGAGCAATAAGGCGTGGAGCTGGAAAAGGGGAAAAAGGGAAGTGATGAAAACAACAAACCCTCCCTCCCAAACCACATCACCAAAAACATCTTCAGCGCTTCCGTCATATACCCCTTTCCCCAATATTCGGGCATCAATCGATATCCTACAACAGCCTCGACAGGGAATCCTATAGTACCAATGAACTTCCCCCCATTTGCCCCAACACCATTTCCTCCATCCCCATCGCCATCTTCCTCACACCCACCGTCCAATAAAAATATCCCCCAAATGCCCCTCCAAGGTTCCTCCTCCGTGGGCATCTTAGCAAGAAGACTCGTCCTGCTTTCCTCCAGGCTCGTGGGTTGCGCACTGATACTCCATTGCGCGGCGGTGGGATGGGTTAGTAGCGAGTGGTAGGACTGGATATGGTGGGTGTCTGTGAGTTCTTTGAGGATGATGCGAGGATGGGGGTTGGAGGGGGGTGGTGAGATCATTTTGGTGGTGTATCTTTTTAGGGATCCCGGGGGTTTGAAGGAGGGTGGAGGATGGATTGAGATGGTGGTTATATAGGTGTAGAGGTTGACTTGAGGAAGTATAAAAGATAATTTGCAAATATGAAGTTCTATCCTAAGAGAGTAGACGAGAGATACTCTATATAAGTTATCAAGTTCGGCGAATACACCCCAGCTGAAGCAAACAAAGATATCTAGCCGAAAAGATGTAGTAGCATGACTGCATTAATCTATCTCTACTCGAGTATAGTATCTAGATAAAAACCATTGTTCCAAACTAGTGATGAACAATGACTGAATCTGAGTCATCCGTAATCTTACATAAAACCACTCTTTCGTAAACCCAGAAAACACCACCCCACCTTCCCCTTTAAGCGCCTACAGACGTAAGCACTAACTCTAAACACCCTTATACCCCAATCTAGTACAATGCTCTCGTCTCGGTGTGGATTTTTCCCTCTTTCCTCGATAACCCTGGAGACTCTTATACTGAGATTGCTCATACCCTTACAACCTGCTCCTACTCCTAGACAAGAAATCTAAGTATCCGCCTAGCTACGACCAGAAACACCTATTCATAAGCTACCACCAAGAACATCAAGCGATCTAATGTATCCTAATACTTTTATAAGTTTTAGGTATGAAATATAGGAGACGTAATTTTACCTATTACTCTATACACCTCCCTTATAAAAACTTATCCTAAAACCGTCGTATAAATAAAACACCTCTATAAAGACCTTAGAATAATTACAACTACCTAACCATTTCCTTTTTCCTTTGTATCTAGGTATACTAATAATAATCCCACTTATACTAGAAGGCTAGTATAATAACATTTTATACAGTATATATAGTAACGAATATATCTACTATATTACCTACCTATACCTTCTCTAAGAGACTCAAAACATAATATCAAAAAATATAACAATAAACACAACAAACCAACCAAACACTATAACCATTCCACCCTACCAACCAATAAATCTCAAAACAAAAACACTAAATGAAAACAAATACCAAGAGAATCAGAACCGCAAGAAAGTCGAGTCACTTAATTAAACATTTAAGAAGAGGAAGAAGTTTGAAACAGATATCAAACCACCTCGAGCGAATCGCGGCCAGAAACAAGATTATACAGATATACTCGGTATGATGATTCTATTACTTACCTATAAACCCCTTGAATCATTCGAGCTGTTAGATGAGTAGACACGTACAGTGGTTTTTTCACCTCCGTCCTTAGATCGAATAAAGGCGCAACGATAACCAGAATCCGAATTCGAACAATACAGAACCCAGGTCTATAAAGACTCAAAGAGTCATCCCAATCAATCATAAATCCCAAAATCCTTCAACCAACCTAATTCCCACCATCTTGTAAACCCCCTACCTCTTACCAAGTTACCTATCCTTATAGCCATACTATCCTATCTTAAACATCTCCCCAAGAACCCCTACAATCTCAGCATAAACCAAAACAATCCACCACCTCCCAGCTCTACCACCTCCTATACCAGCTATCCGCATCCCTTTACCATCCAACACACCAACCATCTAACTCAACAACACCCCCCCCCCTCTCTCATATACCAACCAAATCCACCAACTTACACTATCAACAATCCCTCACTACCAGACCATCCGGTTATCTCAAAGTTATCCATCAAATGAACCTAAGCTATCGAAGAAAAAGTTCGCCTAAGACTTACTATATCAAACTCCCTTCTCTTTCCCAACCCTACCCANGTCCACATGCACGTGCATCCCCATCAAAGGCACTCAGGCGCGAGCCAAACAGAATCTACTCCCACCGGTCATTCATCCATCCATTCATCCATCCACCTACTCCCTCATAAACCCCAACCATCCCCATAGGTAGGTAAAACGCCACAGGAAGCCATAGCCATAGCCATAGCTAACCCTCATACCAAATTCACAAAAAAAGAAAAAAAAGAGAGGCAAATGCAAAGATAATCTAACCCGTAGATGCACATGGCCGCCCGCCCAATTTTCACCCCTCCTTCGTCCAGCGACCCCAGGTACAAGACTTTTAGTGATGCAGAACCAGAATCTCTCATAACGTGTCATCTCTCATCATAACAAGAAAGAAAAAGAAAACAAAGAAAACCTCCAAATCGAAAACATGTGTGAGGAACATGATAAACCTTACAATATGTATGTAGATGCCGAAGAATCAAGTGGGCCGATTTAATGACCCTCGCCGACTCCGAAAAGATAGGCGAGTTGACGAACATCGAGACGACCAAGAGTCTTATTCGCGCCTTCATCGAGTGCCGAATCTACGAGATGTCGCTTCTTCTCCTGCAATTCGATGATTCGATCTTCAACAGTGGCTTCGACCAAAATACGATGAACTTCGACGGGCTTTTGTTGGCCTATACGATATGCACGATCAACAGCTTGCATTTCGATATACTGAAAAGAGTTAGCAGATATATTATGACCAAAGCGCATGATTCTAGACTTACCGGGTTCCAGAATGGATCGAGAATGATGACTCGCGAAGCAGCAACCAAGTTCAAACCAGCGTTACCAGCCTTCAAGGAAATCAACATGATCTTGGTATTTGGATCCATTGTAAACTTTTCAATCGCTGCATTCCGCGCTTCCGCGGACATGCCTCCATCGTAGCGCTCCACCTTCCAAGAATTTTGCGCAATGGGTACCTGGACAAGGTCAAGCAGTGAAACAAATTGACTGAAGACAATAGTCTTATGTCCATCATCTTGGAATTGCTGAAGAAGATCGACGCATTTGGAGATTTTTGCAGATGGGATATAGTCTTTGGTTAGTTGTTTCATATACTTCTTGCGTGCTTTGGCGGAACCTGATGCCATCTTTTTGAGCATGGCAAGCGAGACGTGAGTCTTGGTACTCTTCTCCTTGCCTTTGCCCTTTCTATCCTTCTTGCGGCGCTTGACCTTCTTTTCCTTTTCCTTCTCCTTGCCCTTGCTTTTGGGTTTGGTCTTTACTAACGTCAGGTCTTCAGGGAATTCATCGTCGACATCGTCGTCCAAAGGTTCCTCATTTTCAGCCTCAGCTTCTGATTCAGAGATATCGTCAGGAACAATGAAATCACGTAGATCTCCATCACTGTTATCACTGTCTTCGGAGTCCGAATCTGATTCAGAGTCGGAGTCGGAGTCACTCTCGACATCCTGAGCTTCGGTCTCCCCGTCAGGTTCGGGTAGATGCGCCTTCTTGAAAGCTGCGTAATCGATCACATTTTCAATCTTTGCGCGACAAGAAACGCACTTGGATCCACCACCATCGTCTCCGTTGGCAACATTTTGTTGAGCGGCTTGATTTTCAATCTTGGCATAACATTCCGAGCACGTATCATGGCCACAAGGAACAAAAATCTTGGGGTTTGAGACGGCATCGTAGCAAACCGGGCACTCAAAAGCACCACCTTCGACATCAAGAATTCTCTTGATTACTTCCGGCTTGAGATCTTTTGCCAATTGTAACATGGCATCATTATCAATACTCCCCGCACCCCCAGCGGGCGCCTCCTCGAAGTCGTTAATAAGGTGAGGATGACAAGCTGCTTGACGAAGACGCAACAAGAGGACAAGAACGTTGGAGTAATTCTTGCCGACAGTACCCGCTTTGAGGTATTTGTTGAACAAGATTTGTGTTTTTGTCTCCAGAGCCTTATAGAATTCCAATTCATCATCATTGAAGACGACATGCTGTCTTTCTTCGGTTTTTGGCGGAAGTGTGATGATGGGCTTACCGTCTATCATCGTCTTTTTCGTACGTCGAAGAAGGATTGCCTTGATGACTGTCTGCAATTTTCTTAAAGCGTTCTTGGCCTGCGTTTGGGTGGAATCTCCTTTACTGAGACATCTGAAATGCTGTGTGAAATCCAGTTAGTAGAAGCTCAAGTAGACTTGTTTTCCAGAAAATCCGATCAATCATTTTCGTTACCCCAAGTGTTATGGGTGATTGATCGTGAAAGTCCTCAGTTGTCCCAGTTGACTAGAATAATTTGAGGGCGCCTGGCAAAATGTTTCCTAAAGGAATAGACCGAGTAATGCCCCGGTCACTTCCGTGAAACGGTACGAGGGCCACCCTGTACTTGGATGGCAACCCACGAACAAACTGAGTAATGCAAGAAAGGGGATGGTGATGACTAAAGGAAGAAAATCACTAACACTTTGAAATGTGCCAAAATCGTTATATGGCTTGATTCTGAGAAAATGGATCAAGGAATATAGCTCCCCAGCGTTATTCTATCCTTCATGGTTAGCGGCTTACAAGAAAGGAACATTGATCGTTACTTGCCATCATAGGTGTCCCCGTAAGGCACCATCGATATGTCGAATGCAATTCGCTACACGCACGCGCAGATTGGGTCTTGTGGTTTTTGATCCATTGAGCCTCGTCCAGAATTACTCTGTAGAACGTGCTTTTCTTGGAGAGCAACGGGAAGAGTTTCTGCATGGGAGCCTCATCGTAATTGGCACCGTACCGGGTCCTCTGGTCCTTCTCCCACTTATCTCTGCGTTTCATTTCCGCAGCAAGTGTGCCATATGTCGTGAGAACTATGTCGTAATTCCGAAGGGAGCTCCAATCCAACTTTTTCGCTTGCCCATGAACCATGTGAACGCTGAGTTTGTGAGAGCTATTGACCTTCATCTTAATCTCATTTGCCCACTGACGAACAAGGGCAACAGGGCCGACAATCAGATTTGTCTGATTCGAGTCAGTTGATTGATAAATTTCTATCGCTGGGTGGTCTCACCTTTCGTGCATGGTCATCGGCTGGCTGGGAAAGTATCAGGGCCAAGGTGCTGATTGTTTTGCCCAAGCCCATGTCATCTGCGAGTATACCACCTTTGTTGCTGCCAGCCTCCATCTTCTTCAACCAATTCAAAGCAATCTTTTGGTGTTCATACTATGTGCGGTCAGCGAGTTATCTGGACATATGTTCAATTGTCTTACAAGAGGGTACTTGAGACCAGCAGGGGTGCCTTCTCTATCTTCGACCGATACATCCATATCAGGTTGAATGTTCTCGAGGAGTAATTGGATCTCTTCATTGGTCTTTCGTGGGTCATTCCTAATGTAATCTGCTTGGTCATATAACGACATCATATTAGGGTTGTGCGGATGCAGAGGATGCGCAGGGACGTTATAAAGTTGTTCGCTGGCGAATTGATTGTTGTCCTTGAAAGGGTTGCCAGAACTTCCTATATCAATGGGGTTCGCCATAGAACTATTAAAAAGAGAATTTAGTTCAAGGTCTGAAAAGCCTGGAAACTGCGGCTCGATTCCAGAATATGCGAGATCCATGTCAGTGGGAAACTGGGGAACCAAAAACCCGCCATTGATGATAGGGTTTCCATGGTAAGAAGCAGGGCCAGGCACAAAACTTGCAGGAGGAACAAAGGTGGTAGCAGGAACAAATGCGGCAGCGGGAATCAAACTTGAATCAGGAACAAAAGATGTGTTGGGTAATACGTACTGTCCAGCGGAGAGGTCTCCAAACATAGAACCAGAGGGAAGAGGATCATGCATTGAGGCGGATGGCCACGAACCCGGCATTTGTTGGGTGGGATACAAGGCAGCACGCAAGCCTTCATTCTTGATGAGATTTTCACTTTTCATGCCTCCAGCAAAAGGAGCCGCAGGCTTTCTAGTGTGGGTAGGCAGGGCCATGCTATTTGAAGCAAGCGGTCGTCTTCCATTGTCGTGGAATGCAGAAGGTGGTATAACCTCAATTTCCGAATCACTTCCGTCTTCCAAAAGAGAAATACTTTCTATGCTTCCACCATTGGTCGCGCGAGATGAGGACGGGCCACTAGAGGAGGACTCATTCTTAATCACTGAATTCAAGGATCTTTTAGAAGTTGACTGAGACGAGCTGGATGAGCTCTTGCCATAGGGTCGCATGCCAGACATTCGGTCAAAAGCCGTGGGTCCTGAGTTAGATGGTCGAGCAGTAAAGGTAGCTGGCTCATCTTGTAGTCTACGAGCAAACTCCTCATCCTCCTTCTCCTGGAGACGCTTTTTTTCTAATGCGCCTTGATGGTTTAGAAGGTCCTTGAAGTCAAGGAAGCCATTGTTGGTGGTACTGTCAAACGCATCGTCACTAAAAACGTTGTTAGCAAAGTAAAGTATAAATGAGTAGTATTAAGCAAGAATAGTTTTCCATGAAACAGAGGGCAAGTGAAACTATCACGAACAAAGCGAGGTCAAAGTAACCATCACCATCACCAAGTACATCGGGGTATGCATACCCAGAACTTGTATCGGGCGTTGCCGGGAGACTATCAAACCGGATGGGAGATGTTCGACGAGATTTCCTCTTGTTCTCTGAGTGAGGAGGAGCCAGGCTATCTTGTAGCTTGCTATGCGTTCGCTTTCGATTTGTATTGTTGGGCCGAGAGAGTACCAAATCGGGGAACTCATCGCTATCGGGGGTCGAGGCAGAGGAGCTAGATAAGTCGTCTGGTGCTATACAAACATTAGCCATTGCTTTGGTTTGGAGAGATCTGGATTGGCCGAGGCGGCTGGAAACTTACGTTGGTAGCCGTTCATCGTAGGTGCCGCCATATTGCCTGTCTGCGAGGGTGAATTGCCCGAGAAAGGATTACTCGCGGGTCGTTGCTGTGATGATCGTGATGATTTCGCAGCTGCTAATTCTGGCGGGACGGTAAATGGCTTTCCACCCAATCTCTTGACTCGGTTCTGCAGATCTGCTATATTCTTATAAGCGTCGCGCTCTATGTCGTCTCGATCTCTCGAAGAGTCGTCTAGAGAGCTTAATACAGCGATCTCGAATTCGATTTCGGCATTGAGATCATCGATCTCCGCTCCTTGGGAGGCATAAAATGGTGTTGAGGAGGAAGCCATATGTAAGGCTGAGGAGCGGCAGAGTACAAGTACTTTATCACGGACAGTACGCGGAGCGGAGCCGCTTGCATGCGGGAACTGGATGGATGGAGAACACCAGGCTCGCCGGTGATGCGGAAGAAATCAAAGAGTGTACAAGAAGAAGAATCAAGATTAGTCGTAGAAGTGGTGGTGTGGTGTTGGTACAGGAAGTCAAGTACTCCGTACATGGAGGATGGAAGATGCGATGATGCCCTCAACCAGGTACTTGAGTATTTTACAAAAAAGGGCACGCGCCGCGCTAGATGAGACGCGCCGTCTTAGCGACACGAATAGGGTCGTTCCTTCCTAAACTTGCCTACGACGAAGCCAATTGTATAGGTGGAAGGTGTTCATCGGTGGTGAATCGACAAGACTTCACCTATACATTCCCCTTGTTTACAAACACTTCTTTGTTGAATTGTATTAAGGCGGCCCAAAATCGGGTTGCGACCTCTCGGCGACCCGTGGCGTTCCACCCCGGATCTCTTTGCCTGCCGACTGGACCCTGAAGAGGCCAAGTCTGCAAACGCGGAGAGTCAGTGAAAAGAGACGACAGAAACAGGCTCGCAGCCTGGAATTGAGCTTCACCGAAGTGATGTTGATTTCGGTGAGTCATGTCCGCCTAATTAGGGCAAGAAGCCAGCCATAGGTGCTCTTCAAGGCTCTTCTCTTCGTCTTCGAGCCTCGTCTCACCAACCCAAGCCAGAGGAGCATGTCCGATCTTTGTGGATCTTCTGCAGGTCGATAGAACTTGCATATGCGATACATGGGAATCTGCACAATGGCATGTCCTATGCATTAATACCCCGCTTTATTATCCACCAACATCGCATGGCCAGAAAAACTCTGGACCCCAAGAGCATCTCGGGTTCAGCCCGCTCTGGATTCATCGCAATGGTGTTCCCATATGTTGCTAAAGGAGAGACTGCTCCAATGTCTGATACGCAATGCACCTCCACATCATTGCCAACCCGACAATTTAATTGGGTTGAAAGATATCAACTGGAGCTGCACCTTCCTTCCATTCCTATGACACTTCGCTTAGGTATACCTCTATCGGAGCACCGTGGAGGCGCAATAGGAAAGAGAAGACGCGAGTGGTGCAGCCTCCTGACCTCTGCTCGTCAGAATAGGAAAAGGAAGCTGGAGGAGAAACATACCTGCTAACTGCGCCTCAGTGCGACTCTCCCATACTCAAAACTTGGTATCGGGTACTAACGAAGTTGGTAGGAAGCCTTCCGAATGAAATGGATATAAATTGGCCAGATTATTGAGGCTGCGATTGTGATTACGTACTGTACCTCATGTTCCTACTGGTGCACCAGCACTGCGGCATCCCTCGATCTGTGTTGGTATCACCAACCAAGGAAGATACTCCTGTCAATGCAACAACCGCTCTGCAGAAAAGATTTGGATGTGCTGCTCTACACAACCTGGGTACAGTAATCCCATTTATTCTATCTTAGGACCGGATAATACACCAACAAGGAAATTTTACTACCACCTCGGTTTCTCATTCATTAAAAGCTTCGAACACATCCACCTGTAGCTAAGATCCCAGAATCACAAGGACAGCGAAATGATGAAGCTTATAGAGGTCTTTACTTTCAAATGCCGAAGAACAATGGACCGAAGAATGGAAGTATTAGGAGATTTTGAGATTGGAGGCTGAACTCATCAATTGATTGAATCCAGCCGTTCATCCAAACATCTCGCATCCATTCGATATCTACTTAGCGTCAAAGCACATCCTACCATCGACAATTCACACCTCGACACTAAGGAAAATCAGCTATCTATATATAACCCCCACACACCCAATTTGTTCCTGTAATAATAAATATACTTACAAGCTACTTAACATCCACCAGAACCTCAAGTATAAAATGACATTTATACCCACCACTCTCACCTCCTCTCCTTTCGTCTTCTACTCGCTACGAGTATCCATACACTAATAACCGGACAGAAATCCCCACCACCACTACTACAACCCTCTAACAACCCTTCTCACAAGAGAAGAACCGTCTACCAGAGATCCACCATATCCTAATACCCCAAGGATAAGGAAAAGGTAAACAGATATCACTTTCCTTTCAAAAACACGATGGATAGAAATAAAGTAGTCGTTAATTCTATTCTAATTCTAGTAAGATGATATACTATATAGAACGTATAATATGGATCCGCGACTTAACTTAAGCTATAAGGATAGTTTGTATAAATCTCGAGAGTACTGTGATGAATTTATAGCATTGTGTCAGATTATCAGGGAAGTAGAGGAGAGTGTAAGGCCGTGTCTATTTATTGATTGGTTGATTGGTTAATTGATTAGATTGTCGAGTAGATGTGATTGATTATCTAATCATGTCTTATTGTTGATTCTTATGCGATGTATAAAGACGAACAGGTATGAAGTTTTTATAGACTCTTTTGGGCAAGTTAAGAGATCGGTGTTACTAAAGTAGGTGATTTAGCAGAAGAGGAGGAAAGGGAAATTGTGTTTTATGAATGGAAGAGGGGCTTTGTAAGGGTTTATTAGTGTACTCAAAGGTTTTTCCTTTCTTAGGTATGTTATCGTTAAGGGTATAGAGGCTTCTATATTATAATTATAGTGTTTTAAGTATATATAGGTAGTATCTTACTATTCATCTATGTACACAGTTACCTATATAATTAGTAAAAACTCTAGCTATCATCGAGTATAGCTCTTAGTATATTAAATAAGGGAACTGCTATGTACTATGAAACAAGGTTGGACAATAATAACAACTATAGACGTACCGTACCATATGGGAAAAAATCATTTCCTTCTTAAGTTATAGTATAATCTTAAGCAAGATAACATTTTTTGGTAAGTTTAAGGATATTAGAAGTGAGAGATACTATAGATCAGATGGGAATTTTATATAGTTAATTTCCATCCGAACGTTCCACATTCATCATCGAGGATATTTACTCTCGAGATGGCTTTTGTTGTCGAAGCTAAGAACCTTCCTTGTTCACTTAGATAAAATTGTTAGAGTATTATATAATAACGATATAACGTAGTATAGAATCTCTATAATTCCTAATACAACGTATGACTTTACTTCACTTTCTTGGTTCATCAGGCGAAATGGAAAGCGTGTCAGATGAGCTGGATTTACTATATCATAGCTCTTAGGATGCCGCGACGGTATTTATAAGCTAGTCCGTTTTAGGATCGATATTAGAATGACTTTTTCTTATGTGATAATGGTTATAGAGACCGGATGAGAGGCCGAGAGGAAGGGTTTAGGGCAGGGTTGAGATGGGAAATTGTATGCGAAAGTTTCCTGGTTTCGTTGGTTCTAGGGTTCTGCGAAGAATGAATTAATTGTTCAGTAATCTTGGGGAGATTTACTATCCTAAGGCGGATCTCCTTCTACTTATACATACATAATTCCGAACTCGTGCAATCAAATGTTGTCGTTGTCTAACCAGCCTATTTACACGAGAAAAAAACACATTTACACAATCCATTCNCAGAGAGAGGACTCTCATGATTTGATGATCGGATCGGATGGTGTTAGAAGATAGAAATTCTTACGTTGGGTACTCTAGTACTACGTTGAAGTTAAGAATACCTGTGCTAGCGTGAATTTCGTGGTACTTCATCTGAATGTTTTCGTTCGTGATATTTAGTAATGCTGTCGGAACAACAGTTGTCGTCGAATCCACTAGCAACAAGTTCCAAGGTGTATGATAGCGGAAGATGACGTCGCAAGCCTAATCTTAATAATTGTGTTAGGATTTTCGGCGATCTACTCTAAATCTTTGCAGCCGGCGTGGATTGGAATCCTAACGATGGTGGCATGGGAGCGGTGTGATAATTGCCAGAAAACGTGAGTAGTTATATTAATATAAGCAGATGGATACAATATTCTATACTATCTTTACCTATTTTTAAGGACTACTGTCGGTATATTTATGTCCTAGGTAGAAAGGAGGCTAGTTATGTGAAACTGTAGATAGTACTGTATATACTTCTAGATATTTAGCTATAATACTATACTCTTTTAGACCCTTTACGATATATAATAAAGAGATGTTATACTATATGGTTTTACTTTGTTAGTGATACTAATAATTAGTGTAAGGTTTTAAAGTTTATATATATCTTTATATATTAGGGAAAGGTAAAGGGTAAGGGATCCTAAGATTGTGATTCTAGGGTAGCTTATAGATATAAGATTGTATAATCCGGGTTTGGTTTTACGTCTAGATTAGAAAACAAGATATTTGTAATTTAATCTTGATATCTAAATACTTAGATAGCGGAGGAAAAGGTAATCGTAATTGTAATTGTGTTCTGTAACAAAAGGTGATCCTCGGCTAATTTCCTTACCTACTAATGATATACAAAATCCATCTCATGCGGCCTCCTATAGTAATATCCTATCTACTCCTCCCCTTTACTTAACCCTTTGCTATTTAACACCGCAAAACCTACCTTCTATCGTACTGCCCAACTATCCCACCCCCTTAACTCCCTTTTCAATTCTCTCAACACCTAATGCCGAGGATATACATCCTATATATTAGTGAATAGTAAAGTTAGCAAACCATTATTTAGTCATCAGAACACTCGTAAGATGAACGTGACGGAAATCATCCCTATCGGTTCCCATGAGACGCCTGCGTGTGGGAACAACAGCCTTAAATTTATCAAAACTCTTAAGTAAATCGCGGGTTTTCACGACGTGATTGAATCTGGAAGTTAGTTGGAGAAATAGATGGCTGTATCGGTGGGAATCTGGTGGTATTTTCATCTGAACGTTTTTCGTTCGTGAGGGCCATTGGTATTGTCGAGATAATAGTTGTTGTCGAATCCCCTGTATTCTCGTTGCGACAGGTACATGGCACTCGTAAAACTCGAAATCGATCGAACCATTACAGAGACCCGCGAACAAACGTATAAAGATATCAATAGGACCCTTATATTCGCCATCATCCTTGAACTCGTGCGGAAAGGCCTCCGCAAGCGATGTGATCAGGTTGTCCCCTCTCTTTTGTCGTTTATAGTATCAGGGTTTAGACTCATGAATATGCCTCCCTAAGTGAATCATACTGTACTTGGCATTATGGGATAGAACAGGTATCGTAAGATTGTAGACAGGAGCCTTCTTTTATTTAATACTAGGTAGCTTTAGTATCCCTTCGTCTTTTATATTAAATCTTAACCTTGTAGTAGGATTATCTTTGTAGGAATCCTGGGCAATATTCTTTGTATATACTACAAAGAATATTATACCAAGTGTCTAGTATAATTAAATCAGTTATCTTAGTAAGCGTAGGTAAATAAAAAGTGAGAAATAATGACAGTTCCGAACCAGTTATACAACTATTTCAGTTGTGCGAAGGGTTTAGAATAACATTATTCTAAGCTAGGTATCTAGAGAGTAATAACCACGTCTTTTACGCTCCTAGTAATACCGTAACATTAAGCTGCCACGATGTCAAAAGTCGTAATGAATCTAAGATGTTGACTATATTCAGAAAAGTGGTCATGAAGTTTTTCGGGGATTCATACTACAGTAAGAAGATACACCACCCAAGTCAATGAGTGCTAATTGGCCTAGTGATCAGCATTCTCTACCTTCCATTCGGTACCCAATGTAGATTTCCCCGGGACTTGCATTACTACATATGTTTTTACCAACAATTCCCGTACAATAATGTCAGCTCTTTGCTCCGCTTTTCCCTGTTGGTCTGTTGGATACTTGTTGGTACTGTACACAGGGGTTACCACGAAACATTGAGGCCGCACGCATGATCTCAGATTCCCTATGAACAACCGCTCGCAACGAAGAAAGGAGGATAAGATACTGTTGCAGGATATTTGATATTCACTCACTTTCTACCAGCGCGGCACTAGTACTAGCGTCAACCCTGGGTGTTTATTGCCCACCTGTACCTTACTTTTACAATTGAAGAACTTCTCCCCTTTCAACAGATACCATTTTATTCGTGATCATGGCATCCGGCCTTTTCTACCTCTCGCCGTCGGCATTTTCCTCGTTCCCGGCGCCCATTGCAATCGCGACACAATTGACTCTCATCAGCGAGTATTGCATTCGCACCTGCTGACTCCCTCGTACGTCCCGCAACTCTACCCCTCATCTCTCTATGTATATATTCGGTTCTTAATGGCGCAAAATCTCAAATGAGAGGTCGTTGGGCATCGCTTCTCGGAGGCGCCAGCTTCATGTTTCTCTTGCAGTATCTGGATGTAGGCTTAGTGGGAAAGTGGAATTGGCGCGATCGAGGCCCAGCATCTAAGAAGAATATCATAAAGAATGGGAAAAGCAAAAATGAGCGTGTGTGCTCAAAACCTCGATGGGGATGGAGTACTATGTTTGCATTACGACATGTTAATACCAAATACGAAGCACGCAACACGCCTCCTTTCAAAGACTCGGCTCCTACTTGGATTCCCTCAAAAAGCGCATTCTTGGTCAGAGAGACTTTGATGGCTGTAATGTGCTATCTATTACTGGACCTTATGGCTCAGCGTCCACCTCCTGTGAACGCCCGTGAAATCTTCAATAAAGCCTTGATCCCACTGTTCTCTCGCTTTCCTGTTCTTATTGTTGGGTAATCTGGTAAAGTCACTTTCCGGCGTCTTGAGAGAATGCTCTTTCTTTAACTCATAATAGACGGGAACCCAGTTCGGAAAACGGTTATCAAAGTCTTTGGATTTGTCAGGGAAAGATGTTAACGGTTAATCTACTCCCCTTACTTACGTAGCATTGCGAGGTCTGGCTTGTTCCAGATTTGAAAAAGTACTACGACTCCCAAAAGAAAGCAAATGATATGAATGGCGGCGAGGTACATTATTAAAGAAGTGGAAAGAATAAACCGTTTACTCTCACGAACTGAAAATTGATTTGAATTTCTGAAGGGCCATTCCTTCTGGCGCCATGTGCTGCGATCGAAGAAAGAGTCGCTGGCACTGCTAGGGTTTCCCTCGAAGAGAAGTCCATATTGTTCCTCGGACATACTGATGAAAAGCTGTACCAATTGCCATAGATTAGTGATATCGAAGAAGTTGAAGTTTAATATCCTGAAAAGTAAGTTCAGAAAACACATAACATAGACTGGGAGTAATTATGTTAAAACGTGAGATGAAGGTGGCCAGAACAGCCTTCCAAAGTAAGCATACTCGAGTATCCTGTCAGCAAAAGGCAACAGTAGCAGATCTTAGAGGGTTCTGGCATTAAAACGAATAAGGAAACTCGATACAAAAGGCTGGTGAGTGAAGAATCCAAGACCGGTTAGAAATAGCCATATTTAGGCACCCTAGATTCCCAATTTCCGGGGTCTTGACCAGCAGTTGTGATTGTGATATAATGACATGCTACAAGTCTCCTGTTTCTGGAAACACTCTTTTTACAACCGAACTCAGCTACCAGATAAGGTCAAGATTTACATGCTCGTTCTTGCGCGAAAAACCACGACGTGAGGCTACGAAGGTTGATGGATGTCTCTTCTATAAACGTGGGACACGCGCAACCACGTCAATTCGACGATACCACCCTTTCTACAACACATACACAAGATCAAAATATTCTTCTGAGCACAGAACACCTATCAACTTTGTTCGTATGTTTTCTAAATTACTTCAGACAAACCTGATATTTCTTAGCCAACCATGCACTTCAAATTATCCTTAGGTATAATGGCTTTGGTTTCCATTTTTGTATCACTAGCTATGCCATGCTTTAGTATGTCTCTCACATATCTAAATATCACGAGTGTCCGTACATTTCTGACACCTTCCAGAAACGGGTTTAGTGACCCAAGTCGATTCGGGGGAAGCATGACAAAGAACAGGTATTTGCGATTGCCTTTGATCAGCAACCTATGATCGATACCTTCTGACAATTTATAGCAACCGGTACTATGAATTCACGAGATGATGTTAAGCCTCGATGTCTTATCAAAGCTTGAGTAGGGTACACTGGCTGATATGGAGGAGAAAAGGCGATCATGGGTTTAGAGAAGACGGGCAAGTTCTAGGCAGAGACATCTTTTGTGCGGCAAATTTGGGTATAATAGCGTCAAATATTGGAACATACTTTCACTTGTGATAGTTCAGTAACCTGCCCTTGCGAAATTCTTCCAACTCTCACCGAGTTGGTTGCAACAAAACTCTAGCGAATCAATATTCTACCAAGTTCCAACACAACCTGCACCCCATGTTTGTGATGCGGTCATTTAATAGCAGAATTTGTATATCAAGATAACTTGCTTACACGCAAAGATACCGGCAATTCCACAACGTAGCTTACCACCTTCCTCGTATATTACCAAACAAAAGATCAATCTCTTGATTCGCTACCGAAATGGTTATCCCAAGTATAGGAAGGGCGCCTTATTGGCTGTCACTGAGTACCCACCACCTGTAATGATCCAACCAACTATGTAAAACAAAAAAGTTAGGTGCACTGCGCCGTCGATTGGTTCACTTTGATGCAACCCTACTATATGCACATGCAGGATCCCCTGCCTTGCATATAAAAAGGAATCCGCCCAACATAACCATGTCCAAGTACCAACACTGCCTATCTAATATATTCCTATCTCTGATCTAATCCAACAGTGAGCACACTCAGCACAGTATGTTTAATACCTCCCACATCTCAGTAGATATTTCCTGAATAAAAAACATTTCAAGTTCTGCTTCAAGAACAGTCTTCCACCATGCAATTCCCACGGCTAAGCTCATCGTCACTTATAGTCAGCGGATCATTGATTATATGGATAATTGTGATCCTCCTTCGAAAAATCACCACATGGCTTCACTACAGAGCCATCACACAAAAACACGGCTGCGAAGAACCGCCCAGTTATCCCCACAAAGACCCCATATTCGGCATTGACTTATTCCTGCAATACAAGAAAGCCTTGGAAGATCGAAAATTCCTCGATCTAACATGGCAGCTTTTCGAGAAACATGGCAAAACATACCAAGTCAATCGACTGGGTCGGCGTATTGTATGCACCATGAATCCCGAGATCACGAAATATGTCCACGCAACTTATTTCGATCATTTTGGTGTGGAAAAGATTCGTTCTGGTGCGGAGTATCTCTGGGGTGATGGAATTACTGTGGTTGAGGGTGAGAAATGGTTTGTGCGAAGGAAATTGATCAAACCTTCGTTTGATGTGGTTCATATTGGCAATTTGGAGAATCGAAGCTTGGGAAGACATGTTGACAGGCTGATGGAATTGATACCCCGGGACGCTTCGACCGTAGATTTGATGCCGCTGTTTAAACGCTTGGTAGGAATCCTTTCCCTCTGTATTCATAACTTTATTTACTGACAAAGCAATAACAGAGTCTTGATACGGCTAGCGAGTTCATCTTCGGCGAATCGATGGATGCACTCAAATCTGCCGATTCACACAAAGAATTCTTGGATGCCTATTTCTATGCTCAAAGAGGAACGGCTGTTCGTTTGATGCTGGGTTCGAAACTGCGATTTCTGCATCGCGACCCCAAATGGTGGAAAGATTGTGACATCGTCAACAACTTTCTTGACAAACTCGTTGACAAAGCGCTGGTTCGACAACAGAACAAGAAGAACAAATCTGCGGGAGCTGAAGAGGAACCTGACCGTCTTCGTCTTATTGATGAGATGGCGAAAGCAACCCAAGATCGCTTGACCCTTCGCTTCCAGATGCAGAATGTTTTCACCCCAGCGCACGATGGCGCGGCCATCACATTGAGTAACGCACTTTTCCATCTTTCCAGAAGCCCAGCAACATGGGAAAAGCTTAGGGAAGAGGTCTTGCCAAAGAAACATCTGCCTATCACCTACGATTTACTAAAAACCTATCAATATCTCAAAAATGTCATAAGGGAAACGCACCGAGTGACCCCCATCTCAACACTGATATCACGAGAATGTCTCGAGGAAGTTGTCTTCCCGACAGGCGGTGGGAAAGACGGGACAAAACCACTCTACATAGGAAAGGGCGATACCGTGGAAATGAACTTTCGGTGTACTCTGCGAGACAAGGAATTCTGGGGAGATGACGCTGATAAGTTCAGGCCCGAGAGATGGGATACTTTGAGACCAACTTGGGAGTACACCCCTTTTGGTGGCGGCCCGCGTATTTGTCCTGGATTCCGACTTGTGTTCGCTGAGGTTGCGTACACGTTGATAAAGATTCTGAGGGAGTTTGAGAGGATTGAGAGTCGGGATGATAGGCCGTGGACTGAGGAGACCAGAGCGACTTTTAATAACCTTCACGGTACCAAAGTCGCACTGTTTCCTGCGGCTGCGATCTGAAAATAAACAATTGGGGATGCGCCCTAGATTGGGACCTGGCTTAGGGGAGAGGGCTCTTGCGAACATGTGTAGTGATTAACTTGCTACAACTATTCGCGCAAGGTCAGTAACAAGATCTGTGATAGAACATAAGTTTCCATATCTCTCGTTTTGAAAAAGCTGTACTTAAGTGCCCTCAGTACCTCAGAGATTAAATTCCATAGTATATCCCTTCCAGATGCGAGAGGTCCTTCTTGAGGTTGATTAAACGACCTAGGATCGAAGTCCAAGGTTTTGTCTGTTCGTGTTACAGAGGCATATTACGGAGAAATCGACACTACCCGAACTGGCAATAGCACAAGAAAGTCCGATGAAAAATACACTAAGCCATTATTTAATTACTACCAGCAAATCTACATACCAAGAATTGCTCTAATAGCGATGTAAAATCCTATGGTGCCAACCGTCATAGCCAGCAAAATCGACCCCCCTTCAGTCGTAGTAGTATAATACATCAAGAATCCAACAACCAGCTCCCCCTTTCTCGCGCGATTTCTTTGCGCCCGCCAGTCAGGGTTAATAGTAAAAGGAGGCTTGCTTCTCGGATCATCCTGATCTTCATCGGGCGGACTTGAGATTGGTATCAACGGAACTGTGACTTCAAGTGACACGGGGCGATGATCTGATGTAGGTAGTAAGGGAAGTGCGGTATATTTGCGGGGTACGATTTTCGCGTTGGGGTGGGAGGTAGACATCCATTTAGGCATATCCAAGAATAATACGCGGTCACACCAGGATGGCCACCTATGCTTTGCCCAGTTCCACCTTGACAAGTTTTCATCTGATGTTAGAAATGGTTCCTTGAGCTGATATTTGTAGGTCGGGGGGAAGTTAACAGGGGCTTCTGTGAGACCTTGACATGTTCTGCCAGCTAGTCGCTCTTGGTTCAATTGATCTAATTCGAAAAGTTTGTAGTAATGATTCGGGGAGGATGAATCCATAGACGGTTGTGGAAAGGTATTTATGTGATCGGATGGAGCAGGGGGTAGACTCGATGTACGGTAGTTCAGATCGCCTGCAACAAAAAGGTGAGAGGTAGGCTTGTAGACAGAGGCATCCCTTGGGGAAATGGAGAGCAGCGAGGCTCCTTCCGGCGACAGTTCTGTTCTTGACTTTGTACCATCCGCCAGTGCAGATGAAAATACGAGTCCTCGAACAATATTCTTCCAGTCTTCATTCCTCCGCTCCCAACAATCCTCCATAGCCGCAAGGTGCGCCGCAACGAACGTAAGCTCTGTCGAACTGCCTCCGTTGTGATATGAAAATCTGACTCCCACTGCCGCTTTATTGCCCATTTCTGCTAACCCCACCCCAACTCCTCCGGTCTCAATATCTCTGATAGCGTCCGGGTCCTTTGCAAACGCCATGATACCCGTCATCCCCAGGTTTCGCGACGATATTGGAGAGTATATCTGATCATTTTCAGAAGAATTCGTGAACTTCTGCGAAGCATTCTGAACAGCCCGATGGAAACGTTTGAAGTATGGAGCCAGAAATGATCCTCCAATTAAGGCATGTGGTATGGGTGCAATTTCTTGCAGGGAAAGAATAAGCAAATCAGGGAGACTTGAAGTGGTGAGGCCAGAAAAGAGCTGCGATGCGAAGGAGTCGATGTCTATGGGCGCGAGACCACAGTTATAGGTGAGTATGTAGAGGCTGATTTCAGCTGGAGGAGTAGTGGCCGCCATGATTGGCTTTCGGGTTTGTTGTTGAGGCCGTTGATCGTGAAATGCGGGGAGCATGGGGAGCTCTAAACCTATACGTCATTGCTTATTAAGCAGCCCCATGGCTTGGCAGTTCCCCCTTATCGATATCATCACGTCGTTAACATACTCCCGTCTGGCTGTAAAGTAGTTTCGTATTATCCTGAGCGCTTTCAAACTCCACAAGTAGTTGTGGAGTTGAATTTAAGCCACTCCGTGACAGTACGGAGTAATCACACGAAAGCATATCTTGTTTACAGTACATAAAATTGGTTGTTATTCCTCGCTTATCAAAATATGTTTACTCGGATAAATGGATAAATAAAAAATATACATGTAGTAAACGAATGAGATGCTCTTTGATAAAACCCCACACAGCCAAAAACCCCTGAAAAAAGAGGAATGTTATGAAATGTTTGAAATGTTTGACCGACTGTTTTCTTCCCATATCATTAACCTCAAGCTCGGGCTCGGGTTATCAGAAAAGACTTTTCGCTCATCCTCAAATATTATCAGCCTTATAAGCATTATTTCTGCGGGTTTTGCGGCATCGTTTCCCTCTAGGTGCTTTCTTTCGCGAGGCTTGCCGGTCATTTACAGCTATGATATTGCGACTAGGGTAATCAGATGTGTTAGACAGCTGATTATCGGAAGGAGAATGGGCTTCTCTGCTCGAGCTGGCGATAACGTGACTTCAGACCTCAAGATGTGATGCTGCGTTAGTAGAGTTGGATATATAGCTGGAAAATAACGTTAGGACTGATCCACTAT
The DNA here is from genome assembly GCA_900184765.1 of Hymenoscyphus fraxineus. Lineage (NCBI taxonomy): Eukaryota > Fungi > Ascomycota > Leotiomycetes > Helotiales > Helotiaceae > Hymenoscyphus > Hymenoscyphus fraxineus. The sequence continues at coordinate 2,339,405 of LT855418.1, forward strand.
TGAGATGAAAGAGGTATTCAAACTAACCCTTCATCTTCTACTTCATATTCAAGATTCTCAAAGGGAAATGAGTCTCCAATTGTCGATTGCGAACTGAAAGATATGTTTCTTCTCGGATGTCTTGTGGTTCCTTCCAGATTAGCTACTGGTAATATAGAATTGGAGGATGCGATTGCAATGTCGCCTCCACGAACACCTTCTGGAAGCTTACTGGCAACCACCGTTCGTAGGTGATTTGCCAACTCGTCTTGAATTCTCCAAAAGGATGCAGCAATTTCCGACATTTGCAACTTATTTGCAGGAATCGGGATCATATTAAATAAGCGCTGATGGCAACCAATAGTGGTAAATTGTCCGTGGGCATGCATGTATCGATAGCAGGTTACACAGCTGTATTTGCTGCAGCCAATGTAACCCGGCTCCGTAATCCCCAGCTCAGAGAGATGCAAAACTAGTTGTATTTCTGCGTGGACATCCATCGTTCCTCTACCCCATACAGCTTCAAACATTTCGTCTATAGTTTTACGGTTGAAGAAAGAGTGCTTTCTTCCTACAAAAAGTCGTCTCAGGAACACGATGAACGAATCCTGTCGGTAAAGATCTGTAGCCGACTGCGTGGTCCAAGAACCGAGGACCCCTAGTTCTTGAAGGTACCCGATAAAGTCATATTTCCGTTCAGGTCTGGCTTCCTGCGGTGGTGCACTAAGAAGTTTGATCTCAAGATTTGAGAGAGATAACCTTTTAGCAGCATGGATGATAATACGATGGCACTCCCGAAGACGTCCAATATATCCTATAAGACTTCGTATTCTCATCCAGTCTTCTGGGGGGGCTAAACAATGCTTCATTGTGTCGTCATTGGTGCCACGATAGATACGGTTGCATGTATCGACAAATTCCAATCCATGTTTCTCTACCGCCGTTTCGGGCTTGGTTAGTCGGTGGAGATTAACTAGATCATCTCTTAAATCATCTGAAATGTCAGCATTAGACATACAGCTCATAATCAGTCGCCACTGGGTTGGAAGGCTCTTATCGAAAGCCTTGTGATATGCTTGGAGTCGTGGGATGTAAAATGCGACCATGCGATTCCACAAAGTCCTCTCAATCTTTTGTTGTTGGCGCATTGCAACTAAATGTTGTCAGAAAAATGAGTTTGTAACCCTCTATGATGACTCACTTGTAGGTCGAGAAAGCCGACGAAGACTTTCTTGCAGACGCCTAGCAAACTGGAAGTCCTTTACATCTTCGTCTGCGTTATTTTGAAACCCCTTATTTCTCGCGACGAACATTTCGAAGATACCGGTATTTCTTTGAACTAATGCTGTTGCCGTCACATGTTTACCTCCCTTGTTGTTAGAAAATAATTGAGCTACTCTATCGAGAAACTTTCTTTTAAAAGGATCCGTGCATGCTTTTTGAAGAAGATCATCCGCATTGCGTGTCTTGTGGCCAAGCTCTTGTCCCAAGATAAACTTGTAGCAAGTTTCGAGCTCATAATAAGACAGTTGCGGGATTTTCTCTTGGACGCCAGTTGACATCGGTGAGGACATTACTTACTGAGGAAAGGGGGTGTGATTGCAAAGTCTGTTTGACAAGATAAAGAAGGGGTTAAAAGGGGTAATTAGTTAGCTGATTGTTCCTTCGTATGATGGTACTGACGATGTGAACTGTACAAGCAGGATTGAAGGAAGAAAGAATTCATATATATATATATATATAAGGGAAAGAGCTTGCAGCTATAGCCCTCAATTGTGACCGATAGCACGGTTCTTCAAAGGAGTCAATATTTCCGATCCATTTCGTATCAGGCCTAATCATAAAAGAAAGCTCAGTACATTATGGCCGCCCCTGAAGTCAGAACAGCCATCGAATATCCAAAGCTTGTAGTTTGTTTCCTATCCTAGTAGCGGAGAGTCACAATGAACATTGAGCTCAGATCAATTGAAATTACCCAGTCAGACCCATTGTTCATGCTGTGTGTCTCAATGTCTTCTTCGTGACTGAAACCCGTTGTTCTTCGCTTATGAATAGTATTAAAGCCTATGGAGTCATGAAAGGGCCCCATGCAGCAACAATAAACCCTATGAAACATACCTATGAAACACCACCGAATATATTTAGCGGACTCCGAGGTGATGAACATAAATGAGAAACTGGGTGCTCATTGTGATTCTGAAAGAAAACTCACGAGCAAGTCAAGAATCCCTAGATCCGAGTCATTGACACTAAAGATATACAAAGCTATAATGGTAAGATCAAAAGACGGACTGACACATCCTAATCAAAGACGGAAATCAAATTTGAGCAAGAGCAAGAAATATCACGCCTCGTACATTTACTGCTCGTGAAATGCGGAGAACATGGGAAGCTCCAAAGGTATGTTATTCATGCTTAGTAAGCAGCAACATGGCTTGGCAATTCCCCCTTATTGACCGCGCCTTTACGCGTAAATGACAAATAAACTATCTCCTTGAAATACCCTGGCTTTGAAGTAGTTTTGTAGAAGCAAGACTGTGCCCAAACTCGATAAGACGAAGATATACAGCCAATTAGATTAGGTCCTCGATAGTAATCATCCGAAAGCCAGTCTTGTTTACAAGACTAATTGTCGTACCTCGCTTAGCATAAACTCTAATACTGTAAATTTTCCCACTGGGCTCAAAATCACGATTCCAGATCTTATGATAACTCTTCTATACGTCCAAAATCATCTCAGACCTGGAACTAAGGAACTTCTATCAAATTATCTTCTTAAAAAGCTATGTAAACCTAGTATCTTTGCAGTTTTGGCGATAATCCTGCTAGTAGTGCTATTTGGAGGAAGCGGGGTTCCTACGTTGTTGATTATTATTACACTTGATAGGAAAACGCGGGCTTATGATCACTCTTGAATACTGGCATCTAGATGATCGCATCCTAGTCTTTTCTAGGTTACCTAGTTTTCTAATAGATCGAGTGAGAGATTGCTTTGGTTGGTGACCGAACGAGAAGGAGGGATTCCTCCTGTATAAGCCAAGTGAGATCTTCCTTATAAAGCAGGTCTAAAGCAGGCTGGTATGAAGACCTCGTTTAGTAAGGCACTGTAAATATCTCCAAATAGGGCAACGAGGCTGAACTTATTTGGGCATTGATATACAGGATTGATAATTTTAAAATATCTGATACGCTCAAATACACGTTATCTATGCTAGACTCTCACCAAAGAGGGGGAAGAAGGGGGTAAAGTGTATCAAACATCAATGTTTAGGAATAATGAACCAGAGAGTAAAGTTTCCAAGATGAAGCACAAATTTCCATGGAGCGGGAAGAAACGAGGTTGTTACTCTATTCGCAATATAAAAAATAATTATACTAAAGGTCTCGCACAAGTAAATTACTTGTCTTAGTATACATAAATTAATAAAGCCTGTAGAGTAATCCTTAATTGAAAACATATATGTAACTATTTGGACTGTTTTAGTTATGCGATGGTTTTAATGTAATATTATTCTAAGCTATATGTAGTTCTGTATATGAAAACGGCCACTTCTCTTGCCTCAGCGATCAAAAATGACAATACAATCTATCAAATGCTCTCTCCCCACCAAAAGTCAAGAAGACCAAACCGCTCTTATATAGAATTACCCCCTCGTTATCTGGGGAAGGTGATGTAAACATAGGAAGTGTTGGCAGTGGTGTTAACGTGCTCTATAGGGTGAAGGAAATTCTGGATCAGGATTGACCCCTATAAATATCTACACAAGTAGCCCTGGGAGTACCAGTCTCCCAGGATGTTCTTCTGGTCGGTTCTTGCGGATGTGGTGACATCTTATCTGTCGAATCAGCTTTGATAAATGTGGTAAGCTGCTTTCTGAGATCCGTTTGAGTGCTGCGATATGTCTCTCTGTAAATGTTATCAGAACCGGAAGAGCCCATTTACCATAAAATGTCCCATGTGACCCTGTTGTCTCGTACCCTGAAAGAAGTGAAAGATGACATGAACCGCATGCCAACTTACTGGAGCCCATCGGTTCTTTGACATGGTCAGTTTCTGGGTCCTGGTTGTTGAATACATACATCAAAAGCTTCATTTCAGCATGTACAAAATTACCCTTCTCATGACCTCTTTTTTGAAGCGCATTAAACCTTTCTTGAAGCGATTCTCTTGTGTAAGGTTTCCAGATCCCACTTCCCGCCGGTTCCATGTAGTTGCCAAAGTATTTCGGGATATTCACATCTTGGTTGATCGGATAGGAATTGTTAACCTCCACCTGGCGAAATCTCTCATCTTCCGCAAGCTCATCGAGGGTCTCGGTCAGAGTCCATGGTTTGTCTCCAACTGATTTGATCATTGCTTTTGACTGGTCGGGAAAAGTAAGATTCACTAATGTAATCTTAAGCGTTTTGAAATGAGGTAACGTCTTTGCAGCATCTACCATGATGCTATACCCACTCCTTAGCCGACCAAGGAAAGATATAAGACGCACGATATGCTTTATAGCACAGTCTTTCCAGGAAGGGTGTCCTTCGTATTTCTTGCGAAGATCATAGGATCTTTTCACGAGAGAACTTCGTGTGACTGCATGAACGTGTCGTTGGGCTGGAGTGGATTTGTAGTTCTTGGCGGATATATTCAAGTCTTTGATATCGTTGTATAACGTTGATATAAAAAGGGGATACCCCTTACCGTACTTAATTTCTATATCTTTCATCACTTCTGTCAATTTCTCAGCCCAAATCATAACTCGACTCTCATAATGATCTAGCATTAAATCCCAGAGTTCTCGACATGACTTATCTGGCATTGTTCCTGCTATCGTCAGTTTAATTGTCTAATTCTCGGGATTTAGTCCTTAACCTTTTTTGGACTTTGCGATTTCGTTTAAATACCCCTCAAATTTCCGGAAGAGCGCCTCTTCTTTTTTGGAAAAATTATCATTACGAGCGAGTAAAAGACGATATGGGTTAGGTGCAGGAAGAGTAAGTTTGTGAAATACTGCCGCAGAAACAAATTTGGCTCGGTCTCGAGCTTCATCCGGGTTATCTTGGTTGTGGGAAAGATAAGAAAAATGATCCAAAAATAGTCTCTTAAAGGCTCGGTCGTCCGTTGAGCCTGCGATATACTGGAATTGGGAGGTATTGGTTAAGGAATCCTCGGTATTAACATACTCCCCTACGCATTGTTCAATACACCCGAGAATATTCCTATAAGCCATCGCCTTTTGAGATTCGACTCCTTTTGAATGACAAATCATCGGATCCAGCAACATTTGAGCAAGTGGTAGCGTGTTCAAGTGGAAGAGAAAATGCGGAAAGATGTTGTTTAAACGGGTTGACTAGAAAAATATAGATACCAGAAGCAGATTGAAACTGTAGAATTGGTTGAGTTGGCGAGTTCTGAAGATTTAAAATGAACTCATACATCAGTATATAACCTCAATATCCAAAGTCAAAGTCTGTTCAATCCTCTCTCGCTGTCAGCTACCTGTTCCATAAAACGACAATGGGCTTTTAGATCAAAGGATCGATATGGGAAAGCTCGGATTGCCAAAGCCATGAATTGTTGCAAAACATCCCGACAGACTGAAATTCTCACCGGGCATGGTTCTAATTGTAGATTTGTTTACCTGTGCTGCATCTCGCCTACCAAGTCAGGTTCGCTGTGCTCCTTTTGTGTGAATCACTAACCAAGAAAACAATGCTATCGAATGTTTGACAAGTGAGTACATCTGTCTCATAAATCCAGAGTCAAGTTTCAACGTACAATCATCACAATAAGATTTTGAGTCAAAGAAGAAAAAGAACCAGAAATAAAATGAGAGCTGGACAGAGGAGCCAGGGTCACCTGCGCGCTGAAGCGGGAGGTTCGTTACAATCCTTGGATCTTCAGAACAGAAATATTGGCAGGTAAGATCCCCAATTATTACTCTGTATATGCTATAAAAAAGTTTATCATACTACAGTTCCAGCATAAGTAACCGAGACCTTTTAAAATAAGTTTAATAATTATTATAAATTCTTTATATAAACATTTTCGTTATACGAGGCCGTTAAGACAACTTTATTCTAAGATAGATATATGCAGAGACATAACCACGTTTCTTACTATTGTATTCACATCATTGACAATAAAAGGCTCCGCGAAAAATCGCGATGCTCTCGAATCACGGAAAAAAGATTTATAACGAATCACATCCCTTGTAGTAAAGAGATGTAGAGCTACAGTACTAGCCAACTTATACTCGGCATGTGCCACTTTTACACCAAAACTCATACAATGTAACTCAAATTAATTCTACTACCACCATAATCAAAATTGCTAATACTTGGAAGGATTAGTAATTCGAGCATTGCGCATAGTTGCATCAACTCAGATTGTGGTACAAAGTTGAATATCTAAAGTGGTTAGGTAGTAAAGTTGGGTAAAATCGAAAAGTGCACGTTTTACACCAAAAATAGCCGAAAATGCACCTGAAAATCACACTACCCGACTTAGATCAACACTACACTACTAATCCTAGTTTTCAGCTTTACGTATTAAATAAAAAGATTTATAGAGTTCGAATTAATCCAAGTCTTAAATTATAGAGAAAACCGTTAAGTTAGGACAGAATTATATGTTGTCGCAAAGTAGGCAAAAGGGCTGTTTTTGGTGGGGTTTCGTAAGCCGCCGAGTATAAGTGGTCACCAGTCATAAAGACACATGTCAACGTATCATTGTGTAACATTTAAAATACAGTGGTCAAGAAAATATAGGAGTAATCTGAAGGAACCATAGTCCGATTATTAATACAAATTGTATTATACTTCAAAAGCACAAACAACTATTCCCACACAGAGCAAACCTCGTGCTTCAACTCCCCACCAATCTCATCCACAGCCACGCGAAACTCGTCTGCCTCCTCTTTTGAACAACAATATATATCGGGAACCATCCAACCGTTGAAAATATGATTGGAACACCCCCTCGTCCGATACCTCTTTTGCTTTGTCAAAAAACGATCACAAAGAAAGCAAGTAGGTTTATTACAACCAATATAATCCGAGACCTTAAGATCAGGATCCGAAAGATAGCCATGGGTGGCAACGTATGTAGCGAGTTGTATCTCAGCATGTACCTTTAGATGCGGCTTCCGGAATTCATTGAACTTCTCGATATTTGTTTTTCTGTCTCCCCCAAGCTTCGATTCTTGAAACGGACCAGTTTTCATGTTTTTGATCTTGCCGAGAAAAGTGATGGTTTTCGCGTAATCCCATTTCCCCTTTTTGAGAGTGGGTTGGGGGGTTGGGAGGGGGAATATTTCGAGGTTGGTGAAGCTTGCGCTGTTGGTTCTTGCCTTTTGGAGGATTGCTTCGTAGGATTTTCGGGGCTGACCGATTATTGAAATAATGTCTTTCAGACTCGTTGCCTTTTCTTTGTCACCGAGGACTTGGGGAAAGTCATTTTCGGGAAATTTGAGACAAAGCTCATATGCTTGGATAACCATAGGAGATAGTGCTGCAGGAGCCAACTTTTTGGTGAGATCCGTGGGGATTGACTCGAGCAGTTTTGCCAGGTATATTTTCACATCTGACTGTACGTGGATATCTTCCGATGATAGAAGAGTTTGGAGTTGTCCTCGTAAGTTCTGAGCATCCACTTGGAGCTTATTTTGGTGATTTATGATGGCCTCCCAGAGAGTAATTTCCCCTTTACAGGTATCTGTGGTTACTAAGGGTGACCTCGACGGCTGGGACTTACCACGAGACTCTTTCAACTTCCGGTCGTTCTCCTTGCTTGCAACTTCTCTCAATTCCCTTTCCACGATGACTCTAAATTCTTCATCTGACGCATGAAAGCTCTCGTTCTTGGCAAGCAGCAGCTTAGCTTTGTCCTTCCACTCAACCAGGAGTGTAGCACTGACGGACTTTCCTTTCCGGTTCCGTGAAAATATCTCGGCGATGGAATCGTGGAAGATGTCGTTTAAGCAAGGCTGTTCGCTTCCTTGGTAGCTGACTTCGTCGTGGAGCTGTCCTTCGTTCTTGAATCTGAGGGTAGTGGCTAATGCGCGGAATTCTTCTTTGGATTGTGGGTTCCAGATATACCTGTACATCATGTTAGTTGTGAGACTTTGTGTCTTGATTTGATTTGATCGCGTACTGATGCTAGTCGGACAATGTATTTTGAAAAGAGATAATAAATAAGTTATGAGTAATGCTAAACTTGCACGACGGCATATGGAACCATATATGAGTATACTAACAATAATGGGCCTCAAAAACAATGTTTTATGACTCTTTGAGATGTGTGAATGCTACTGTGAGTGACGGGGGTATCTTTTCTTTGTTGGCCAATATTTCTATTTTTGGAAAAGGTAGGTAGGTGTATGAGCGCAGAAAACAGACATATATAACTTTTGAATATGTTGGGTATTGAAGAACTGGATCATTCTTCGCGATTAAGGTGAAGCATCCGCTAGCAAATTAATATCAGAAAAATGACCAAACAAAATACGTAGGATAAGGAGATGATTGAATACTTGTACCATTAAGTCAGTCTCAAACAGAGGAATTGCGTGACTATGCTGTCCACGACCATGCGACCCTCGAGAGTCCGTGTATTCAAGACGTTTTTCATTGGAACTTCTGGAAACCCCCTAGCGGCAGAGACACTGTTTCGATACTCCACAAGTCGCTCTTTATCGTGTTGTATTGCGATTAGCGAGGGACGGGATTCCAGCTCCGCCAGGTGACATTTCTTTCCTTGAACTAGGTAGGATTATTCTCATATCAGCTAGAGAAACCATCAGTAGTTAAAACCCCACAAATTCAAATGCGATTCTCCTGAGGAATGCCTGTGAGAACTCTCTCAACTCCTCAGCACCAGCATCCTGCAGGGTAAGCCCTATGTTGCGCGCAATCAACAGTTTTGTTCTTTCGCCATTCCAAACAAGGAGGGAAGCTGTCATATGATCTTCATCTCTCTTCACGGAGAAGATTTAAGCAAGTCTGTAATAAAGTAGACTACTGAGCCGTTGATTATATTCCCTGCATTCGGAAGTATCCTTGATTCCGCAAGGCGACTTTCTTCCTGTCTAATTAGTCAAAATTATGAGATACTAATCCTACGATTTTGGAACCATATACGATATACACATGTAATCGTAACGAAGAATTTTATTTTGTAATCCAATTAATACGGTAGGTCTAACCAGTAGTTTCCACCTCCACACTCCATATACCCAACAACACAGTATTCCTAAGAATTAACCAATAATGTTCTATAATTATTCGTTAGTAAGTTAACCTGTATATAAATCTCTATACGGTAGTGATAGCTTACTACTGGGTTCTGCGGCGCCTTGCAGTCCACTGCGCAACAGAGGGTGAACCCGTTTTGTGCATTAAAACCCGTCTGGATACATTTAGGACCGCATTCCGGACGTTCACCCTCCTTGTCGCATTTGAAAGAGAATTTGAGGTCTGGTTGTTTGATGCTAGGATTGGCCTTAGCCGCTGCGTTGTTTAGGCATTGCTCCGTGTGTCCAGTGCAGGCGGCGTTGACGCCAATGATGGCAGCAGTGAGAAGTACGATGGTTTGGGCGAATTGCATGTTGAGTATGAGTATAGCAGAATGCTTCAGAGGACGATAGAGTGAGGTTGAGTAGTAGAAAGTTGAATATATGTTGCGTTGAAAAGTAATTTGTCTGGTTGGAAGTAATGGGAGGTTGAGTAGTTCAATGGAAATCTAATGTACTTGTAGGGACATTGTGTCTCATATATACCTGGGAATAGTCGCGGTAAGTTAGGTAGCCTAGTTCAGTCTTGTGCAGCCTAATTAAAGAACAACCTAGTTTGCCCTAGGCGTAATCAATGAAATTTTTACGGGGGGGTTTTATCCCTTCTTCTACAGTAACTCGCCGTGGCGCCATGAAACCGCACATTTCAGTCCTATCGTACGAAGTAAACCCGATCAAGGCCTTATATTAGTCCAAGGAAAATCCTGCAGAAATTTTCATAAGTTCTGCCTTAATACAACAGATGCCAGAGAAGACTTTAGGATTTAATTTATATCTTTGCGATTTATTTCAAGGGTTTGATAGCGACATGGAGAGAGTAAGTACTAAAGCTACCTAGGTACCCTAGGAAATTTATGATTGATATGCCTGGGATAAAGTATTTGTTACATGCACATTCAACTACTTCGTAGTATCCCTTGGACCGTAAATCACACAGCGCCCAGGCTTAGTATGGGGCCTTGAGCGAGCTGTGGCCTTTTGGACCTTGTTCCTCGAATCTTCTATGTCGATAGATCTTTTTTCCTACGGGCTGTAAACCGTAGTAGAAGTGGTGGCATACTTATCCGGACATATTGTTTTGAGCTACACTGTTTCCTATAGAAGATCATAGATTTTCGATGTTTTTATGTGTGGTTTGATAGACAGCTATAAATCGAGGTGTGACTGCTACAGATTCCCTATTTAGGTAAGCCGTGCGCGTTCGAGACCTGAAGTTAGGACCAAGCCTTAGCGATGTGTGATTTACGGTCCAAGGGATACCTAGGTAGTAAAGGGTCTATCCAGCTCACGTGGCACCCACCCCTGTATACGACTTGTTTAGGCAGGGTATAGCTCCACAATATAGCCCTCTAAGCAAATTGAATGGTCCGACTTATATAGAGGTATATCAGAAAGTGAAAAGAGAGGGGAGACCTGAGCTGTCTAGACCCTTTACCCCGGTACTTTAAAGTACTTCGTTACAGTCGAAATTAATGCAATTTTCCTAGGTAGGGTAGCTACTGTAAGGTCCTGTTCTGCTTAGAAAAATCAGGCACGTGTTTCCAGGTTCTAAATTTACCAAACAAATTAGAGTTTTGTACTTGATACGTATCCTAATTTGGATTCAGTGTTAAAACTTTCTGCTCGTATACGGAGTGTCGTCTAGAACTTGGACCCCAAGGGGCATATACAGGACCGTCTCAAAAGTACCAAGATTCTAGGGACTTGTGTGTTGCAGAGTAGGATATTTTGCAAGGCCTTTGTACTTCAAAGTATGTAAAATGCTTTTGAAGCTGCAGGCTCTAGGGTCGTGAAACATCTTGCTTGGTACTCTTGAGAAAGGGCTGTATGTATGTAAGAGACATGGTCATTACTCTATGCACCTCTTAGAATAAAATTATCCCAAAAACGTCGCAGAACTAAAATAGGTAGATATAAAGAGCTTGAATAATTGTTGAGTCTTACTTTTCACTGAGCTAGGTATCCCAAGACAATTATCTTACTTGTACTACAAGTTTAGTATAATAGAGTTTTATATAGTGTGTACAGAGTAACGACCAGGTATCTTACTACAATTAAGCAATTTGCAGACATCCTTGGGGACACTTTAGCGCAAAACGAATTAACACAAATCAGTTTACAATCAATTCTTTCTCAGAGAGAGCCCACCACGTAATTGAATTATTCATGGCTTAGGCATAGATGAATTAAGTCAATGCGCTACTTGTTGGTTTCGGAGTATATAAGAGTTAAGTGTTTATAGTGAGGTGTGATTATTAAGCATTTAGTCGACCAATCAGAAGATTTAGCATTTTTGGATTAAATATTTTTTTTCGACTTTTTTTACCCACCCTCAAGGAGGGTTGGCGACACCAAGCCGGCGCGACACTAAGCCGGCGGTCCTGGGGTTAAATAATTAATAACTTAATAACGAACGGTTGTAATAATTTAATTTAAATTCTAATATTATCAGATAATTGCGAAGTAATAGCTTGACCATTTAATAGTAGATTTAGCTGTTGGTTGTTGTAATACACTTATATTAGTGGTGGTCCCTTGGTTTGGCTGTAGAGTCGCTTACTAAGCAGTCAGCCGCCTAGGACCGCCGGCTTGGTGTCGCGCCGGCTTGGTGTCGCCAACCCTCCTTGAGGGTGGTCTAAAAAATCGAAAAAAAATTTTAATCGAAAACTAATTAAATCCTGATTGGTCGAAAAGTTATTACGTAAACAACACACAGCATATCACTATAAAGACTTAATTCTTATATACTCCGAAACCAACAAGTACGAGTACAATCCTATGTTTTCAGAATGTGCTTACGATAATTGTGCCGGGAGTCGCATAGGTGTGAGCCAAACTTCTGGAGACATTGACATCACATGCACATCTTCAATTCACGACCACCACAAACGCCAAATACAATCCTCCGTCCTCAGCACTAATGCCCTTTGGTGCCATCTATCCTCTGAAACCGAAATTCGGGTCCGCGATGGATTCACTGTGCCCCAAGTGACGACCTGACATCAGGCACATCTACGTCACTTCAATGAATTTCACATAAACCCCACCAAACAACCCCAAGATGCGTCCCTTCAACCTGACCTCGTCCCTAAGCAAAGTATGTTATCTCTTTCGACCGCAGACTCGCTGCGTATTCTACCAAATCTTCGTGCTGATGCATCCCCTCGCAGGTCCTAGGATTACAGGCCATCTTCAAATCCGCCTTCAACCCCTCCCACCGCGCAATGTCTACAATACCCACCCCGCAACCCGAAATCGACCGCGTCATAAAATACTGGTTCGAGGCCGACGACGTGCCCCAAAAATGGTTTCGCGGCGGTCCCAAAGTCGACAGCGAAATCAAAGACCAGTTCAGCGCTCTAGTCTCCCAGGCGCGCGCCGCAGAACTCACGCCCTGGACCGCCGACCCCAAAGGAACCCTCGCGCTTATCATCCTGCTGGATCAATTCACCCGGAACATCTTCCGCGGTTCACCAGAATCATATAGCAAAGATAAATTGGGCCTTGGGATCGCGGCGGACGCTATTGCGAAGGGGTTTGATAGGCAGGTACCGGTGATGCAGCAGGTGTTTTTTTACTTGCCGCTGATGCACGATGAGAATCTGGTGTCGCAGATTGCGGGGATGGCGTTGTGTGAAGGGCTTGTGGAGAGGTGTGTAGGGGAAGAGATGATGAAGGATTTTGCGGAGAAGTCGATAAAGTCGGCCCAGAGCCATATGGATTGTATTAGACGGTTTGGGAGGTTTCCGTCGAGGAATGAGGTTCTTGGGAGGGAGTCTACGGTGGGGGAGATTGAGTATCTTGAGAAGGAACATAGTGGGTGGTGATTTGGATGGTCAACGAGTACTGCAAAGGGATAGTGGAAGCATTGGATTACAACCACTACAAACATCAATCCCTTCGTGGATTTACATACAACGACGGCGACGAACTTCTCTTCATGCCTACTCACCTTGAATGCGGATGACGAAGTTCCGTCGTGCTGTTCTTTTTCCCCTTCAAAGCTTTAACAGCTTACGACTCTATTCTTCAGGGCCGTAGCGAATTGAAACGTCAAACTGCCCAAATAGCAGGATTGATAAGCTTGTGTTCTTACTGGTCATATCATCGTCATATCATTGCTTTTTACACCAAGCAGAACTCGCGGTCGAAGTGGGAAATCTTTAAGATTTCCCGTTTCCTCACGAGATAGCCACGCCGGCGTATAAAGGTAAATCACAAGTTCATTTCTAGCCCTCTGAAGTCAATTCCTTTCTTGAAATCGCCATCCAGGAAATTTTCGAACCGCGTTCAAAAATGGTGGCCCTCCATGCTGGCTGTTGCGTTCGCACCCTCGCTATGGGGTCTCATTTGTTTGCTTACTTTGGCTTTCTGTAGTCACATCAAGCTCCACACTTCAAGCGAAAGGCCATGTCACTCGTTCTATTGTCAAAAGCTCGCTAGCATTTTGCAGCCATCAGGTGTTGCTATCGTTTACTTCTTCTAATGTGTTCTCTTCCAACTGCTATTCAACCCCATCAGATCACAAGTCCAGCTTTGGCTAAATGTTTATTTCCCAATAGGCTGGTTCATCGTATAGGCTACAAGGTTCCCCAGAGTGCCCCACACTACCCCACGACCTTTTGAGAACTTTCAATCATCCATTGTATATTAAGTGATATTACAGTGGAACGATCATGGAATGGTTCGAAGATCTCGTGCCAGGATGCATGACATGTGGTGACCCTCCCAATAGAGCGACGGTCCAATAAGTGCTCATATAGTCGTCTGCTTGGTACAGGCACCTGCCGAGGATTCAGACAGCTTTATTGCCTGAAGTTACCTATGTTGTAGTCTTGACTATGGCTGATGTCAAAATCTACAACGCCAAGGTGCAAGCTCCAAAGTTGTGGCAGAATAGAAATTATAGATAGCGACTGATTATCCAGGAACTGTTGTGGCAGTCCTGTAAGATTGTTGTTTCATAAGCTACAGATATCTACAATCTCACAATGCGATCCCAGTTCGCTCTGATGGCGACTCTCCTGAGTCTGCCAAAGTCCCTCCTAGCACAAAACATCACCTGTCCAAAGACCCCCTCTCCATGGCCTGCCGCAGCCACATATCCCAAGATCTCCACCCTCCCCGACCCCTTCACATACCTCGACGGGAAAAGTCGAGTATCGACTAAAGAAGAATGGTACGCATGTCGACAACCCGAAATCCTGCAACTCCTTCAACAATACCAATACGGATTCTACCCCGACCACGCTGCTGAAAAGGTCACCGCGACGAGATCTGGGAACTCGATTACCATCACTGTTGCCGCTGGTGGCAAGACGGGCAGTTTCAAGGCTACTGTTAATCTCCCTACGGGCGGTGCGACTGGTGTCCCGGTTATCATCGCGATTGGAGGGATTGATAATAATGCCTATCTGAGGCAGGGCATTGCGGTGGTGACTTTTGATTATACCTCTGTGGCGCCGGATAGTAATGGGAAGAGTGGAGCGTTTTGGGCGTTGTATAATGGGAGGGATATTGGTATGTATATCCATCCACCTTCTCTCCTCTCGCTAAAACAAAAGACTGTAATAACCCAGCTAAACCACCACAGGTGTTCTAACAGCTTGGGCATGGGGTTTCCACCGCGTCCTCGACGCCCTCATCCTCACCGTCCCTGAAATCGACACCACAAAAGTCGGCGTGACGGGCTGTTCACGTCTAGGCAAAGCGGCATTAGCAGCCGGACTCTTCGACTCGCGCATCACACTCACCATGCCCATGTCCTCCGGCGTCCAAGGTCTGGGTCCATACCGCTACTCGCTCTCCGGACAGGGCGAGAATCTCGAGAATAGCAAGTCGGGCGCTGGATGGTGGAGTAATAGCGGGCTGGGGACGTTTGTCAATCAAGCGGATCGCTTGCCGTTTGATGCGCATACCATTGCGGCGGCGATGGCGCCGCGAGCGCTGGTTATTGATCAGGGACAGGGTGATGCGTATACGGATAGTAAGGGGACGGCTGTGACTGTTTTTCCGGCTGCGCAGGTGGTTTATCGGTGGTTGGGGGTTGAGGAGAGGATTGGGATGGCGGTTAGGAGTGGGGGGCATTGTGATAATTCTGGGTAGTATGTTTTGTTCCTTGTGTTTCTTTTCTTGTTTTGTGAGAGGTGACTAATGGTTGGTAGTACGAATGTTCTTCCTTTTGTGTTGAAGGTTTTTAAGGGGACGGCTACGACGAGGTCGTATACGGATCTTTCGCCTTGGACTGCTATGCCGAGTGCGTATCCGTGGGCGAATAATGTTCCTAAGGGGCAATGAGGTGTTTCTTGAATCTAACGGTGGATGTTGGACAGCATGGGTGTCATGTTGTTGTGCCTGAGGAGGTGTAGCTTGAAACTTGGGATTGATGAAGTGGTGCTCCTTCATTGACGGATATCTGTAAGATACCTGGTCATTACTCTGTACACACTATATGTAAATGTGTTGTGTCAATCTTCTAGCATAAGTGAAAAAATTGTATTAGTATGCATATATTAAAACAAAGTAAACGGTAAGAATTGTTCTAACTCTTTTAGATAATTCTTTTAGTTATGTGAGGGTTTTAAGAAAATATTATTCCAAGAAATGTATATAGAGAGGAACGACCAAATCTCCTACATGATCGCTAGATTCCTGATATTATGCAACTATTCACGCGCTAGCAGATGATAAATGCTCCTCGGTTTAGTTTTCTTCCCCCAACTTGTGCCCCAACTTGTGGCTATATATCTTTGACGAAAGTTCAGTAGGTGTAGTCTACTTCTCTTTTCTTCAAGTATATACATACAACCAATCTAAGCGAAGCAGCTCCAAAGATCCTGATTGGTACACATAATGTTACGTTGCCATTCAGGCCCCAATGGTATTTACCCGTTTCATCTTCCCACCAATGATTACAGACATATTTTCCCATCACTCGAGGACTCGTATTTTGGATTCTGTCAGCAATGTTATCGACTGGTTCAGGGGCTGAGTACGGCACGGTTGGGGCGCAAGGCTGTTCCTTATGTTGTGTTATTTTATATGAACACCATTCCCTCCTGTCTTTTTGATTATCCCCCAGTTTTTCTCTGCTATATTTGAATTATTGAATTATTAAATCTATTTACAAAGTCTTCATAGCAATAGCAGAAACAACACAACCATGAAGCTCACCACCTCTCTAGCCCTCGCTTTCTTAGCAACCTCCATATCCGCACAATCCACCCCAACACCAACGCCGTCCACAACACTCGACGTGTACGTCCCCTCCCCTTCCCCCTTCCCCTCCCATCCACCCCCTAACAANCTCCGCGCACGCGGCTCTCGTGTCGGCTGCCCCCGATGCGGGGGTGAAGAGTAGTCTTGCGCGGAATGGGTATAATTATCATGTTGTTACTACGGCGGCGTGGTTTGGCTCTGTGCCGAGGGCTGTTGAGAGGTGGGTTGATTTTCTTTTTTTCGAGTCTGGTTTTGGGGGGGAGGGGGAGTGGAAATGCTAATGTAGGATAGTCTTGTGGCGGATAAATTCGCGACGGTTTTGAAGGTTGAGGGGGAGGTTTATAAGAATAATAGTATACCCGTGCCTGCGAAGGGTGGTGCGGGGACTATTCGAGGGAGTGGGATGGTTCTTTTGGGGGCTGTGGTTGTGGTTGGGGGTTTGTTGGTTGTTTTGTGAGGGAGAGAGCTGGGATAGTTGATTAATAGGCACAGGTAGGTCATGTGTTGTGTAAGTTAGATATGGGATTTTGGTATGGCACGGGAATGCTTTTAGGATGTGAGATACCTCCTGCTTATGAAAGTTTTGGAAAGTTACTGAGTATCGTTTTTGAGTTTACTGCTCTATTACTGTATTTTTGATGGGATGATGGGAGTTGTTTCCTGGAGACTTGGAAGAGAAGTCGTCGTTAATCTGCACACACGTCTCTTACAGCGTAAGAAAGAAATACTCAGCTAATCAAGTATACACGGGTTATACTTGATTAGATTAGAGGAGGTTTGAGTAGGTGGTCTGGTTAAGTAGGTTAGACTAGTGTATTCAACAACTTAAGTATACTCAAGTAGTTATATAATAGTAGTAACTAAAGTATAAAGAACGAGTCCTCTTTATTAGAATTATAGCACCTTAGCTAAAGAGCTACTCGCTAGCGTACTTGTAGTAGGTATTTATAAATATTTTCTTACTACAATTAGTAAAACAGTATATCTTACACTATTTATCTTCTACTAGTATAAGGGAGTACGTACTCGACTAAGTCCGAGTTGGTAGACCGAGCAAGCGGAGTCCCGGGTACGCTACGGAGCCTCGGGCGGACAAGCGCAACTCTACTTAATTAGTACTCTAACCTACTCAATTCTTGGCGAGTAGTATAGAGTAGGGCTAGAACCTACTTAAGTGGTGTTGAGGAGGTACTACTACTCTACTCTACTCTACTTATTTAATACGCTGGTCTCTTAGAATAAAGTTATTATAAAAGCATCGTATAACTTAAATAATTATACAGAGCTTAGAATAATTGTCACTGGTCACTTTTAGTCTAGGTATAGTACTCAAATTATCATGTACTAGAAGTTAAGTATGATAACATTTTATATAGTGTGTACTAAGTAACGACAAGGCATCGTACTCATTTCGGTTTATTCATTTGAGCTTCCTTCTCGCTTCAGTTCGCTTATACTTGTACTCCCGAGTGAAAGGTGCAAGAGATTTGAGAAGTGATGTAGCGAACCGTGGCCCATACTGATCTTCAATTTCCTACGGAATGTGACCATGAACGGTAAACGACCAAAATACCACCCTTGTACCACTTCATTACTTAGCGAATATCCTCGTAAAACGGTTCTAGCTTTTTAAATCTGCTCGAAGGTAGAATACTAGAGTACGAATTACAACTATATTCTAAAATCAGCCAGGATGGCAAAATGCTGAATAACTAATTACAGACTTACTAACGGTTCCAGCTGTAGTTGAGTTCCTGGTGGCTTCTTCATACTGGTAGGCGTATGCCCCAAGATTTCGGTATAGTTAGATATCTAGGCGCCGAAGTGGTACTGTAGATCAATAATCGCTTTCAAGTTTCCATACCCTGGTAAAGGAAAGTTTCTTTAGCTTATATCAAAAAGCCATTGGAAAAACACCTATTTTTAACCTTAATTAATTTTCATATACAGGTGACGAAACAAGCTTTTTCTTCCTGTCACTTCAGGGAATTAGATTAATTGGATATATTCTGGTACTATGGCTTCGGGGATAGTACAGATCCTCGAATCATATCCCAGACTACCGTGATGTTTCTTCGCATCAAGACCTCTATTATCGTGTTCCTCTTCATGGTCAAATTTAAATATTTCGACGGACATCCGATGCTCATTTTACTGCTGCCTAAGAATTAATATTTCGCGTCTTTTCCAAGTAACGTAGCGATTCAACCAATAAAGCACATCACGTGTGCAATATGGCTAAATTGACGGGCATAACATTGGGAGCACGACTTGACAAGATTCATATTACCCATCCAATGTAATCTCTTCTCTTCGGAAACCGGAGCCAGAGTTCACAATTTCTTGCTCTCTCTTGATGAGACTTCATTATCTTTATCTACCTCTAGAAATTCATGAAGACGGTTTTAGAATGCCTCAAGAGAACGCTTCTTCTTTGTGATTCATCGCATCGGAACATTCCAAGTTTAAAGCCCATCCCTATGCTTGCTACCTTAGCCTGTTTTTCAGCTTCCTTTTTCGGGTTCCCTGATATTATCTCGAGTCTATTGACTGCAGCACGCATGCATGCATTCAATACCTGGTTCTGGGCCGCGCCACACTGCTCGGAACCTTTCATATGTCAGACCCTGGAACGATGGTTCATTATCTTTTTATTTTCAGAGAATAGAAATATCTCTTTTCTTTACAGCTCGGTCGTTCATGGCAACTGCGGAATCGGATTAACCAACATGATTTCAAGATTTTCGATTTTTCTCTGGGTTATTGCTGGCCTCTTTCTAAAACCATCCATCACATGTGGGAATTCAGGCGATGAGAGACGAAGTTTGAATAGCGAAGATATCATCAATGATCCCGAGCCGATACGAAATCCCACAAACCAAGCTCTACATCGACCACCTCCACTGGTTCCTCCTACGACGTTCGAGATAGATGGCCAATCGTTCAAAGCGAATACTACCGAATGTCACCCGGGCAATGGTACCGCGCAAAAGAGAGATATCACAGCTCTTGCAACAAGCACAAAAGCAACTTTTCTGGTGTTCGCAAGAGATGCAGCGTCAGCGTATTCTGCATACTCGGGGTTGAACGATTACGGAATTCCCTACGAACTCGTCCTAGTTCCTTCGAATGGAATCACACTACCCCAATTGAAAAGCTCAGACACAGTCGGAAATTATGGTGGATTTGTCATTCTTTCCGAAGTCAGCTACAAGAATTCGGCTGGAAATTGGGCGTCTGCTATTACTGCCAATCAATGGCAAGCTATGTATGACTATCAAGTTGCTTTTGGAGCTAGGATGGTAAGGTTAGATGTTGTTCCTTCTGCGAGCTCTGGGACGAGGGTTGTTGGGTCTTGTTGTGGTGATACGCAGGAACAGACAATTTATATTGCAGATACATCCCAATTTCCTACGGCCGGATTGAAAACGTAAGTGGATTTTTTGCTTGCTATTGTCTTTGCTAATTTTGATGTAGGGGAGCCACTATGAGCACACTGGGCCTGTACCATTATCCTGCCGCAGTTATAGATACCACGACGACTACTTCTGTCGTAAACTTCGGACCCACGACTGGATTTTCTGATATTACCAACGCCGTTGTAATCAACAATTTCTCGGGAAGGAAGCAGGTTAGTTTGTGGCAGTTCGATCTCGTTGTGACTAAAATACTCACATCCAACAGATGGTGTTTTTCCTCCCTATGGCAACTGACTGGGCACTCACCTCCACTGTGCTAACCCATGTTTGGATTCATTGGGCTACTAGGGGACTTTGTGAGTTTTGCGACTCAATGGAGTTGATGGGCTAATAATTCATTCATAGACGCTGGATATAGAAGAATGATGCTGAATACACAAGGTAATTTTTCTTCACAGAACCAATACCCTAAGCACTAATATTTCCATAGTTGATGACATGTTTCTTAGCACTACGCTTTTCGACGGAGGATCTTACCGTGTAAGCACTTCAGATCTTGCAACGCATATCCAATGGACAGGAACAGTCGGTGCAAAAATGCCAGCTGGAAGTAACTACACCATAGAGATCGGTCACAATGGCAACGGTAATATCGAGGTGAGCGATCGTATACTTCTAAGCAGTAAGTAAACCAACTACTCACCCCTCCTTCAGATCTCCTACAGAAATAAAAAGTCCGCTTGCAAACAAGGTAATATAGTGCTTCCAGATCCTGTTACAGTCCCACTTGAATATGTCAAGCCAGTGGGCACAGGCACCAGTCTATGGCCCGTCGATGCCACGAACTATTCATATGCCGATGATTGTCTCGACCAAGATCCGCTGTCAGCATTCTTCCAGACTCCGAATATTCGTGACTCCTTTATGCATGTTAGTCATACTTTCACCCACGAAAACGAGAACACCGCTACATATGACGATGTTATGAAAGAAATCACTTGGAATCAAAGATGGATGAGTCAGATAGGATTTGCAAATGGAAAGTGGTTTAGCGGACGGGGCATTATTCCGCCAGCCATTACGGGCTTACACAACGGGGATGCTTTGAGAGCTTGGAAAGAAAACGGAATTGTAAATGTAGTGGGAGATAATACTAGAAGTGCGTTGTTAAATACGGTAGGGTTTCCGCGGCATGCAGTGCTCAATTACTAACTGCAGTCTTGAAGGTCAACGAACATTGGCCATTAATCACGACAACAGCAGCTAATGGGTTTGATGGAATTCAAATTACCCCTCGTTGGGCAACGAATATATTTTACAATGTATTTCCCCTTCCACTCAAAGACATCCCTAACCTAACTACCTCAGTGTGACGATGCAGCATGCGACTCTGCACAATGGAACTCCGTTGGAGGATCGGGTGATTTCCAAACCCTTATAGCAGCAGAAAGGACCGCTAACGCCCGTCATCTCCTTCGTTTACACCATGACGCATTTATGTTCCATCAAGCCAACCTCCGATGGGAAGGAGTAGCGAAGAATACCATAAACGGAGTTTCGGGACAATATTCACTTCTCCAGATGTGGGTTGAAAGCGTCGTTGCAGAAGTTACGCGTCTAGTCACTTGGCCAATCATCAGCATGAAACATGATGATGTGTGTCTTCTCCACTCCCCCTTTTTCGTTTCTCGGCTAATGTTTTACCTGTAGCTTGCAACAACATTCGCGAATCGCATGATGAGGGATAAGTGTAATTATTCACTCACTTATCTTTTTGGTAGTTCGAGTATCACAGGGGTGACAATTGGTGCACCGAGTGTTGGACATCAATGCGGGGCGGCTATCCCAGTCACGATTCCTGGATCGATTATGGATACAGGGATTGTATACAATACGGAGAAAGTCGGGAGCGATCCTGTGACTGTTTGGATTGATCTGAAAGGGAGGGAAGTTACTTTGAGGTTGAAGGATGCATTGCCTTGGTAGGTATAGACCTTTGCGGCAGGGAATACTCGAGTAAAGTAATGTTAAATGTATCGTTGCCCATCTAGTCATGAAAATAAAAGCTGAAACGACTTTACCTTCAACAACTAGAGTTAGCGACCAACTGAAGGCTAAGGTCTCGTAAGATTCCAAATATAATGTACAACGTTGTGGTAATACGACAGCCATTTTTATGTTAACAAATCTGATTGAATGGAAAATGGGAGAATGTAAGAATACAGATATCAAGTATAAAAGAAGATAACTCGCGACTTGTGAAACAATAGCATGAACTAGGAATAGTTATAAATGGGTATAAATATTCAATTGACGTACTTGTAATGGACGCTTAGATTAATAGCTCTTTATAGTATATGAAGAGTTTTTACCAGGTATCTTCCTTGTACAGAATTGGCAATTGATAGAAGGAAAAAATAGCATTGGTTTTGACCTAGTGGTCTGTACCATTTTGACTACGTACCGCAACTCATAATTGATTTCTTCCACCTGGGTTATGCTTGCCTCCACAGACCATGTTACTGCTCTGGTTTACATTCTAGCCTTCCAATATAATCCTGTGTACTAATGATTGTGACCATGCAAAATATTGAAAATCTACTTCGTACAATGTCACACTAAGCCAACTGAGCTGGCACGTAAACCTTTAAAGATCAGTAGTGACTTTTTCAAAACGAATTCTGTCAATATAATTTTCGGCGGAACAAAAGTATCAACTTGCAGGTTTTGTAACGACATAATCTACATGTTGTAGTTTGCACCAGCAGAACTCTGGAATTTCTTTGTTTTATTGTGCAGTCTCAAAGTTTGAATCACAGTCAGTGTGTTGCCAGCGTGAAAGAACAGGTAAGTGAGCTTTCGAAACACAGTCATCATTCAATTTACAGCGCTTACTTTGTCACAAGGTTCTTGAATCTTAGTTTGGTCACAGTTTTTGATTAGTTGATTATCGCCATTATCTTCAATGAGTGGGATTGAAACGAGATTCCGTGAGCTCAATGAATCTTTCTGTTTTGTCAGACACTGTTACTTAGCTTATGGAAAGTATATTAATGCCATCTGACTGCTGAGCTGTTTTTTCTTGAATTCTTCAATTCAAAAGATCTGCCAAGAATTGTGTCAGTTCAAAACCTTTACAAAGAAACACATATTCAACCCAATATATCTTCCTCAATTTTCCACGCTTTCAGGCTATACGGTTTCAATGGACTGTATGGAGGCAACAGCTGTAAGTAAGGGGGAATCAATGGAACAGATCCGAGCCTATACGAACGTACTTCGACTGCATAATAAAGGAAGACTTGGTGTGCGGGTCCTGCGTGGCGGATGTAAAAAGTCGCATGAAATCGAACCATTCGATCAATTTCTTGACACCAGAACCTTATTGGAATGTTTCCTTGACCGAGTCTCACAGCTTTTTTCCAAAAAGAGGGGAGGCCGGTACGTAACTGGCTCGCTTTTTATGGAACAAAATGAAGGATTTACTGTTCTAATCGCTAGGAACAGGGGTTTTGACGAGGATGATGAGAAATTCCGAGTATTCTTTCAGGCGCAGTTGCGACAAATCGCACAACACTCTTCGCAGTATTCGTCACTGATTTTTCCATCTGTGGACAGACTCTGGTGCGGGATGGTTGGATATTATCTGGCCCGTAATGAAGCATACCTCGACAAGCTTGTGAAGAACAAAATAATGGAACTCCTTCCACAACCGACGGACACTTCTTACCAACTCTACAAACTCATCAAGGAAATCAAATTTCTAATTGACTCCAGTAACAAGTCCTCTGCATTCTTCTCGGAATTGATCCTCAAAGCCCAGAAGATAGCCCGTTATTATGGGGTTGATGATTTCACAAATTGTTTTCCCTCAGATTGCGAATCGGCCAAAACCCTTAGCTGTAATATCGCCTTCCTCGCTCGCCTCCGAGAAGGCTGGGAAGTGATTGTTCAAGCAGCTTGTAAATTTACATCAATCTTTAGCAGCATAGTGATTACGCCTATCGACCACAAAACCACACACGAAGATAAGATATCAAGTCATTGGGACCTGAGAACAACATTGAAGTCGTTGAGCTGGCTGGATTTTGGGACCGCAACAGATATTGACAACGTATTATTGCAACCTGACGTGCGGAAGTTGATTACCAATTTGAAGGGCACGAATGACTGGGAGCCAGAAGATATCAAAAAATCTTTCCAAAACCATCAAATGACTCCACCACAACATCATTGCGAGATACAGCTTTTGACAGAGGCTTCTATGCCTCAATACACGGATGCCAAGTTATTTGGTTACATGGGGTGCAGCAAATGGAGTTGCTACTCATGTCACCTGTTTATGGAAGCTCACCAAAGATTCCAGACTGATGGTACCCATCACGAGGTTGTCAATGGCTGGATGGTACCACATGAAAAGATTGATTTTGAAAAGGAGATGCGGCAAATGAGTTTTAAACTAGTAGGTCATATTAGGAGATTATACGATACCCCAAATGCACCGCATTGTGGTTACCAAGATCAATCACCAGTCGGGAGTCCTTTACCCTCGTGCTTTACCCTGTACGGTCTATCCCATACTCCAGAAAACCCACCATCAGAATCGGATTTCCAGGCGTAAGTGCATATCTGAAGCAGAATAGAATAGAAATACGCTAATTTGCCTAGTTGGAGAGAGGTAACTGCCTCAGATGACGAAATTACCAATGTCAGCGATGAAACTTCGGAATATCGAGCTTTCAGTTCTACTTCAGAAACTGAGTCGTGTTCAAGCAGTGATGGATTAACAAATCTAGATGCCTCTGGAGATGTCAGGGCTGAAGAATTACAGTCACGAAAAGTAACATCTCAGAAAATTATTTCTGACGACTTTCAAGAAGTAGTATCTGGGTTCTACAAGATTGAGATGTAGGGCCAAAATTCTCGTCAGTTTTAGCCACGAGATAATGTTCATTCCCGGTCGATTCTCTTTTTTAATTACACGTTTAGGAGTTAAAATAGATTAACTGGGTTTTACTATTTCATGCCCACTTTCTGTTTCCATCTTTCACCCAGTGTTTATTGATTAGCCCTTGCCTGGCGATAATCATCCAAATAACGAAAACTAGCGGCATCCAATGAGCTATTGTACTGGACGGAAGTGCTGACCTGGCACAGTCAACTCTTTTATTCAAGTTGCTACGCCTTAGTCCCATGCTCAATGCTCTGAAGTGATTAGAGTTACGCGAGCAATCAATTTTATTAATTATCCAGTGAAAGAGACTTACGTGAATCACAAATTCTGTATCCTTTGTGTCATATACTAAGAAACCTAACATTACCTCGGCAGAAATAGAGAGCGATGTAGAAAGAAAGGGAGTAAAGACGATATAGTAGAAGCAAGAACTATCTTTGGAATAAGATGTGGTCTTTTGACAGCCTTGACCCTTGCCACTGTGACAAGTTTATTATACCTCTGCAGTCCAAAGATTGTGTAGAATGTTAATGAACTATATAGGTACTTGTGCGAACAACCCTCCCTCACCTAGTTCATTCTGCTGAAACCTGTGAGAACAAACAATACTATAGCGCTGTGAGGTCAAAAGCACTGAGAATCTATTGGTAGGAGTATGCTCATAGCATGTCTGGATTGCGCTGACACTGTATGGCATCTCAATCAATAGGCAAGAGACGTAGTCGCTCCTCTGTATTTACGTGTTTTGGAATCAATAGCAGGATTCATGTCAATAAGGATATGGTTGCTTGGTAAGGAAGGCTCGGTGTCACTTCTCGACTCTTCTATCTTTGAGCTATTGAATTTCCGGGGTCACCAGTAAATAATGATGGGGTCTAAATCGGGTCAAGAATAGGAGTTGTATTGTAGGATATGAGACTATCTATAGTATATGTGGATAAGTGGATACAGGGGGTGATCTAAAATCACATGTGAGAATACTAGTATTCACTAGAAGAGACCTTGTGCCTCAGTGGCGAGGCCTACCCCAACATGGCTGTCGACACCAAACCCATCGACTTATATGGCAGCAGTAGTGTACATTTTCCCCCTTCTAGCAACACCTATATCCATCTCATCTCCCGTTCTAAGATGCAGTGATGGGACGGAGTAGGTGCGCAATCCACGCATCGACATCCCGAAGAAGCATACTGCTCTAACCTTTAGACATCGACTACAACTTCTTTCTCGACCACCACGTTCTGGACAACGCAAATTCTCGGACTGGCAACGAATACATGCATCCCGCTTGTTGTTGAGGTGAATCTTTTGGCTTTGCCAAGTAAAGGAATGAACGATATTTGCTTTTCTTAGATGTTGTTGTCCTCGATTTTGCTATTGTTCTTGCGGCAACTATACTTTGGATCAAAGGATACAAAATCATTACGACAAATTGGAGAAGAGAGGAGTTGGTTGGTAGTCCTGCCTACTATTTACAGTAGTGGAGTGGCTAGTGGTGGCTGAGGTGGTAAGATTACATTAGCCGAGTTTCGCTGTTCGGCGTTGAAGCGACAGGGGTCTTGTTCGGGGTCTCCAAAAATCAACGTCTCGTTGGGCAACCTCTCCGCAACGCAATCATGCAATATTATATACCAGAAAAGTCTTTTTATGCTTAAATCAATCGTTGTTGGTCGGCGTTGTTTGTCAGATCTCTCGAGTACCCAGGCCCCAGAGCCAGTCTGGTACGCTGTACGTACCTAGATACTGGGTGAGAGACCCTGCAATGCACCAAAAACGCCGAACGTCGGCCTTCAATACAAGTACCCGCATTGATCGGTGTCTTTGCTACTACTCAACCATCATCATCAGCCGAACAATTTCAATCTCGAGTCACTTATAATTACATTGCTTGATCAACTCTCGGTCGTTTCTTAAGATGGACGCACATTCTCTCTTCCATTACTTCTTTTCTTTACCAGCGCGCACTCCCCAGCGATCTCCATCTCATTTCTAGGTTTCTCAAGTATACTCAACACCAAAGAGACGGGAAAATTATCAAGTGTTAGTGTTGGAATGACGTTCCATGAAGCGCCGTGTGAGGATAGTGTTGTTGTCAAATCTTCCGTGCTATCGAACAACAAGAACGAAAAGACCCTCCATCCCCCAAAGAAGTATCCATGGAGATTTTGGGCAATTTTTGTTTCTTTGAGTATCACTGGACTTCTAGCTGCCCTTGAAGGCACGGTTACTTCGACGGCATTGCCAACCATCGCGGAGGAACTCAAAGCCGGCGAGTTATATATATGGTTCATAAATGTCTACTTCCTTACCAGGTACGCTGTTCTGTGACAATTTAAGCGACGATTTAGCTTAAGAGCTAAATATTATCCTTTTAGTACCGCAGTCCTGCCCCTCTTTGGACAAATCGCAGATATATTCGGGAGGAAATGGCTGATGGTCTCCGTAACAGCCACCTTTGCCCTCGGTAGTGGTATCAGCGGTGGAGCGACAACCACAGCTATGCTCATTGGCGGACGTGCAGTACAGGGTATTGGTGGCGGTGGTATCAACATGCTCATCGACCTCATAGTCTGTGACCTGGTCCCATTACGTGAACGGGGCAACTTCATGGGTGTAATATTTGGAGTTTTCACCATTGGAACTTCTCTCGGACCTTTTATCGGCGGCGCTATTGTTCAGCTTTCAAGCTGGCGTTGGGTCTTTTATATCAATCTGCCCATTGCCGGTGCAGCACTCATACTCTTGTTGGTCTTCCTGCCAGAGAGTTATGAGGATAAATCCGCTTTTTCTGTGAAGATCAAGAGAATCGACTTTGCTGGAAACACTATCCTCATAGCATCTGTTACTTCCATTCTAGTTGCGTTATCTTTCGGAGGCACCCGTTATGAATGGTCAGATTGGCACATCATTCTTCCCTTGGTGCTTGGTATATGCGGCCTCCTGGGTTTCCAGACCTTTGAAGCATCGCCCTTCGTGGTCGAGCCAGTTATCCCGCCAAGATTCTTGAAGAACAGGACATCAGCAACCGCCCTCTTCCTCACTTTCGTACATACTATGTTAACCTTCTGGGTCGTATATTTTCTTCCAGTGTACTTCCAGTCAGTCATTGGTGCCTCGCCATCTCGCTCTGGAGTACTCTTACTTCCAACGGTCACTTCACTCGTACCATTTGGCCTGATCAGTGGCCTACTCCTTGCAAAGTTTGGAAGGTACAAGCCGCTCCACTTGGTCGGTTTTGCTATTATGACCATAGGAATGGGTTTCTTCACAACACTCGATGCGAACTCCTCATTGGCTGTGTATATTATTCTCCAAATCATCGTTGGGGGCGGCTCAGGATTAATCCTAACCACACTCTTACCAGCAGTTCAAGCTCCTCTTGCCGAGAGCGACACCGCTCTCGCAACATCGACATGGGCGTTTGTTCGCAGCTTTGGGTCCATCTGGGGCGTTTCAATTCCGGCCGCTATATTCAATACCTATGCTAGCAAGTACTCTGTTCGCATCGGCGACCCTGTTTCGCGGGCTCAGATGGCCGGAGGTAATGCTTACTCACATGCCTCCAGAGAATACCTGAATTCTTTCCAGGGAATTTTGAGGGAGGAGGTCCGCGGTGTGTTCTCTGATAGTTTGAAGGTGGTTTGGTTGGTTGCTATTGGTATTGTTGGCTTGGCTTTCCTTCTGTCTTTTCTTGAGAAGGAGGTAAAGCTTAGGGAAGAACTTGATACCGAGTATGGTTTGGAGAAGAGAGAGCCGATCGTACCTGCTATACCCGACGAGTGATGGGCTTCGGGAAGTATTTGCGCGTGTTGTTCTGGAGGAGATAATGGGCGATGTTATCTTCATAGACTATTCGGGCTGTTAGATGGATTTCCACACGGATTCCGTGTGATAGGTTCATTGTATTTATTCTAGATAAAATGAAACGGTCTGCCCCAGAAATCACCTACTTTTAACAAACCACATATTAACATCATATATCTTTTACACATTTCTTTCAATCCTTGCCATTCCGTCATTAATCTGATCATTCTAAAACCCATTCCTCCTTTGCCTTCACACGCTCCAAAGCTTCCAGTACAAGCACCAGTGAGGCAAACTGAAACCACGTGACACGACGAGCCACCGAAATAGGGCGTACTTATATAAACACCACTTTCTAGTATAACAACGGTTGTTATTCTATCATGAAATTAGATATAGTTAGATTTTAGCATTTTATCTACAATAGTACCTCCTTGAAAGATTCCTCCTAGGTTTATAGTATATATAGAATTTGGCTTAATGGTAGTTTTTATATGTTTTCTACTATGTCTAAGCGAATTTTCAAAAACATAAGTAAACCAGCCTCCCTTTTATTATATATTACTATATCGTAGGTTTCTATAGATCTATATAAACTATACGGATTAATTCTAATGCCTTGGAAATTGATTTAGTATACTTTTAATTGAGCCTTAGTATTACTTATAATATAGGATATATAGAGTAGAATATACTTATTCTTATAGCTTTATTATAATATCTATTTCAAGAATTACGCTTATCTATTAGTTTCAATAGCAATAGTACTAGGACTAAGGTTAGACTATTAGCCCTATTTTAATAATTATGTAAGGGATATACGAGTCTTATCCGAGGGCTATTCAAAGGCTACCCGAGGGCTATTCGAGGGCTATCCGAGCTATTCAAAGGCTACCCGAAGGCTATCCGAAAGCGGTCCGAGGGCGGTCCGAGGGCTATCTAAAGGCTGCCCGAAGGCTGCCCGAGGGCTAGAAAAAGTCTTGTTTGTTCGGAATCGGGTTCTCGGGTGACGTATTTCGCTTAAGTCAAGGCCGATCGAGAGTAGTCTATAGCGGTCTGAGAATGCCGGTACCTAAAGAGGTGGGACAGCCAAGATTAACACCCTGCTAGAGTAGATCGACACCACACTATAGGTCCACTCTTATGCGATATATCTTAGCCAAAAATATAGGGTTTTAGCTAATAGAGCGCGTAATCGAACTGCTTAGTAAGAAAAAGCTGTCTAAGAAACAGTATGAAAGCTATAAAAAAGGCCCTTTATAGAGTGGGTTTTAATATAATCTGCGTAATATAGTATACTCTTAGCTGTCTACCCCCTTTATACAAGTCTATTATTAGCTATAACTATTAAAAGTTACTCTAAATAAATTATAATATTAAGAATAGTATAAAGTCCTGTAGTAAGAAATTTTCGTTTAGGTTAGAGAGATTTAGGTTAGGGCTGCGATTATGGTTTAGAACTTTAGGTTAAGCGTTAGAGTTAAATGAACATCTTTACTACGTATATAAAACGGTTACACAGCTATTTGAAGGATACTTGTATGTATATTAGCTATAGTTATACTTAAGGGTTATATAAATTTCAGTAATAGAAACAGCATCGGCGTTAGGGGATACTTCAGATATATGAGCCCAACGAGTATAATTGATTACTTCTGCTTAATTAGGTAGCGCGGGTTATGCCATGATTTCTGTTCGCTAGTGGCGGTACGTTCGGATGACGAGGTGTGACGACGAAAACCAAGACTTCGCTTCGAGGCGTGGATATCAATTCTTTTTTCGAAGAATTATGCTTACGCAGCTGATCTTCAGGATTGGGGATAACCCTTGACGCTCAAGGTCAAAATGGAACTCGGTTGATTATTCGCACTCGCTTCGAGAATGATAAACTCCTCGATCACTTCGCGGGTCTTTCTAATGCTAACATGCCGACATTGGACTTCGCGGTACTGGGCAGTTATGAAACCTGTGAGTAAAGGGTCTGGACAGCTTAGGTCTTTCCCCCCTTGTCACTTTCTAATATACATCTACATGAATTGGACAATCTAATTGGCTTAGAAGGTTACATTGTGGAGTTGTACCCTGCCTATAACAAGCTATATACAAGGGAGGGGGCGGCGCAAGCTGTCTAGACCCTTTAAGCGGAACATTCCTTTTTGAAGGATTGGCTAAAAGCTTGTCACCTTCTGAAATCAGATGAATAAGAAATTATGATGAAATTCCATGAAGGGTCCTATCTTATGACGTATCTATTGCATTGTGGCGCTCTTGGAAATTCATACCTTCGGATAGTTCCTCTCCAAGAGATTGGAAGAGGCAAGTACCGGATCTTGGCAAGCATATAATCTTTGACCCACTATTTACATTAGATATTTGACAGATCAAAGCGTTAAACTATATGGCTAAGGTATTATGGAGTGGAGTGATTTTCGGCACGTCAGGAATCAGTTCATTCCCCTTTCTTGATCTTTCCTTGGGTTATATTATCCTGCCAGGACAAGCCAAGAGAATTATGCGGCAAAAAAAAGCATTTTTGGGAAACCACGACAGACGATTACATGGGATACTCTTGAAAGTAACAACGCAGCAATGATGTTATTCCGTCACTAGTATAATAATTTGTAGATGGGATCAGAATAAATGGGAATCTTCCCTGGGTTCCCCAGGTTATGTTATGGTGGATGTTTCGGCAGAGCTTGGCGAACGGGAATAGCGATGTTGCTTGTGGGCTAAAAAAGCTTGGGGTGCAAAAGAGGCTGTGTTCTTTGGTACTATTATCGGTGGTCCCGCAAATATCACAGCGTCTGGGACAGGTTATTTTAGCACCTGATTGACAAGGCGTGTACTTGGTGTGTACGTAGGTACTGGGCTGAGTTTAGTATATGAACCTACGTAGCCCCCAAAGCAGAAACCACCCATCCACCAGCCTTCCTCGGATTCTTTACATTCCATTAATTCCCTAGGACAAACATAATTGTCATAGTACATCCTTTCTTCCATTCTCACAATGCGCTTCACATCCTCCATCTTATTGACCGTTGCGGCTCTCGCCATCGGTACCGGCGCCATCCCTGCCGCCGTCGAAGGCAAGCTTCACGCACGCTTGACGGCATGTGAGCAAGAATACGGAGTCTTCCCAGCCTGGACGGGGCCTTGTGAGGATACCAGTATGTTAAACTGCTCTAAGCCCTTTCCTTTCAGTGGAATGTTTATTAATCAACAATGTCATCCAGACTGTGGAGCGTCAGGAACGAACTGTGAGGCAATCAGTCAGGGATGTATTGCTTATCCTAGTATGTATATGTATTTGGACCGGGCCTACTTTTGAACGAGACTGACGAGGTTATTTAGGCGTAGCATGCCCTGCTAAGGGATGTACCTGCACTACCTTCTAGATTGGCAATCATTGGAATAATATATGTACTGGATTTGGTGGCTTTTCATAATATGTTGGATCACTGTGGAAAAGATTCCTCCTTTCTTGGGTATTAATGTCATGAGCGTTTTGGGTACTTGGTAGTTCTCGAAACGCATGAAATGAATTCACTTTTTCTGTCTTGCAATTACCTCGCACCTCAAATACTGATCGATCCACGTGACCAATACTTACCATCTGAACTATATATCAGCGTCAAAACGACCCAATGCCTTGAATAAAGAAGCCTAAGCTAGGTAACACGAAATATGGCCATATTAGAGTATATCTATGAACCTAGTTGGGGTATCAGATAGGGAGATACCATAGCAGACCTTGAACCTATTACAAAAGATTTCGAGTAAAGACTCTGGTGACTCGGCAAGGGATAATATTGGTAGTGTAAGAAGTCTTCTAAGTTTCTGATTTACTGAGAGTAATACTACTTCAGGTGACCTGGACGATTTTGTAAGGATAATCTGAACCTCAGATTCAAATTGAGTCTCGGAGCGGTGAACTGGGATACATTTGGTGAAGAGAGGGAACACAGGCGCTGGAGGAGGACACAGCGCGAAGTAATGGATTTTCGGAACAGGTAAGTGACTGAATCTATGTCAGTGAAAGCTTAATGTGTTCATCAATCTTGCAAACAACTATGCGCCTTAACATTTGGCCAACATTTGGTCAACGTTGGGTCAGGGTGGTGTGGCATAGTTGTGAGCCAGCTGGTTGGCTGCAGGAAGGTAGAGATACATTTTATTCACTATCATTGAGTTTTTCATTTTTCATATATAACTCACTATAAGTTTTCTGAAAGACATTGTATTTTTACTTGTATCAGTGTTGTTTGCAACCAATAATAGCAACAGAATACTATCCAGCATATACTTCAAAAGCTTTATGTCTAACAGTCGTTAAATGGGATCAACTCATATATCAATCACCATGAAAAGACTCTGTTTGCCAAACATTTCTTTTCTCTTCTACATGTTTCAGATACCAAAAAGACTGATGTCTTATGAACCCTTTGGTGAACTACTTTAAAGCGAGAATTCATTGTAGTTCTAGAATCAGTCAATTCGACATTCTGCCAATGGAATTAAACATCCATTTGTACCAACAAAACCATTTTCCGCTCTCTCGGAATATTGGTGAACCATAACACTCTGACACTGCTTGAAAAGGGCTATGTACACTTTTGGAACTTAGTATGGGTCCCGTCTCCAATTACTAAGCTTCGGTAATAAGAAAAAGGAATCCTCTAGATCTGACCGACAGGGACGTACTGTGACTGAAACTTGCAATACTTTTCATCCAACCACTGTTAACCCCAAGCACTGTTCTGCCCTATTTCAGTTCCACCTCAACAACCGGCCCTTTGTACACTTTGTGCGCTGATAAGATATAGTAAAGGACAGCAAATATGGAGATAGATCCTACCATCAAAGAGCTGTAATTCATTGTTGAGGCTGTCGGGTTGACCGCCGTTGGAAAGAAACTGAATACTGCAGCTATGGTCAAATATACACAACCAAAAGCGTTGATGATGCTACCAAACGGCTCCGGTATCTTCCAAGGTCCCCAGCTCAAATCCGTATCCATGGTATTTGTCAAAGTCTTTTGCGAGGGAGAGTATGGTAAGATTTGACCTGTTACCCTTCTATAAAACAAAAGGGCGTTACCGATCAGATAAGAAGTGTACAGGCCGCTGATCGCCAAGGAGACAACGTCGTTGAACGCAACTGCAGAACCAATCGCTATTAGACTGAGTAGTATCGATATGGTTGCCGTCAAACCAATAGCTACAAGTGGTAGGGCACTATGTGGTTCAATCTGCAATGAAAATGAGAATCAGTGGCTTTTCAGAAGCGAGAGAAATGAAGAGGACTTACTTTGCTAAGATACTGCCATCCAGGCGGACCCCGATCCCTTGCGAATGACCAGGTCATCCTCGATGCAGTGGCAACGAAAGATATTGTAGCACAAATATTCATGATTGTGATGAGGGCAGACATTGTCAAGGCACCGCTCAAGGAGCCGACAGCTTGTTGAAATATGGCCATGAAAGGGTACCCAGTTGGAGTTGAAAGAACCGTTTCAACGTCTCCGAGGCAGAATAATGCAGCGAGAAGCATTGCGAGACCGAGCAAACCATTGAGGACAATACTGAACACGATTGCGCGAGGAACATTCAGAGAAGGATTTTTGATCTCCTCGGACATCTAAAATTAAAGAACATATCAGCAAAGGACTATTGACACCGGCACTGCTCGGAATTTATACATGAACGGCACCATCCGCACCTGTAAATATGTTAGTCAGGATTTCAATGTGATCACTGGATTTCGAATCTCAAAACATACCAAGAAGACTAAAACAAGGCCCCACAATCCCAACAAGAAATGATACACCCTGTGTTGGCCATCCACCTTCATTGGAAAATGTAGTAAACACGTCAGATACATTCCCGTGTGGTGCGAAGTATATGAGTGGAATTATGATCGCAAAGAATCCAAGTGCGTGCAAAATTAGAATAAAGCCCTCTACTTTAGGTAGATAATGACTGATAACCGTATTCACTAGTATCGAGAATATTATTGCAGCCCAAAACATCAATACTAAGTGCCAGGCTTGCGGGGTGTAAGAAGAGTCGTTCATGACCATAAGCCCTTGGATGAGCGAGCCACAGAGAAAGCCGCCGGAGGCGACGATAGCCTGCCATCCTACCATGGTAAGCCATCCTGTTGAGTATCAGCAATGTCTGTAAAGTTTTGGTGTGATTGCCGTACCAATGACGTAGCTCAGGAATTTCCTAGAATTCTTCGGTGCTAAAATGCTTACCCAATGGTATTGACCACCAGCAGTAGGGGCTCTGAGAACCCTATGTAAGCCTTTCAAATATCCCATACAAGGATCGATTCGAGTTTATTCCTTACAGAGATGCAAGTTCCGCCATGGTTGAGAATGCCGCCAATGTTCCAAGCCAAACGAAGAGATATCCATAAACCGAGCCAGCCATTCCACCATTATTGAAGTTTATAGTGAAAAGCCTAAGTAATCGAGTTAGAGAAGGTTATAGTTGCGCTCAATGAAATGCAAGCCTACAGCAAAACTCCTTCCCAGGTAATCATAACAGTGCAACTGAAACCAAGCATAGAGAGAAACCCAAAGTTGCGCTATCCATGTCAGACCAGATTCAATACTACTGTGACAGCTTTTTTTTTGGAGAATTCTTACCTTCAGAACAGCTTTCTTTCCCAAACGTGCCAGTTCCTCATTGTCGCGTTGAAGAGCTGATTCCGAAGGCAATTCAGAGCCTCCAATCGTTCGAAGCTTAACGGTTTCTTTGTCCATGTTTGATATTAGATCAAGCCTAATGTTCTCAAGAAGATTCAATCAAATAAAAGAAATGAAAATTGAACGGAGGGAATCATAAACTGTAATCAGGAAAGACTACAGTATAATGGAATAAGCGAGTGGTGAAATGATACCCCCGGCCCTGAAAGATTTTAGGGCCTGGGATTAGACATTGATGATAGCTGTCCAGAAGAATGTAACTGCACTTTTAAGCATCATGTTCCTGGATCGTTCGAGGATCCCCGGGAAAAATATTCCCCTCCAACGCCGAGTGCAGCGGTACAGTGTATGTACACGGTTGTTCATGTCATAGAAAATCGGCTGCAGGCTACCTTGTCTTGTCTGAATCCACGCTGAACTTGCTGGCGAACTAAAAATAAATACAGGAAATTCATGACTCTCAATTTTGATCGGTTCCTCGTGCGCCGTTTGGGCGGATAAAAGGCCGGAACTGTAAACACGCCCGACACGCGCATATCGATGGTACCCTACAGTACTACAGTACTGGAGTACTGTAGTCTTCTTTCTCTCCTCGTCTCCTCACGCAGCTCAAATGGGACCGATTTTGGAATTTGGAGCAAGGTCAATTATTGGCTACCCTGGCAGGGCCGAGTCTGGTTTTAGCATATGTTTCGCCGACTTTAGACAGTTGACTTGCCGTCGTCTTCCCTGGCGGCTGATTGGAGCAAGGTACTTATTCCTACATCACGGGATAGCGAGTCTGAGGATGGGAACGGGGTGTCTCTATAGGCCAAAAAAGGCTTAATTATCGTTTTCCAGGCAAATTCGATAGAGATACAAGTATGGTAGCTCAATTTGCCCGTAGAAAGAAGAGATCACTGACTTTTGAAGAGCTCATCGCTTAATTTCTACCTGGTCTATCGTGAGAAGATCTTAGTCTCCCCCATCCTCTGCTGATAGCACAGTGATACTTATTTTTCTTCAATCACTAATCTTTCATTTTACAATTCTGGTGCCTTAGATTTTAACAACATTATAAGATGGAACTCAATGTTACAGAGCCATCACGATCAGCACCTCTGGACACAAACATAGACCACCGATCGCTTCTTCACGTTACTAGCTGGGTCTTGATAATCACCACATTTCTTGTCGTATCTACTCGCTGTGCATCCCGATGGGCAATTCTGAGAAAGCTTGCGCTAGACGACTATTTCGTCATTCTATCAACAGTGGGGATTTCTAGCAATGGATGGCTTGGGACTAGCTAATGAATATAGCTATTCGCGATAGGAACCACCGCGTCTTTGTCAGTTGGAGTTTCCAATGGATTGGGAATGCTAGCCTGGGAACTTGGTACAAGAAGCCAGACCGAGAAAATACAAAAGGTTCATACTGTATCCACCCACAAAAGAATAGTTCCCCGATACTGATAGGTTGAAAGGCTGTATATTCTGCCAATATTCTTTTCGTCCTCAGCCAGGGTTTTGCTAAACTATCTATGGCAATTTTCATCCGCACTATCACGCCCAATGAGCTTCATCGTTCTTTCGCCATATACATATGCTTCGCCGTTACAGTATGGATGATCAACGCTGTCTTTGGATTAGTTTTTCAATGTCACATGCCAGCTGTTTGGAATTCTTTGGAGAACGTGTGCACAAATCGTCTCGCTTTCTATACATTTGCAGAAGTAGCTAGTATCGCGATCGACTTTTGTCTCATTGTTCTCCCAGTAACAATTGCATCGCAATTGAAGATGAAAATGAGGTCAAAATTAGTTGTTATAGGTTGTTTCGCGTCCCGTGGGTTGTATGTATCTTGTTATTGACTCCCGAAAACGTATAGTATCTAACTAATGTGCATTCAGAGTCATTGCTGCTATAATAGTCCAATTGATGATTATGTATCATCAAAACGAGACGGGCGACATGTTCATTTCTTGGGCTTCTGTTATGTCTACCATCGTGGCCCTAAACATTGGAATTATCTCGGCATGCGTGCCATATCTCAAGCCATTTCTCCAGAGTCTCAATTCTGGAATGATAGGCAATGATGATATACGGAGACGTGGTGGAGATACAGCAGTACAGCAATATGCATCAAAACCAAAGTCGTATTCAATGAAGAAAATGGCAAATATTCTCAGCAGTCGGACAGGCAGTTCTGCTGTAACTGAAGAATCATTCCCGGCAACTTTCAAAGGTGTTCCATTAGGGAACAGTCCCAACGGAAATGTCAATGCAAACAAAGTTTTTGTCGCCGCAAATGGGAATGAATTGGCGAATGATTGGGAGAGAGGCAGTGATTCTAGCAGGGTTAATATCATTCGCCAAACAAGCACTTTTGCCGTCCAAACCGAGACGGTAACACCATAGAAGTCGGCTGGCTGGCGTGCTTGTTCCTTTGGCTGTTTAATCTTTTCCCGATATCAAATTGGTTCAAAATGTGGTATACATCTTAATACATTCTATTAACACATAATCGGTCCTCTAAGAAGTGAGCAGAGATTGGGAGATATTTGACATTGAATGAGCCAGGTTCTTTAATTTGTGAGAAGCAAAGTGAAAGATAGATATGGAATAAAAAGAAACTTTTATTAGATGGTGCCGGATTCCATAGAGCACCTGGACTTCGGTAAAATTGTCATCTCTTAGAGGTGGGGGATGTGAGGAGTACCATGTGACAAACTGACTTCCGAAACGATATTATCTCAAACAAGTACCGAACAATTTGCCGTAATTTTCTTTGCCCTCTCCTTTTCATCCTTCCCATGGAAATCCAATTTTGCCATCTTTGAAAACGCCTCCTTCAGGTCTCCACATTAGCCACACACGATATGGTTCGGGGGTGATCTTTTCCTTTGCTTCCAACCATTCGGGGTTATCGCCCTCTTGCTCGTTTGAAGGCTGCGCATCAAGAAAAAAGGGATGAACGGCCACGAACCCAGCAGATTTATACAGCTCACGACCATCATCTGTGGACTCTACAAAACATTGTAGTCCCATTTCGTCGGCAAGTTTGCAACCCCACTCCATCATTAGACGGCCTACTCCACGCCGACGATAATCTGAATGAACGAAGCAAATGTTGAGAACAGTAGGGTGGTAAGCATAATGTATGTTAGAGTGAAGGCAGACGAGCATTGGTACTTACGTAAGTGTGGCCGGTTCATCACGGACGGTCGACCGGAGAAAAATGTATAAAGCATATGGTTGGATACACTTTTGAGAGGCCCTGTTTAAAGTCAATAACAAATCTAAGTATCATTTTGGATGGGCCAAGACCTTCAGGCCACCAATCTGCCTTGATGATAGGCTGAGGGGTTTCAAAAGGAGCCTTCTCGTGGACAATCCATTCGGCTCCACCAATGACATTTTCATTTTCAGTCACTTTTAGCCAGTGACTTCCTTTTGTCCCAGTATGCCAAGCTATTCACAGTAAGCATTTTCATATGAAATAAATGTTTCGAAGTTATAGAGAGCGGACATTTGAAAAGGGAGATATAGAGTGCATCAACAGTGCAAATGGGAAGAAAAGTACAGGAAACACATACACCATTGGCGCTGAGTACATTCCTCGACGTTGGGCCCCTTAAGCACTTCCCAGAAAGCGTTGTACGGCTTCTGGTACGCCAAGTACTCAGTTTCGACGAGGTCCCTGAATTCTGCCTCTCTCTTTACTTCGGATAACTGAAAAGACATATTGATTCTTGCTCGACTCGCGTTCTAAGGAATTTGATAGGCGCTATCGAAGAGATCTGAAGTCGAGGCTGATATGAATATATTACGAGGATGGAACTGGTTACTTCGGAACTTTCCCATCTACGCGCGAAATTCAAACAACACCCTTGATCCCTCATCCTACAACTGTTATCGGATTCTGAATTCAGATTCGACCATGCATAATATGGATTATGACTCGGTGTCTCAACAGAATACCCATTTATAAAGTCTAATGCGGAAGGTAAATTGAAGATAACGAATTCAGCCTAAAGACTTCTTCAATGATTTCCACAACACTTCCTTCATAATTTCTAGATG
Source organism: Hymenoscyphus fraxineus (assembly GCA_900184765.1). NCBI lineage: Eukaryota > Fungi > Ascomycota > Leotiomycetes > Helotiales > Helotiaceae > Hymenoscyphus > Hymenoscyphus fraxineus. Next base: position 2,378,836 of record LT855418.1, read on the forward strand.
TTCCCTCTAATATTGGCCGAGGCGCCGTTGACAGCCCCGAGAATGTGATGTTCAACCCTTACCAAAATCCTGCCCGAGTCCCTGCATAATGTACTGTACTGTAATGCAAGTCCGTTTTCGTACGACCGGGAACCGGACGGGTGGCGCAGCGTGATGCATCTCGCAGATGTCTTCGCTTCTTGACGAATTACACCAAGGATGACGGAATATTCGATAATTCCAATGGATGCAGTTCAGTACTACTTGCATAATCTCGACATCAAGTCCTTGTCGAATGTACCCTCTCTTCGATATTTGCAGTACAAACACTGCTGCTATACCTTCATGGGTGTACTTCTCACAGTGTTGTAACAAAGATCACAATTGGATCCAAATATGGAAAAAGCGCCGAACAATGTTCTTTCACCAATTTCTGTAGCTTGGATTATTACCGAGAGAGACATTCTCGCCCGCAATGGAATCTCAGGGAGCGGATGTTCATATTCATTTGCTCGTCAATTGTGGCCAAGCAAAACAAGTTGCAATAAATTAGCTACAAGGAACACTATAAACATGAGATTTGCTGAAATAAGAGCCCCGTCACAACGAGGATCCAAGAGGGCCTCTACCCAGAAAACTGAACTTTACTCTTCTGAGTCTGTTCGCTCCGGTCCAACAAGTAACGGCGAAATCCCAATTGTACGCTCAGTGGCCCAAGTTTCGAGCTTTTCCCAATCGACACAGACTCGTTCAGAGTTTGTCTTTGTGACTGGCTTCCGACTACTGCCAAGATCCCATTGAAATGTGTATAGTGCAGAGTTTCCGGCACACATAAGGGAGATTCGTATAGCTTCTAGGCAGTGGTCTTACAGGGGATATCAGAATCATTCTATCTGATCTTCACTACTAGGTCGAACTCTTTACTCACCTAGGTGGTTCATTTCATACTCCAATTCACTTCCATTGAGGCCAGGGTAGTAATGATCCTTGTATAAGAAAAGCTTCAAGCGTCGCTATCAGATTTGTTTTAGTACTTCAACCATTGAAAAGTAATCCGCGTTGCTCTCACCATGCAATGCAGTTCATGATATACTCCAAGTGAACCCATATAACCACCTCCAACAACCTTCGTTGAGACCTCCGGATGTTCACCAGCGAGTACCATTTCTTCGTGAGATATGCGAATCAAGGATGCTTAGATGACTATGTTATTGAAATGTTTTATCAAAAGCGCTAGCTTAAACTTACGCTTGACAAGATGAGCCCAGGCATCGAAGGTAGCATTGGATGGTGGTCCAACGAAGGCTTCTAGATTATCTGTGGCATGTTTTTTCTGTATCTTGTATTTGACGGTAGAGGTTGCAGGTGCTGTCTATTTGTCAGGAAACCTTTAGGTGAATGAATGGAAATGCTCTTCAAACAAGAACGTACAGTATGGTTTATCTAAAATTTGAGATCTTCCCTGGTATAGTTTCAAGATCAAAAATGTCGAAGCAAAGAAGTATACGATGAAGCATGCAAGTGCAACTGTTGGTAAACATCTTCGGAAACGTGAATTGTGCGAGGGTTTCGCGGCGAAACCTTCAAATTCTTCGTCTTTATCTTCATAAAACGAGGATTGGGAGCCACAACTTGAGTCTGACGTCTCGGCATTGTAAAGTAAGGGAACCTCATTCATTCTGAGCAATCGTGAAAGGAATTGTATGAATGAGTTGACAGGAATTGTGGGATACAGTTGACCGTTCAAGTGGCATCGAAAATTAGGTCATGGTTTCGGCCACGATCGTGAACTGTTGAGTTTATTGAAAGAGGGGTTCTTGATAACTCGTCCGACAGTTTGCATACAGGGTTTCATTCAACGGCTAAGTGACATATTCATGCAAGCCACTACCGGAAGCCTCGCCACCTTCCTCAAAGAATTGGATTGTTACATGTTGCAGAAGTGCTATCTCTTGGGGCCTGTACAAATTTGTTGTAGTCATCTCATTTGAGATTTCGATCTGGCAAAAATGAAGGTCCTAGTGCGGGGTTGTGGGAAATGTGATCTTATCGAACAGTGCAAGTAGAACATGAAAAGAGTATAAAGGAGGGACTTCGCAACGGACAAAAAGAGCATCTAGCAGTTTATCAGAGACAATTTAACCTCGCAAAACACGAAATTCAATTCAATATTACATCAGGTCAATCTTCACTTGAAGAATCCCTCAAAAATCAAAAATCAACAATGAATTTCAATCTCATCACTGTTTCATCCATCATTGCCACAATGGCCAGCCTCGTTGCAGGAGCACCAGTTGCATCTCCAAGCCCTTCAGGTGAGTAAAAGAACGAGAAGTAACGGAGAGCCAATGTTGACGAGTGAAACAGCTCAAGAGCAGTGCAGTGGAAACCTTGTGGGAGGGCCTATTGGAGCCATTGAGTGCCTCTAAGTTGACAGAATTCTGTTCAGTCAAACCATTGGTGTGGCACGGTTGACGAGGTACTAGTGGAAGGAAACATTTGGAGGAAAGAAACATGATGGCCACAGAAGTACTAGCAACGCTTCAGTCAAATGAATATAGGCTTGTTGGCTTGTCTCCAGATTTCGTCCGTTCTAAGTACGGAATGACGTGAAAAAAAAGAGCTTATGAACTTCGTAGAAAGACCTGTACAGATAGCTCCCCTGGGAAAAACCTTCGCAGACCGTGTATCTAATTTACGGATCCCTCTAACACCCAATGAGCATATCCTAGAATTTTATACCTTGCCATTCCTTCACAACGTGATACAAAGTGTAATTACATTATAGAAGCCTTTAAAGTATTGACAATGCCATCAATCTCTTCTGGGAGCTTGTACCAATGACCTTCATTGTATACTTTCCAGCTCACTCCTACCCCCATCCCTATCAAAACAGTTCCTACGCCAAATACCAATGAATCCGCTGAGAGCATCAGCCTCCTTTATTCCCTCAATATCTCTAAACTGGCGGCTGAGTAATACGTACAGTCTTATGGCGCAAACCTATCCCAGTCCTTTGATGAACACTTTCCTAGAGGCAAAATCCCTAATCTTAGTATCTAGCGATGTCTTTAAGAAGGCCTCAATCTTAGCTAACGCTTTAGGTTACTAATCCACTTCGTCCATGCTCATTTCTTGGCTCTGTTCATTAATAGGAATATGTCGAGCCACCGACTGATGAAGGCGGGTTTATACCATTTTGCGCGTCGTTTCCTTGCAGTCCGAAAAATGAACTTCATTGCTAGGAGAAGATCTTGAACACAACTTCCAGTTGCTGTTTTTGACGCCAAGAACTCAAGACCAAACTTCTCGCCCATGCAGAAGTAGTATAGTTTGCAGGTGACCTTTAACGCACGACAAAAGGCTCTGGGTACCGAGGTGTACATGTGGTTTCTTCTTGCGTTTTTGACTTGTTGATACAGTTGTGTAGGGCAATTTTAAACAGCAAAAAATGATGAAGTTAAGTAATATCCACAATTCCATTTCGTTTTACCAAACAATATCCCTGGTATGAAGAAGAACAGCGTGTTCTAAGGTGTATTGTTGCATGATTCTTTCCACCACACGCTCTTTCATCCAGCCAGACGACCAATCTGGGCGATAACAAGCTTTGACGTATTCCCAATAGGCTGGATAGAACCCATGATATTCCCAATCTAAAATTGCAACCACTTTTCCTCCTCGCACAATTATATTGCGCGGCGCCAAGTCGGAATGCGTCAAAACAATCTCATGTTTTGGCATAGCTCTGATGAATTCAGCAACCATATCCACCCAAACATTTTCTTGCGATATTTTCATTGCTGCTATCAGCCCCTCATGAAACTCTGCTTCGTTCCCATACGGTCCATAGCGACTTGAGTTGCCTTCAAAGATCCGATCCACGCAAGGGGTTTCATCCACCGCCCCGATGAATTCGCCTTTGATCGATCGTAACTCATCCATGAAGCCTTTGAGCTGACTCACAATAGAAGCTTTCTCGTCGTGAGTCATATCGTCCCACACATCGCGCAGCACATCCCCTTCAACAAATTCCATCAGAATGCAAGGATCATTGGTTTCTTCCACAATATAGGCATTGAAAACCTTTGGGACAGGTACTGAGGTTTTTGATCGCACAAGCTTCATGGCAGCAGCTTCACCCATTCGAGTTGCGTTTCCGGACTTGGCCACGGTAAGAGCGTCAACTTTCCAAACGCCGAGATTCGTATGGGGGCAATTAGTTGGGCTGAGGCCCATTCATCCTTGGTCAGTACGCGAGCAGTTTCCATCTCAGACTTGAGGGAGTTGGTACTTGATGTTTGTTGTGTAGAATGGTAACTTCATGATAGGCCGCAGAATCTGCTACGAGATTGATACAGGAACAATAGCGAGGAGTGAAGTCGGGATTTGAAGAAGCGACTTGACTGTGTAATGTCGGGTGATGAAGCATGGTCATGTGACTAGCTTATATCATACCTACCACGAGCTAATATGGTAGTTCTGCTTCAGAGTTCTGGCAGATTCAACCATCAACTTAATATATTCTTTTATCATTAGCATCAATTTGACCTTTCTGTCTGATAATGAAACCTTCTCATACAGAGGTGGGAGAAGTTCAGTTTATATAGAATTAGGGCGCATGTAACCCTCAAGGTTGCATTCCTGAGGGAGTACTGAGTACTCCCGCTGTTAGGGCAGGAGCGAACCTAGGTAGCCAGTCTCTTAGGGGCCTGAATAATCGACCGTGTTTCCTCTGTGCGCTACCTATATTAGAAAGCAGATTATAAATACTACAAAAATAGTAAAAAGTTATAAAGTATACTTACTAACTAGAAATTAAGTTAATAATTATTATAGTATTTCTAAGACCTTTTTATATGTTGTTATTATCTCTAAACTATAGGAGATTATAAAAAGGCGGCCTCTTTTGGGGGAGGAAATACGGTCGATTATTCAGGTCCCTGAGAGTCAGTATAGCGTACATATAGCTGAGCCATGGGCTCCACCCTCCTTGACCAATACAACCATATATACTCTCAAGTCTTACACCGCCAGCTCCATACGCTGCCTCTTCAACACATTATGTCCACGTGACATAGAGGTCTTCCAATTTTCCAGGTCAGTATCTTCAAGTTGACCTCAGCACAGTTCCTGATCATATTGAGATGTTTGTGTCTCAATGTTTGTGATGTTGAGGGTGGTCGAGAACTATTCTAAAGAATTAGATGAGGAGGCGATCAGCACTACTTTCATGCCCGCAACCTTCAGGTTTCGCCTCGCATCGTGACCACTGGCGACATCTCTAATCCGAAAAGCTTTGTTCTACCATCGCATCGTATACTGCTATAGTATCGGGCGCCTGCTGACAGCGGAGTAAGATCCCAAGTACCTACAATTCATTTACTCTAGAGATGCATCAGTGTTCACTATTTTCTACGTCACAGGCATGTGCCGTCTCAGCCAGTCTTGACATCATGGATATTTGGCTGAACTCGAAAGCACTTTTGTTGATGAAAGTGGCGCATATGTGTAAGGGTATAATAACACAGTGTTTGCAGCATACATACTCGTATCTGTTTTAAAACAATCTCAAATGCTCAACACCAAGCTATTCACACGTATAGCATTTAGATCTACCCCACTGCGATATCCATCAACCTCAATCCTCACCATGGCCACCAAAACAGCTCCAGGAGAACAGTTTGAGGTACGACAAACATCAGCTACCGAAGACTGGACTCCAAATCCTGCAAAATCAATTCCTCTCGACAAAGCACGACAGGCGTTGATTGACGATATTATTGCTCTGTATAGTTGTGAGCCCACAATTGAGCGTGTGAAACGGTATACACCAGACTGCGTGTACGACGACCAATTTGTCTACGCCAATGATCGTTATAAGATGGCTGGGCAATGGTTTGCTCTTCCAAAACTGTTCAAAGCCTCGAAGAATGAAGGTTACGAGATCGTTCGCTCAGATGATGAAATGATCCAGTTTAAGAATGAACAGGTAATATCTCTCTAATATCTGTCCATCAACCCACTAATGTAAACCAGTCATGGACGTTCAAGATCATACCCAAAACCGCCACTATCAATGCACTTGTGACTCTATCCCTTGACCCTGATACAGTTCACAGCGATTTCATTCGAGTGAAGTACCACAAGGATCAAGCGAATGACAAGGACTACAGCCACGAAGGCTTGGGTTTCACATTCAAGAAGTGGCAGGCAGATCAAGTTGCAAAGCATATGGATAGTAAGGAAGTGGCTGCTTTCGAAGCTGATAAAACTGCGGGTAAGGAGGAGGTGAGGAAGTACGGCTCTGGCACCGGAGCAGCTCCGGAGAAGAATTTGTAGGATGCAAGGAATATGTTCATGGCTTGATGTCCACATAGAAGAATTCCATCAATGTTTCTGAAGGTTTAATTTAATTTCTTGAAAGGTTTTAAAAGCTGCTTCTTTGGTGAAATTCTCGATTGAAGAATAGTCTCGTTGTATGTGTTTGTTGTGTGTTGGTTGGTTGTTGGTGCCTATAAATGCCCAACACACCCCCCATGCCACTTAACTTGCGTAATGCGACTACTCAAAGGTCTTATTTGTGGATAAAATTTCTCTCATCTATAGTACTTGACAACCTTTCATTTTTTTTTTGCTGCTTGGTGGTTCTGGCCGCAACTTCCGTACTCTCGAGTCACGAGACGCGTATTTCGGTAGACACCAACTGAAAATGGGGATTCCACCGCAAAGGTATGAGTCGAGTACATGGTCGGTAGAAGTGATCGCCAGTATCGGTTTTAGTGCAGTGTGTATAACCATTCTCTTTCTGTTAAGCAACAGGGATGACGTCATTGGAGAGAGTTGACTTTGTTTTGAGTGATAGTTAATGGTGTATTCGGCTACAAGAATCGTTTACAACATCTATGTCCACCCACTTGCAAGGTTCCCCGGCCCCAAATTCGCCGCGGTCTCCAATATATGGTACGCCTATCATTGGTAAGTCTTCTCAGGCCCGCACGCAACACAATAGTCACTTGATGGGCTTACAATCCACAGGTTTTCGGGGAGATATCCTTGGGCGATCGAAGCTGCGCTGAAGAAATATGGCGACGTAGTCCGCATCGCTCCCAATGAACTCGTCTTCTTCACCCCCGACGCCTTTCACGACATCTATCTCCCCTCTCACAAATCTCTGGAACTGTTTCCAAAGACCGATTTCCAGAATCGGGGTAAGAATCTAGGTGGTATCGTGTGGGAAGAAGATCCTGTTCGGCATCGAGAGGTTGCTAAGAAACTTGCTCCAGCCTTCAGTATGAGAAGCACCAGGGCTATGGAACCAATTGTGGTCCAGTACATCGAAGAATTCATTTCCAGGATGAAGGAGTTGGGAGGAGCGTGTGAGGGGGTAGGACTTGCCAAGTGGATGAATTGGTTGACGATGGATACGAGTGCGGATTTGGCGACTGGTGAAAAGATGGGTCAAATGAGAAATCGTAAGTTTGAACGTTTCTGATATCCCGGTGGATGTTTGTTAACGCTGTGATTTGAGTTTTCAAGTTAAGGACTCCCTCGATTTGGACGTCCTGCTGGCATTCAACTGGTTCGCCACAGTTCTCCAAGTCTTCAAGCGCTTTCCTCTTCTCATGCCTCTGCAATACCTCTTCGTCCCGTTCTCTAAACTCATACCGTTTTTCCGCATGGAAGCAAATTGCAGAGCTGGTGTCAAAAAGCGAATTGAGCGTCGGCATTCTATCGAGCGTGTGGACCTTTTTAGTTTTGCGTTGACTGAAGAGGACGAAATTCCTAGATCAAAAGAGGAGTTCAGCCATTTGGGAGCTGTGAGCTTACAGATTATGTTTGCAGGCTTTGGAACGATGAGCGATTGGTACTACAGCACCATCATTTTTCTCCTCCAAAATCCAACAATCTACGATCTCCTGATTGCCGAAATAAGGGAGACATTTGATAACTATGAGAGTATTACCTCCGAGAAACTTGTTAGGCTTGAATATCTGAACGCATGCCTTCAAGAAAGTTTGAGGTTATTGCCCAGTCTTAATACGGGATTAGCGAGATTGAGTCCAGGGGCAAATGTAGATGGTATCTGGGTTCCCAAAGGGGTATGGTTCCTCTATCTCTCACTCACTTCCTCAGCCTCTCGGCTGTGACAACCCAGAAAGCTAATGAAAAGAATAATACAAATAGACACATGTACAAACCTCAGTCTTTACAGTCTCACGCAGCGAACGATACTTCCATGACCCCTTAACCTACGCTCCACAACGCTGGCTCACACCAACTCACCCATTACACGATGATAGATTCAACAACGAAGATCTAAAAGCTATGTTCTCTTTCTCCCTTGGTCCGCGGGGATGTGTAGGAAAGGAAATGGCATGGATGCAAGGACGGCTATTTTTCTCAAAGTTACTGTGGAGTTTTGATGTCCAGATTGTGGAGGGCCAGGATGTGAATTTGGAGAGAGACTTGATACACTATGGCTTCTTTGCAAAGCCTGAGGTGAACGTAAGATTCATTTCTGTCGAGAGGAAGAGTTAGGTCACATGATTAAAACGTGATCGACTTGCTTACTTTATGCTAAGATTCCGAGGTTTAGATAGAGAATTTAATTCGAAAGATGTATACTAGAATACTAGATTATGGCAGATATACTAGGCTGATGACTTGGAGTGCATCACCTATACCAGAACTCTGGAGGAGCACTGGCATATGTAGTGGCTGGTATGACATAGGCTGGTCACACAACCACTTGCTTCATCAACATGATAATCCAGTCTCGTATCTCAACGGCTGGGTCATTCAGGAAAGGTGAATGTTAAGAATGAAGTCAACTTTAGTCCAGGAATAACAAGCGATACAGAGAAGTATAATTTTGAGATGTAACAACATTTCCGCGACTGTCTGAAGCTATCGGACACTATTTACACAAGTATGACCTTCTGTCCAATTCCCTATAGATGCCAGAAAAATCGAGAACCTATTACGTCACTCCCTGGAAGTGAATCTATTGAATCATTCAAGCCAAAGATGATCGCAGGAGTTCTAGAATCAGTTCGCCTAATACTCACTTATTTCCACAAATCCCCCATCTACCAAGTCTGTCTTTCCATTAGTTACTCATGAACTGTCTTTGAATCGAGCCAGAAGTACTGACTAATTCTCAAATTTGTTCTTCGTGTTCTCGATTCTGCCCTTCTCATGAGTCACTTCAGTCACAGTCTCCTTTAGAATCGCCCCGGGAATAACGATCTTTGAAGTTTCGTTTTGCGACACATATTCAGTTCCAATACATTCTCCATCACCAAAGCTTCCAAGTTTAGTTAAAGTATCCATGGAGCCCAGAATCTGGTCGTTGGTAGGCTTTTTATCTGGTGAGGGGCTCTTTCTAAATCTGGAGGAACTCAGAAACTTGCTGGGGCCGCTTGAAAGACTTTTGTGGTCATTTCGATTGAGTAAGGGACGTAGTGTCGGGATTGAAGCACCAATTAGAACAACAAATCCTTCAATACTATTACAAGTGTTTGTGTTAGTCTGAAACTTTGGTAATAGGAGTTTGATTTCACTTACGCCCACCAAGTGGATAGATTAGCCATTTCATCTACAGAAGGTTAATTTCACTATAGAAGCCATGCACTATTATCATGGGTACTCACAAGTGAGATCAGCTTCTGCTGTAATATTTCTGTATTCCACAGTCTTGATTATCGAAGCAATCATTGCACTTGATTTACGTCAATACAGCTTTCAAAATGAAGGCTTCGGTCAAGCATACAATATTCCAAGTCCCATGAGTATCGACAGTGATATTTTTGTCTTTCTTGGCATACTCAGACTCCAAAATAGAGATGCAGGGAAGACCGAAAGCAGTAAGTCTGTCAGGGAACAAACGGCTGTTTGCATTAGCGCATTGCTATTTCAAACTATATCGAGGCGACACTCACAGCCTTGGAAAAATCCCGTATATTGCTGGACTACCGGCTCCCAGCATGTTCCTCGAACTTCGGGATTCCAATACCGGTTTACTGGGCGACATTGAGCATAGCTGATGATAATTGTTCCTATATCAACGACGAATTGGGTGATGATGACGGTCCATATGAAGCGTCGCCTCCAGGCCGTTGGCGGTAGAATAGAGAGGATCAGAAGACCGAAGGAGATGCGAGCAAACCCAGGACACATGATGCAGAAGACCTCGCAAAGGTACATCCATTTAATTGTTTGGCTTGCTTGTTTAGGAGTAAGAGTACGCATATGTTTCCCAAGACCCCAATGAACAGATACTGTCAGGAATCCACTATTGATGATCCCAAAGACCTAAAACGAAGTATCAGCTGAAGTTCTCAAGACTGCATTTGTGATTGTAAGTGGAAAGAAGGCACACCCACAAGTGCAAGAAGAATAGTATAATCGTCGATGGTGAGACGTCGAAGGATTCTTCCTTTGGTGTAAAACCGAATACCAACAACAATTATAGCAACCAAAGAAAAGCTCCAGACCACGCCTAGGACCTGTGGTCCTCGACTTTCACTCAAGAGTGTTTGGTTGTCGATATCCATACTGTGTTCTTCGAGGAGGGGTATGCAAAGTCACGATCTCAAATGTTTGGAAAAGCGGATTCTCAAGGCTATTTCTAAATGTGATAACCAGATCTACAACGACTTCACATGTGTCCTTCAAACTGTGCAACAAGGAGCTCCTTAATGAATAAAGGAATTTAGTGCCTTTCGAAGTTCTCCGGTCCGAATATCCAAGTGAAAGCCGATTCTGTAGTACGAGACATTTTGAAGATCCCTCATGATTAGTCTAGGCACTTCGTATAAAACTCGAAAATCATAGAAAACCCGCCGTGGTATTCTGTTCGGATATAGGTGCGTAAGGTAGTCAAGACATCAATCCTACAGATTACTTCCTCCGTGTGTCAAGTGTACCTAGGTTATCTCGAGGTATAATAGAGCACAACGCGATAATAATTATTGCTGTATGCAACTGAATCCTTAAAAAGATCATCTACATTCATGTTGGTGGAGTAGGCAGTGCAACTTCATGGGCTCGGCTTAATTTATTTCAAAGTTCAAACATTTCACTATACCACTTCCAGATGTGCGAGGTTGCAACAAACGCGCACTTCGGGTGGGTATAAAGGTGCGCATTTTGATAACGTTTTCCCTGCAACTTGTACGCTTCTAGCCAACCATATTAATATTGTAAACAATAATGCCGCAAGAAGCCCCGGATTTTACTGTACTCTTGAGTGCAAGCTCTTCGTCCCTTGTCGGAGATCTCATACCTGGAAGGCTGTTTTATTGCAACTGCTTAAGATTTGATATTATAGCAGTCGGTTTCGGACTAGCCTCAACATTTAGGCCAAGTCGCTCGATATCGCCGATAACATCATATGACTGAAATTGTGATATTAATTGGAAGTCAAAATCGTAGTCGGCCCCTTGACAATTTATCTTATTGGTGCTTTAAGCGAGTGTCGATGCCGCACATCCCGTCTCCCAGGAACCCCACCAAAGTCACAGTCCAAACGTGACTTTTCCAACTTAGTCTCAACTATCGTAGATATGCCCAATCATGGCATCCTAGCCTCATATTGTGGTAGCATGAGGGGAAACACAATAACACATAATGCCAAATCCTTGGTAATGAATTGAGGACGTTGCCGAAATCAACAGATTCAGATAACAGCAAGGGGAACGGCAGTTGACAACCCTGTAGGGAACCCGAATAACGAGCACACCATAATCCCAAAATGATCCCGTCTCCAAGCTCGCCAAGATTGTCGGAGCAAATCCCTTCCAGACATATCTATCCAGCATATCTTAGAGGTTGCCGCCGTTGAATACAGGTTCGGGCTTTGGCAATCAAGGTGCCAATTGCTGGGCTTCAACAAATTTTGCTTTAATGAAATAGAATGGAGATTGTTGCTCCTCGCAAATCCTCGTAGTTCTCGTATTAGACAAATTTATCGTTTTCTTCGAAGCGGTTCTTCTTCAATGGCTTTACCATTGTCCGGCTTCAACCCTCGCTTCAACTGGGTTCCATCAATCCACCAGCCCTTCACTATATACCCGATTTGCTTTGCAACGTTTAATAGCTTCTGGATTCATCTTATTTTCCATTCTCGAAACTCTTCCAAAGGATTCGACTTGTTTCTCCCATCCACTGGCGTTCATCTGAGCGTCAAATTCGATGCCATCATTCTCAATATCATGTCCTCCAAATACGCCACACGGATCATCGTAATTAGTACTTTCCGGCCATTATGAAATAGCCTCTGGCAGAGGGAGAATGACATCCTCCTCCTGACTCCATTCATTCACTGCAACTACGATTTCCGATATGCTCCATGCAATGCCACACTAAGGTAAGATTCAAAGTATCGTGGCTCTCACTTTTTTCGGCAACCAAGCATGATAACACTAGGCTACCACATGAAACCATTTCTGTGGCATAGCAGTGGATACCATGCCGGTTCATACTGCCTCCTTTTTTGTGTCGACTTTGAGCTTCGCGCGGTGTCTGCTGAGAAAATGCAAGATAGAAGGGAAATGGTCGATAGGGTTGTTTGGTTGGAAAAGTAGAGTTTTGTTTTCGAGTTTACGTTAGCTGTTGGCCCCGAGGCTGACACTGCGTTTTCAATCCTGATTTTGACTTAGGTAGGGCGGAAGTGACTGAAAACAGCAATATCTTTTGTTGCTGGTGGCAGTCTGGCAGAAAGGGAGTCCTCCTGTACTATTGAGGACATTAATTTAATTCGGTAAACGACAAAAATACCACCTAATTAATCAATAACGACAAAAATGCTACCTAATTAATTTTTTTGCGATAAAAATACTACTTATATACTACTCATTTTTTAGTATAGGTTTTATATATAAATTCGATAAACATAGAACTAGTAGTATATTTGTTAGAAAATAGTAGTATTTTTGTCGTAGTTTCATTTCTGTTGTTATAGGACTATAGTACCTATTAAACAGGATAAGTAAAATGCTAGGGAATCTAGAATAATAGTATAAGAATTGTATTAAATAAACTAAGGAGTAAAGTAACTACTATAAGTAAGCGAATAAGAGCTATATATAATATTATCTCTTAAGAGAATAAGACCTAAATAAGACTTATTTTACCTAGATATATAAAGTAAAAATACCTATTAATAAACCTAATAGTAGTACTTATATTTACTTTTTAAATATCTTAGTAGTACGAAATATAGTAAATTACTAGTAAGGAGAGCGCTTAATAAGCTAAAGACTAGGATAACGTAGTTAAGGCTCGAGGGTAAGGGATTAAGTATATAGATATTACTTAGGATTAATAACAAGGTAGTAGAATTAAGGATATTACTTAAGAGTAAGTAATTAAGCGAATTAAGGCTAATAAACTATATAAACGTAAAGGTAGGGAGTACTAGTACTACTAAAATCAATAAGAATAGGCCTATAAGGTATTAGAAAGTAATAAGTAGTTAGCTAATTTACTTTGTTTATTATTTTTAGAGTGTCTTATATATAAATCTAATAAAGAACTAAAATCTTAATACTAGTAAAAATACTACTATTTAGTAATAGAAATACCCCTATTTTTATAATAAAAATACTACCCTTTTATAATAAAACTACTACTAATAATATTAATATTACTTTACTAATAATTTTACTAGTAAACTAGTAACGTAGTATATAGGTAGTATTTTTGTCGTAAAAAAGTTAATTAGGTGGTACTTTTGTCGTTATTAATTAATTAGGTGGCATTTTTGTCGTTTACCGTTAATTATAATTTCATGGGCTTGGAATTTTGATATTTTCGGTATGCAGTGAATATTATGGTACTAAGAGATTTCGTGTAATGGCAAATTGTCCTCCGAGTCTGGGATATTAACTCTGGCATGATCTGCCAGAATTGTAGAAACTAAAGAGTACTAACTTACAAAGAAGAGGTCAAAGGTCTGCACAAAGATGTCTATCATTATCGAGTGGAAACTTCGAGGACTCTAAACTGATGGATTTCTCCACTAGCTCTTGATTATCACCGCGAGCTGTGTACGAAGGAGTATTTGATTGATCTTTTTCAAGGCGTGGATGTCAGCTCCATGATCTGATGACAAACTTCAAACGCTCCGATTGAAAACCCCTTGCGATTGAATTAAATAGAAGCCGCTTTTGAATCAGACGCTTTACAAACACTAAACTCACTCGCTCGAGAAGGAATAAGGACCGCGGAGGAGATATCCTGTATCAGATTATTTCAGAGATCTTGGCAACTTCGGCTAAACGACAACCTAAGATGTCTGACTACTCACGAGAGTATTACGAGAAAGAGAAGACTCCAATATACCAGGTTCTACTGACTAAGTTTGCTATAGACGTTATGTATGACTCAACGTACTGACTGTTCAAGATTGTGAATGGAGGGATATTTTGGGTTCTTCACAAATTGGAAGTCGGAATCCGGAATTGCGTACTTTTGTCACGTTTAAGTTGGTCTCAATTATTGGGTCTTTATGTTTGGGAATGAATGTTTATTACACTAGTTAAGGGATTTTGGTATTTGATGAGAACCCATCAAGGGTCTCCCAGCACTGAATCATACAGTCTTTGAGGAGTTAACATGTGACGTATTAAGTCCCTAGCATATCTCCACCTAATTGTACAGCTTACTCGTTCACAATCTTGAGCTCACCAACCTCTCCTTCGCAGTGAGTATTGGCAGCTAGGGGTTGAGGACCCGTCCATCTTCCTCCCGTACAGACTGAAAACATGTGGCCGTTAACACACAAGTATTTTCCCTCTTCGCATATTCCTGTGGAGCCTGAAGAGGCCGATGGAGCTGGCGGAGTAGATACTGCAGGGGCTGGTGCTTTGCTTGATGATGGCGACGCTGACGAGGTGGCTTTCGGTGTTGTCGCAGTGCTCTTCGTGGAAGTTGGCTTATTCGAAGTAGTTGGCTTATTCGAAGTAGTTGGCTTAGATGGTGCACTGGTAGAAGTTGCAGATGGAGCTGGATTCTTCGAAGTAGTTTCCTTCGCCGGGGCACTGGTTGGTGTTGCAGATGATGAAGGATTGCTGGGCTTGGCGACTCCACCTTTCGCGAAAGGGTTGCCGTTGCACTCAGCCTTGAAAAGCTTCTCATCCCCCTCAGAGTGCTCGACGTCTTTTCCTGGCTCAGGGAACTCGACAATTTGCTGCTGAGGCTTTACACTACAAGTTCCGGTGACTTCCCCTAAGTTGGCTAGCCAAACAGGAGGAAGTTCTTCCAGGCCTCGCTTGACATTGGGACTGGATTCAGGCTTTCTGCGCTCGATTCTGGATCGCTTCTTGGCCACAACTGTGATTGGGAAACACATCTGGTACAGCTCTCCGGTTGCTTTGGATTGCCAGGTCCAAGATCCTGAGTAATCACCTGGTTCGACAGAGTCAGGGATTACAAAAGTCATTGGGTTTGCCTTTCCACCGTCCAAGTTTCCCTTGGAGTTGGTTAGACAACCGTATTGAGTTTTGATAACTCGGAAGTCTGCATTCTCCTTGCTGGGGTCAAAACCTTTGAGTAGAGAGATCTGACAAGAGCCACCACCATGAGTCGCCAATCCAGAGAAGGTTGCCTTCTGTTCCTGGCCGATAGTCATGACGGTAGGGCCTCCATCGGGGAGAGAGACCTTACCCTGACAGGGGAAGTTTGCTCCAGATGGTGCGAGTGGGTTTGAAAGTCCGTCGGCGGCCACTTTGAATGGCTTTGGGCTTTCGAGGGTGATGTGTGAGAGCACACAGTTGGCGAGGGTGAGAGTCAAAAGGATGCGCATTTTGCAAAACATCTAGTATATCGTCTTGTTGGTTTGTATGTGGTGTATGTGGTGTATGTTGAGTGTATGTTGAGGGTATGTTGAGTGTATGGTAGTGGATCGTCAAGTGGTGTGAAGATGATGAGAAGGAGACAAGAATCCAACAGAAAATTTATGTCCACTATTGTTTGGTGTTTACTGGCACAGGGAGTTGTTTGAAATAGACAAAAGAAGATCTGGGGACAATGAAGACCTTCGCTTCTATGCGAAAGTGGCGTGAATGGCTTTGTGGAAGAATGACTCTATGGAAGAATAATTTTGTGGACGAACAATAAATGAATGAATGAAAGAAAGAAAGAAAGAGGATGAGTACTTGCCTGAAGATAGATCTCAGAAAGAAACAAACACCCTGTGAATGTACACTTGCGTAAATTGGGAACAATTGGATCAAGTGAATAGCCAAGAAAATCCGACGAAAACCCCTTTACACCTCCCGCGTCTGTTGTGGCCAATCATGTCAGCCGAAATCTTTTGTGGAACGTTGGTCTGATACAGTACAGCAACATAAGCAGCAGGGGCAAATCCACTATTTCATGAAATCCAACAAAGCATACTATCTTGAACATAAAAACAATTTCGATGTGAATTTGGGGATCTCGTTCCTCTTATGTAATTGCTTGAGTCACTTGGTGAGGGGTGGTTGATTGGACATTCGTCATGCCAACAACCAGGCGGTACTACACGCAGCCAAGAAGCGCTTGAAGGTGGCTCAAATATTAAAACATAGTATGTGAGCGATTCATAACTTTTTAATAATCTACGACGTCGGAAACTGCAAGAGAAGCATTGGGTTGTTCAGGTTCCACTTTCTGGAACAGTCCCCATCAATCCAGTCCTACCCAGACTCCCAAGCGTTGAAAAGGCGGCTCTTCTATCTGATAACAGGAACTTTGGGATTACTGGATCGGTATTGTACAACAAGTCCGAGGAAAGGGAGAAGATCAAGTATTCAAGCACCTACAGGTAGAGTCATGTTGGTCATATCACGTGATTGTTGCTTTTTCCTTAGACACCGCACTT
The DNA here is from genome assembly GCA_900184765.1 of Hymenoscyphus fraxineus. Classification (NCBI taxonomy): domain Eukaryota; kingdom Fungi; phylum Ascomycota; class Leotiomycetes; order Helotiales; family Helotiaceae; genus Hymenoscyphus; species Hymenoscyphus fraxineus. The sequence goes on from LT855418.1 coordinate 2,395,685, forward strand.
ACATGGCACTATCTGCGGAGGATCCAACGAGACCCTAGCGGGTAGATGCTGAACAACCAAGACCTAGTGTCCTTAGAGTATGTGATTTTTAGGGTTAAAATCTAGTTAAGAGTTTACCCTATTATTTACTAAAAGGTCCTTTGTAGAACTACTAAATCTTAACGTTTACGAGTAGTACGCTCAAAACAAATTAAAAGAACCCTCTATACTAAGATTAAACTAGACGCTCTTTATACAGTACTGATATACTATCTATATTTTTGGATTTTAGTTATAGTTTACATCTATTTCCTTAGTACTCTCGTTGGATAACACGTTAATTGAATTAACGGCAATTGACCGAAATACCCTCTAATTTATTATAAATCACTGAAATACCCCCTACGTAATCGAATTTTGACAGAAATACCCTCTAATTTCATACCCCTCGAAAAGGTCGACAGAAAGGGGTATTTCTGTCGCTATCGCTTAGAAAGTAGGGTAGCTCTGGTAGTTAACATTCACTATTTTTCATATAGTACTACACCTACTTTCTAGTGAATCAAAGCTACGGTAAACCCCTGTCAAAACCCACGCGTCAGAACCTGACAAAAATGATCGATTCATGATAGAAGTACTTCGTTGAAGCCTCATGTATGTTTTCAAACAATATTTCTGTCCATTCTCCATGTAAACTCAAATAGTGTCGTTGATAACGAGAACGTGGTCAGAAACTCTTGTAGAGCAGTCCCTGCACTGTAGAAAGTACCCAGAAGGGTCGTGAGTTTCTCGAAGAGAGATCTCGGCTATGTAGCCCACGATTTTATAGTGATGGGGCCTTACTCGTATATGAAGTCCTTAGTACTTCGAAGTATTTTACCCCTTCCATTACCTTGTGATTGGCCTACCAGTACAAGGCCCTCGAACCCATTGCATATCAAGCTTACAGGGGTCTTCAGGTGGCAGGGCTGTAGGCGTCTCGATCAATGACTGCTCTACCTACGAAGTCACATAAGAGCCTAAAAACTACTGGTAGCCGGGCATCAAATATATCCGCAAGACAGAGAGACATTACTTTTGCCATCTTTGAATACGAATGGGGTATTTTTCCATCTCGGGCGATATCGTTCCGAATTAACATAAACAAGCATCTTTTAGGTGGATTCGCGGGGTAAGTCGACCCCACGATTGTAGACTTGGCATTCATATAAGTTACGATGAAGTATTTCCACGAAATGATATTATTTCATCATTTTCAGCAATTCTGCGAAGATGTTTGGCCTCAAATCAATCTGCTGGTTTCTACTCACGACGGGAATTTTGGCAAAATATATTGTACCTGGTGGCAGATGGCTAGACACGGATGGGAATCTAGTAAACGCACACGCTGGGTCTATCGTTCAGGATGACACGGGCAAGTTTTGGTTGTTTGGAGAGTATAAAACTAAGGGACAGACTGAGGGTGGTGGAGTCAGTGTCTATAGTTCAGATGACCTGGCTACGTGGACAGCACACGGACTCGCTCTTAGTACGTTGAGGTATTTGCGAAACTCAAGGATAACAAGCTCATTAGTGTGTCAGCACCGGTCGAGAATAATACTTATATTTCGCCAAGGATGATTATTCAACGTCCGAAGGTTGTGCATAGTAAAGCGACAGGAGAATATCATGTAAGCACTAGTAACGATCTTTGGATGATCCCAATGCTAATGGGAATACCAGATGTTTTGGCATGCAGATAACTCAACTTATGGTCTACTTCTCCAAGGGTTTGCGACATCTCCCAGTATTTCTGGCCCCTACAAGTTTGTAGATGCAACAAGTCCTCTGGGGAATTGGTCCCAGGACTTTGGTTTGTTTACAGACTACAAGGATGGCCGGTCTTACGCGCTTTATTCTAACGGAGATCGCAAAGAGGCACGAGATGTGTATTTGACATCTTATAACGAGAACGTGACAGCCCTTGACCATGTTATTTATACCTTCCCAAAGTATGATCTTGAAGCACCAACGATCATTCAAACGGAGAAAAGTTATTATGCACTCATGAGCCATAAGACAGGATATCGTCCCAACAGTGAGCGAAGCTTTCCCTCATTACACATAATATACTGACTGGGAAAGATGTAATTGCATTCCGAGCAGACAAGCTTTCTGGACCATGGTCTCAACCCTGGATTGTGGCACCTTTAAATACGAGAGGCTTCAACTCTCAAAGTGGCTTTACCCTCACGATCAAAGGGACAAAGGTCACAACCTATCTGTACATCGGTGACCAGGTAATATCCCAAACACCTTTAATTCCCACGAAAACGAAGGCTGAATGTAATCATTAGTGGGACTCAAATTCGCTATGGGAAAGTCGATACATCTGGCTTCCGATGAACATCGACGACGAAAAGAAGAATCTCCATATCGAGTGGCATGATATCTATGATCTAGATGTGTTAGGAAATATGAAACTCCCCCTTAAAAGCTTAATTTAACGTTGAGACAGAAAATCTGGGGAGTGGACAGAGGTTCAGGGGCAAACCTATTACGGGAAAGACGCGATTACAAATGGAAATGCTTACAAGCAAGAAGCCGTGAGGCCACTCGCTTATTTTCTGAGAATGAAAACCGTATGCTAACCGAATATCAGAACTTTGGTAGCGATGGGATAATTCTGACCGGCATTTATGGAAACGACAGTACTGTAACTTTCACTAATATCCAGGGAAGTGGCAAACCACAATGGGTATCTTTCTACTATCAAAACACAGATGACATGGGCTTCGGCGATCAACGTGAGCTTCTGAAGCTTCTCAAATCCTGACAGTGACTAATTACGATTTTTCTTGCAGCTGGAGGAACACCTGATCGAATCGGCGGATCTTGGCAGCTTCGGAGAATTAGTAGTGTGGTGGTGAACGGCAATGTACAGAACGTAGAAACTTTGTTTCAGAGGGACACACACAAGGGGATAATTTTATCGTCACCTTTGCAATTGAGACTTGAAGAGGGGAATCAGAATACCATAACGGTGGGCGGATTGAATAATGGGTTTGATTTCAAGGGCGCGGATTTGGATAGGATTGTGGTCTATCCTCCAGAAGTTTGAAGTACGAGGTACTATGTAGTCTACATTCTACTTTGCCCCAGGCATAATAAACATTGTGTTTACGGGGATTTTTACTCTGCACTCCACTGAACATCGCTCGTAAACTCAACGTATACTAGGCCTGGAACATGTATTCAAGACATTTGCGTCTAGCGCCCGCACCAACCCGTACCCGGCAAGAGAGAATTAGGGTAGTAAACCTGCGACGATAGTTAGTAAACTGTTGTCATGGTACATAAGGTACGTACCAAAGCCTCGCCACTTTGGACAACCTCTAAACCGCCACTATCATCGACAACAGCCTCTATGCAACTAAACAATTCTACAATCTTCAGGCCTCTCTCGAAGCCCACGTTCTCAATCTTAAAACGTTTCTGCGTCGCCTTCTCCCCCAAGTTTGTCAGAACCATCAGTGTCATTGCGGCGGTGGGTTCACCTTTACTGATTGCAACAACATGATCATCTGAGTAAACCACCTTCTGTCTCGTAGTTAGATAGTTTGTAGACTTAGCGAGAGCCAGGGAACGGATGGCGTTTAGTTGCTTGACGACTTGGTACAAGGGTCCCGTGGTATCGTAGTTCGTTGGCCAGAGTGCTTCACGGTCGTAGGGATCTGCAGAACCAGAAAAATGGTGTTCTTGGCCTTGATAGACTGCAGTAGTATTAGTCTGTTGTTTGCTTATGTAAACAGTATGAACAGAGCAAGTAAAGGGGGTCCTACTGATAGGAATACCGTCAGCAAGCATCGTGTACACAATTGCATTCTTTGCGAGCTAGATTCGACGATAAGTCATTAGGGTCTTTAGTGTCATGGTGGTCGGCAACATACCATCATGTCACCCGTAAGATTTGCAAAGCGTCCCTGGTCATGATTCTCCGTGAAAGAACCGAGGACGGATACGTCTTTACAGTTGGTGCCCAAAGCATCAATAGCATTAACAAGATTCGAGGATGTAGCTTGTGGATTGGAGAAGAACTGTGTGATCTGATAATATGCACCATAATTCAGGAGGCCATCCATGTAATTTTGATAATCGCAGAGATACGAAATATCTCCAGAAGCTACTTCGCCCAGATTAAATACCTTCGAAGCAGTGTTGAAACCGGGCCAGAACGATTTCTCGACATGTTTTACTGTGTCTATTCGGAGACCGTCGACTGTCTCCTGTTAGTTATGATTGAGATGGGGCCAGGGGAATAAGCAGTACTTGAGTATTCGTCCACGAACCAGGAGACCCACTCGCTAAACATGTTTCGAACATTTTCGGTTTTCGTGTTTAGATCTGGAAGTGGATAATCATTGTTGCCCAACCAACACTAAAACTATTAAGCTTAATTTGGGAAGAAAGTTCTTCAGTACTTACTTCTTCAACCTCCTGTTGATTCTCATAATTGGAAATAAAACATATAGGATTGACATGGAAATCTTCCTTCTTGTTGAAGGGGGTCAGTTTGCTGTAATCGACGTTATCGGATTTACCATCCCATGCCATGTGATTTGCGACGACATCTACCATGAAATACTACTTTTACATCAGCTCGTCATATTTTAAAGCCCATTCAAGATATCTTGTTACCATCCCGCGGTCGTGTAAAGCCTTAGACAGAGCCTTAAGCTCCGAGGCCGAACCAAAATTTCCATTCAAACCATAAATATTCGTCGCTGAATATCCGTGATAAGCTCTGGCCTGGTCCGCAACTTGTTCCACAACAGGTGAAATCCAAACGGCCGTGAAGCCCATGTCCTATGGAGTGAACCCCATTAGAAATTTGACGGCTCCTCATCATTCTAGAAAGATAAGTTACCTGAATATAATCTAGTTTATTGATAATTCCCTGCCAGGTTCCACCACAAAAGCCTCCATATCCTGGGGCACAATATGTGTTTGACCCATCAGTTCTTGCGAAACGATCCGTGAAAACCTGGTAAATGGAACGGCTTCTCCAATCACTGGTAGTCGCACCAAGTGCGTTATCAAGCAACAGAAAGATTGCGAGCGGGACGAAAAGCTTCGAAAAAGATGGAATCATTTTGCATAGGGCCGTCAAAGAAAGTAGGAAGTTAGAATAGGCAGTGTAATGGAGCAGGTAGGAAAAAGCACGCGTATGGAAGGATTGACAACAACGCAAGGGAGAGCTTTGACCAGTGGTAAAATGGTGTGATATCGAGAAACGATACACTACCTACTTATATGTACGGTGAAGTTGCTGTGATCGCTCCTGCCCGAACAAGACCAAGTGAAATGAGCGATGGCAGGTTTTGGGATTGTTCTACAACCATGAACCAAGCGTAACAAGTATATTGTCTGGTTGATGAGAGTGCTGAAAGGATTTTGTGTGGACCAAGAATGACTAGGATCTCAAATGCAGATCTCTGCTTGCTATGGTAACAAATTTCGATTTGGAAGCATGACAATCGTCTTCAGGTAACTTCACTTTAGCGCAACTAAGGAACGGACTCGAATAAAATCGGCGAACTCTATGTGATTCGACTGAGTAGTAGAGCCACCTCAAATAGAAATAGACACGGATGGGCGGCACAAAATTAAGGTAAACTCCATGATAAGCTGTGATACCAAAAAAGCGGGGTGCAGGATTCCAAAAGAGATGCGGGGATGGAGGATCACCACGAGATGGAAATTAACAGATTGTCTGGTTGAGCCAAGATTTTAGTGAAACGGAAAATTTTGGGATTCGCAATAAGAGAGATTGGTTTGAATTGCCATAAGAACTAGGTGGATCAAATAAGTACGTACCTCTCCTCTACGTTCGATCTTCCGATCACCGGGCCGAGCCGACAGATATCCCGGGTGGGGAAACACAATCCGTATCCATCAGCGAAATCCTCTTCCACCACAGAGATGGCGCGCAGAATGAGACCCAATACTATGGGATACAGCTTTCTTGTGCTATATTCGCAACGGTGGAGGGAGACCTTTGAAAGAAGCAGAAGTGGCTCTTCGCTATCGAGGCGAAGGTAAATATTATCGCTTCGCTTCTACTCTGTCCCTTCGCTGCATCCCTCTATAGGCGTCTCTCATAAGAAGCAAATCGGATGAAGAGACTACGAAGCTCCTGTGTGAATACCGCATCATTCGCCAGTGCTTCACGTTGACCGGGGACTTTCTTCCATTGTTTGGTGCTTTGAAATGGTAAAATGATCTCGTAATAGAGTATTCTTAGCGAGGACCGTCGGGAAGGATCATCTCGTATCCATGGCATCGAATTGGGTCACTTCGTCGCTACGTAGATGCACCTCTCCTATGGTTCGTGAGTCAAGAATTGCAGAATGTTGAGTTTTGAGGTGGAAAGGGTGCCTCATCCACTTGTTACCTAGGTCACGTGTATTACAGAAATGATTAGGCGATATAAGTAGACTGGTTACAATTCCAGATATGCCCGAGCTAAGACTCAATAGCTGCTATCAGCAATTCCAATTCTAAGTTACTATTTCTTCAAGGTAGGGAAAGCTACTTACAGGTGATATGGATAGTCACGTGTAAGTCGCAGTGGTGATTGAGACCTTGAGTTAGCGATTCATCAGTGCTGCATGCCTGGAAAAGGAACAATTGGATGTTCCCTTTAAGCTACGTGTGAGCAAGAACCAAGTTTCTCTTTTAGGTCACGTAACAAGTCCACTGTTCTAACGAGGAAACGGGTGAAAAGGTGAGGGCTAATAAGGACATGAAATTATTTCAATCAGAGCCGTGTCTGAACTTTAATCGTAGTAAGCTTTTCCGATCATCATTTCTGTCTTGAAACCCCCCCTGGAATGCTACTTCACCCTATTATTCGCCCATGGGCATCTCAACTCTCTCAATCTCTGCCCAGTACGGAACTAAGATGAAAAGAATCAATACAAGTTATATCAGACTGCGCCTCACCAGCTGCAAAGGCAAGATACAAAGACATAGCAAAATGGCTGCAACTCAGCTAGAATATTAGCCATCCACTTCATCCTATGCTACCCCTCTAGTGACGAATCGAAACTACTGTAGAGAAATGACGGAATTTCCCTATTCCCAAACCTGGCAGACATGACCTGTCACTAATCCAAAATTCGCTATTCACTGGTTTTTAATAGTCAAAGAATTTGTTTCTGGACGAAAATGTTTCTCACGATACTAAAACGGGTTAAAGGCCTTACTAAGATTGCCATGACAATGACTAATGACTCTTTGCAACTGTGTGGGTGGTAGTGCTTCGGAAATATGCAAAAGAGTATAGCAGTTCGACCGGCAAGGCATGAGCAGGTTTCCCAAGTTCTGTAGCACCCGCTATCGCCCAATGAGAGTTAAGATATTGCCGCCCTTCGAGAAGCTTGCGCGATGTTACCCAACGATACCTGGGCTGTATGAGGGGTCATGAGGGGCCCCATATCCTTCTCGCTTAGCGTAATCCGCCCCCCATCAACATAAAACTTCGTCGTATAATTATTCGTTATAAATAGTTACATCACTGGATATTAGCACTCGGACGATAGCTGCCTGAAGTTTCCCTTAGTGCCCACGATGCTTTTCGATAATCACGAAACTTCATCCTCGAGTGCTGTCGTTGTATCAGCTTAGGTTAACTTGATGGTCGGACATTCTTCAGCGGCCTCGTACTTTACTTTCATATAATCGAAACGATGGTGGGTGGGCGAGTGCGTCAAAATATGCATCCATCTATGCACGATACAGCATCCAAGTTTAAGCGAAGGCACCAAAGGGGCAGCTGAGTGACCGTTACCAGATCACAGCGAGCGATCACCATCGAGCACCATATATAGACAGGAATCTTACAAGGCTTTCTCAATATTTTCTGACCTTATTTTATCATCGTGAACCTTCAGACAACTCTATAAAAATGGCCCACACCGTATATCGTGTGCGCCAAATCCCTTCCAAATGGAGATACGAGGATCTCGAGGAAGAGCTGAGAACTGAATACAAACTTGGAGTGACAATTCATTCTTTCGCATCTCATAATCAGAAAAGATGCAATATGAATGTTGCGATTGTTTCCTTCGATGGAGTAACAGAAAAGTTGCGCCAGAATGACAATGGTAGTTGGCATCCATTGATAAAGTCAGCTCGCACCGGGGCCAAGGGGGTTGTGCTTGATTTGGATATCAATTTCGATGGCTTTACACCTATATCTGATGTCGAGACTGATCAGGACCATAATATCGAGTAAGTATGGTTACGTGAACTGTAACAGCATAACTGATGATTGTAGTTTTATTGTGGTTCATGGATGGGGCAGCCACGCCTATGGTGGATTCTGCTACAAGGGGGATGGCGCTCGAACAAGTTGGCTTCATAAGGTTGCTAATGAGTTTTCGGAACTGAGAATTTGGTTTTATGGTTACCAATCGAGTTTGAATGATGAAAGAATAATGAGTTCGATCGATACTTGGGCAAACGGTTTCCGCCACAGCCTATGTGGACTTCGGCAAAGTGAAGAGGTCTCCAATTCCCCTTCAATTGGTTCATCTTTCCTACTAACATTGTTATAGAAATCGAGACCAATGATAATATTGTCTCACAGTTTAGGTGGCATTATCGTACAAAAGGTGAGATCTGCACTCCCTCCTATCTTGCCGTCTTTTCTTCAAGTTTCTAAGATAAAAATAGGCTATCGTTGGGATGAAACTTTGTGAAGACCGGTCACCTGACTTGCTCTCTATATACGGTCTTTTGCAATTTGGTGTGCCCAATAGAGGAATGAATATAGATGCATTGGTGTGTATGGTGAAAGATAAGCCTTCACGTCATGTGTTGGAACACTTGCAACCACATGTAGGGCATGGGAGGAGACAAAAAGACCATGAGGAATTTTGTAATTCTTTTGACTGCCAAGGCTCAGAGGTCAGGTACTTCTTCGAAACCCGGAAAAGCCCAACTGTAATATGGGTACGTTTTCGGTTCCGGGTCGTCTTATGAGAACGATGCTTACCTTTTACTAGGACAAGGTTACGAAGAAATGGGGTATGAATGGAGAACCGGCTTGCGCTGTCAGTGAGAGCGAAGCATGTCATTTGCGACCAAAAGAAGTACATGCACAAGTCTCTGTGCCAATGGACTATAATCATTCAGAGATGGTCAAGCTCCGACCGGGTGATGAGGACGGATATTCCAAAATTCGGCAAGTGATTGAAAGGTTTGTCGAAAAAGCTCCCTCGGTAATCCAGCTTCGGTTTAAAGATAATCCACGCAATCAGAATCACAATACAGCTGGCGACAAGAACACAGAACCTGTGCACGATATGGAACATCAAAGCACTCAAGGTAAGCGTTTAGCTCTCAAAATGGTAGATCTTCAAGCCTAATTGTCCTAGATTGTCTCAAATCCCTCACTTGCAACAATGTGAAGCGCGATATCACTCCTCCTTACAATAATACATGCCAATGGATTCAAACCAACCCGAAATACCAAGGATGGCGACGAAGACTCAGTGGCCTATTGTGGATGCGAGGAAAGCCCGGAAGTGGCAAATCGACGGTCATGTCGTACATTCAACGGAATAACGATTGGAAAGACCCCACCGAAAATTCCAGCACAGCATTCTACTTTTTCAGTGGCCAGGGAACTAGTTTTCAAAGGAGTCAAATCGGGCTTCTCCAGTCCTTACTTCATCAGATAGTTTCTACGGTTCCATCACAATTAAGGCGGGTTGAACAGGTGTATGAGGAGAAGAAACGCTCTGGAGGAAACTTGGAGCTTCAGTGGTCCTTATTTGAGCTGCAAGATCTATTCCGGCAGATGTTCGCCTTTCCTGATACCCCACCTATTCGTCTCTATATTGACGCTCTCGATGAAGCCAACGAAGATTCTCCAAGTGAAGTCCTGTTTTTCTTCCAGAGCATCTTGGAAAATCCTGCCACTCGGCTCAGTATCTGCTTTACGTGTCGTCACTTCCCCAACCTCGGATTCCACGACCCAGGGCTTGATATTGACGTTGAACAAGAGAATACTGACGACATCATTACCTATATCGATCATTTCCTCAAATCCAACTCCCAAAGCGGCGGAAACAACGATTGGATTGTTAAGGAGATTGCAAAGAAATCAAATAATATCTTCCAATGGGTGGTCATGATTACATCGAAGGTTTCGAAACTGCAGCGGAGCGGAAGTTCCGAACAATCAATTCTCAATTTTCTCAATAGCCCAAATTTGGACCTTGGCAAGTTATACCGCGGAACGCTTGAGAAGATTGAACCAAGTGATCGACCTGAGTCGTTGAGACTGTTGCAATGGATGTGTTTTTCTCTGAGGTCCCTTACTGTGGACGAAATCCGCTACGCTATGGCAATAAATTCCACCCTCCCCAACACCAAGCACCACAGGTGGGAAGATTCTCCCACTTATATTGAAACGATGAAAGCTCGAAGCAGAATACATTATCTTTCCGGTGGTCTTGCCGAGCTCGTGCCATTTTGTGAGTTTGATTCTTCGACACAGCAAAACGTCTCAGCTATTGAGGGAGTCCGTCTCATACATCAATCTGTCTTGGACTTTTTACTATCAGAAGGCTTAGAATTCTTGTCAGGCAAAACTTTTCTTTCTGAACAAGGACATGATTTCTTGGCTAAAAGTTGCTTGAATTATCTTACACGCGTGGATGTCCTCCGGCTGTCGATAAAACGTTCATTTGTTTCCTTCGAAGGATACACCCCAAAAGGATGTTTCCATGATAAGGAATTGATTCACAAAAACTCTGATCCGGCAAAGAATCTTTATATTTGCCCAGACTGCACAGATTTGGAACCAACGAATTCACGAAGATCAAACTTACTGCAAGAATTTCCTTTGCTGGGATACGCTGTTGATGGCTTGTTGCGTCACGCCATGTTATCTGAGCCGGAATTTGATCAAACTGATCTTCATAAACGTCTCCAAAATCCTCTTGATATCTGGGGATACATCAATCTGCTGAGGTCAACGTTGGATTCTTCAAAAGTTGATCTCAGTCAAACCTTTTTCCACGTGGCAGCCAATATGTATGGTGTTTTTCCTTTAATTCTCTTTTCAACCCCTGTATTTATGGTAGTCTTTGGATGGAGAGTTCCACCTATAATTATTGTTACCAATCCCTGAAACGGTATGAATATATATGCTAATATCTTTCAGTGGTTGGTCGGAAGCGTTTGTTAGAAATTTCAACCACTCAACGCCGCTTGATTACTTGAAACAATGGAATACCGAGAATATGTATGGGCAGACTCCAATCTGGATCGCGGCTGCCAAGGGGCATGTTGATGTTTTGAAAACCATTCCACTACAAGCCCGGAGCATTTGTCTTAACCAGACTGACAAGAAAGGAATCAGTGTTCTGGTTTCGGCGCTTCGTGGTCGACACGATGACGTGATCGCTTTTCTCCTCGATGGCGATGCTATTGATGTAAATCAGCGATATTCCAACGGAAAAACACCTCTCCTCGACTGCGCAGAAAGAGGATATGCGGAAGGGCTGGAAAGAATTCTAGGTCATCCACATCTGGATATCAACCTCCAGGACCCCAACGGCAAAACTCCTCTTATGATCTGCGCAGAAAAAGGATATCAGACAGGGCTCCAAAAGATTTTATGTCATAAAAATTTGAACATCAATTTCCAAGATTTTGAAGGAAAGACTGCACTCCATATAGCTGTCCACTGTCAGAACATCGAAGCTGTGGAAGGACTAATGGGCTGTGACCTTATGATGCCCGCAGACCGTTTCATACAAGATCACACTGGTTCCACTCCACTTCATGTTGCGGTTCGGGATCGTAACTTCGAAATGGTTCAGACACTTTTGACTTATCACACTGGGGACTATAATGCAGCGAAAGTGGTTTACCCCGGCACTCATGGAGGTGGACTAGATTATCAAGATAATTGTGGCAATACCGCGATATTAATCGCAATGGACGACCCCCCAGACTATGATATCGCACATATTCTTGCGGATGATCACGGCGCGGATTGGAGAATTGAAAACAACAATGGTTATAACGTATACGACCTGGCGAGAGAGAAAGGGGAACAAGATATCATTGAAATGCTGGAAGATACGCAAATTACTGGGACATCTCCCCCTCCTGAGACAACCCCCTCTCCTGAGACAACCCCCCCTCATGATGGATACACACATACACTCGGTATGGAGGGGTTAGAACTCGATCCAACCGAAGCTATGCCGCGGGATTTTATGGATTTGGATGGGATTCCCGATATTCGTGGCAGGAAAAGACAGTTTGAAGATATACTTGGTATGTCTGAAGCACAAGGACATAGGAACAAGAGTTTGAGAAGATCCTAGAATAGTGAATAGAATTTTGTGGTACGCGTCTTTATCGCATTTATGTTGGCATTGCGAGCAACCATCATCATATCGGAGTGACTTCAGGTGCATGGAACCGTGAGCTCAAATCAAGAACTTACTTTGCCGTCGTGACACATATTTGAGAGCTTCAGTGACCCTCGTCTATCGGTTATAGAGTGTGTTTGCACCCTCGACAAGTAGATAGTTCGTTACCGCGTCCATGGTCATTAAAAAGGTTTCATATAACTTGAGCTTCTCCAAAGTTCCATATTCTAAGTGACTTTTTTCGCTAAGAGATCTGAGATTGTGAATAAGCGAAGGCTGGTGGTAGTAGACATCTGAGTTCTCACAATGAAGGAAATTCCTGCCACTTATGGACTAGCTGATCAATGTGCAGTGGCCTTACATTTTCATGTGGGGTCACTGAAAGAAATCACCCCCCCTGACCCCTCAAAAGTGGGCAGGCTGATGACATCAAAGTCTCTTGCGTAATATGTTGGTGGACGGATATTCCGAGTCCACTATTTATACCTTAGGATATATTAGACCTACCCAGGGGCTAGCCCTAGGTATCTAATATATCCTTAAACCTATACCTAGCTCTCTTTTCTCTTTAGTTGTAATTCATATATTTTACGAACCTCCTTTTATTGTTGTTTTCAGTGCCATTCCACAAGCCCTTCAATATGATACGACATTACAATGAAAACCTTCACAAACGAAAACCATTCGTGATCTGTATTAATATCTCAGTCTTACGGTACCATCACCCAGAAGATTGTTCTTGAAAGTCGGTTTCTGACCTAATCCTTTACCCACCACAAAAATGCTCATCAATGAACAATTCATTGGACCCAAAACCTACCTTCTTTCCCCCACTGCCCAAGTCCCCAATTCTCGCTTCCCAATAATCCTTTATCGACAGGCTATAGCGAATGCCGCCCCCGAATCCACAGCTGCTGCAATCCAACCTAATGGCTGGTTAGGGGCGGTCAATGGAAAGCGTATTATCAAGCACATTTTCATGCTGTAACACATGAGTGCTACGGCGTTATTTCAGGTGCGGCTATTTAGCTTAGGAGATGGTCCGGGAGGAACGGGAGTGGGAGAAGATGGGAAGGAAATTGGAGTTAAGGTTAGGTTTGAGAGAGACGATGTCTTCGTGCTGCAGGTAGGTACTAATATTTCTGAGAAAAGGAAAGCAAACCAATTGAAATAGGCAGGTGTGAGTCATTGTGTATTTGAAGATTTTGGAGGGTTCGAATACGTGGGATTCTACCCTCCTAATCCTGTGAGTTTGCCTCCTCCCTTCTCAAGTTGTACCTTGTTTTTCTCTATCAAGTCTGATGATCTGCAGGAAAGAGCAGTAGCTGGTGAAGAACCTTTCGACATGCATCTTTGCAATGCTTCTCCAGAGGAAACGGCCGCTTTGGCAGTTATTGCGGCGAAAACTCCAATTCCGAGTATGGACCCTTTGTACGGTGTTATGGGCCTTTACCCACACTTTGGAAAGAGGCGGGCTTTTCATGGGCCAAGGGTATAAGCGAGTAAAGAAAGATCTGACTTTCGGTCCGTTGAAGCAGTGGTCTCAGCTAAGCCTACATATCTTTGGGGAATCAGATACTCTTATAATTCTGCAGAAACTTGAATTGAAGAACTCTTGAAGAGACTTTCAAAATCGAGTTGACGAAAAAGTTGGTATAACCATTTTTATGTAGCATTTGTTCGACTAGCGCCCAATCATATATTCGAAAATAATCAATCGTGTTGCAAGGGCTACCAGTCAGTGACCACTTATACTCGGCGGTTTGTGAAACCCCACCAAAAACAGCGTTTTTGCCTACTTTGCGACAACATATAACTCTGGTCCAACTCGACAGTTTTCTCTATAACTAAAGATTCATATTAATTCGAACTCTATAAATCTTTTTATTCATATGCGCAAAGCTGAAAACTAGGACTAGTGTTATAGTGTTAATCTAAGTCGGGTAGTGTGATGTTTAGGTGGATTTTCGTCTATTTTTGGTGTAAAACGTGCACCTTTCTATTTTACCTAACTTTACTACCTAACCACTTTAGATATTCAACTTTGTACTACAATCTGAGTTGATGCAACTATGCGCAATGCTCGAATTACTAATCCTTCCAAATATTAGCAATTTTAATTATGGTGGTGGTAGAATTAATTCGTGTTACATTGTATGAGTTTTGGTGTAAAAGTGGCACATGCCGAGTATAAGTTGGCTAGTACTGTACCCTCACTCACCAAACCAGGAGAGTGACTACTAAAGGTCTGTTACAAGCGACATAAAAGCAAATAACCCCTGATTGATTGGAAAAGAATTCATTTTCACAGAGAGCAGGATATAAGTATAAGATAATCTATGTATACATGTACTTCTAAAAACATGACCTAACGATATCAAGCACTATGAACATGCTTTTTCCTCCCAAGCAAACCCTTGACAAAAGTGGTAAACCCTACAGAAGTCTCGGTGCTCTGTTCCTCATACCGATCAATACTCGGTTTCTCCCAGACTAAATCCGCCTCTTCCGGCTTCACCATCTTAGTTCTCTTAACCAACTTCCAGAACCCGAAGAGGAATATAGCCACGAATACCATAGTATAGTAACTCAAGAAATCAGCTACCGTGAAGGCGCCAGGCAGGAATGTGGAATATCCATATCCTCCGAGAACGAGAGTTTCGAAACAGAGCGCGAAGACTGTACTCCATGGCTGCCAGAATCCCTTGTAGGGAAGTGAATCACGGTCATAATTTTGAGCTTTTAGGGCTCGGTAGAAGAAGAGGAAGTTGACACACATGACGACATAATCGATGAGAGTCGTAGCCGTGACAAGATTAATGAGCCTAGAACTTTGTTAGTATCATAGTTGCATATATTGAATCTTTCAGAGCATACCAAGTCAGGACTACAGCACTTGAGTTCGATACCTGTAAGAAAGAAAGAAAAGGAAATGCCATAACTATAGCCCAACAGTAGATAGGAGTGCCCCATTTTGTACACTTTCTGAACATCTTGGGCGCATGGCCATCTTCAGCCAATCCATGCAACGAACGAATTGCGCAGTAGAAGTAAGTGTTTCCAGCCGAGAAGATGCTTGTAACCAGAAGTGCATTGACGATGTGAGGTAAAGTTCCAATCCCCAGATTTGTCATGGCTATGATATAAGGTGAAGCAGCACCAGAACCGCTTCCAGGAGCTGTGCGGTTAGCAATGGCAACCAAGGTAGGATCGTTGGAAGCGATCACAATTCCAACACAAAGCGCTGATCCGACGAACATCAACGCCATACGGGCATATATTGTTTTGAAAGCCCTTTTGAGTGTAGTTCGTGGCAATTTCGCTTCCCCTGCCACCATGGCAAGGTATTCAGGCCCAACGACAGCAAAGCTGGCTGACCACAAAGACGCCAGGAAACCTTGAAATTTTCCACTATTTCCACTAGCAAGATATTCGACGAATGGTCCCTAGTTTCTTGTTCAGCCATATTCAATACCTGGTGGGAACTCTCTTTCCAACTTACGGGACTTTTCCAATGGCGGAAACCATAAGCGTCGTGCTGGGGATTTCCTCCTACCATCGTGATAAATGTGAAACAATAGAGAATGGCTAGAAGCAATACTTTGCCCCCCGAGAGCCAAAATTCGGTTTCGCCATAGTAACTGACGGGAAGCAAATTAATTATTCTAGGAAGAAGTCAGTGAATGTTATAAAAGGGGTTTTATACGGCACTATCTGCATAATCACAACTAGACAGATGATTTCGCTTACCCATAGAGCACCGAACATCCTGCACAGATAGCGGCGATAGGGATATCGTCGCGCCAAAAAGACAAAACCAATCCGAGAGCCGTAATCTCAAATGGTATCAAGACCGCTTCATAGAAAAAGAAATTCCAACCGGCCATAAATCCCCAGGCATCATCGACCCATTTGCTACCGTGGCGAATGAAAGAAGCGGTGACGGGCATAAAGACAACCATTTCGGCGACGGCATTATTGACCAATGCCAGGATACAAGAATAAATGGTAAACCCAAGCAGCAGACCAATCGGCCCAGAGTGATACAAAGTTATTCCAATACTAACGAAGGTTGCGGTTCCAATTGAACCTCCAATTGCGAGAAGTTGGACTTGTCGGTTGCCCATGCTCCGTTGGAGACCGCTGTTATGTTCGACAACTTTGATTTCACCCTCCATATAATTGGTATGTGGTCGTGTGTGCTTTTCCGTGGCCACTCCATCGTTTTTCGAAATATCTTCTCGAGAAGATATGGAGGCCATTGTGAAAGTAGCAGGGCAGATGAGCTCAGGACTGTGATGAATGGAGGAAAACAGAACAGCTGAAGAGCAACTTCATTCAACAAGACGGAGAATCTGTATTTACGTACATAGATAGCTACCGAGCGGCGGAAGACCCATGGAAGACACGGGCCGATAGGGGACCCCTACCTCATAATTCATCGTTCAACTGCAATTTGGATAGTGGGGTCAAAAGAGGTGGGAGATAGATAGGTAGAAGTACAGAAACGAGAATGGAACGATCAGATAGCGATGAAACATTTATTGGACAAAACAAATAATCCAGTTCATCAGTACTTGGTTCGAGACCATTCTATTCTTCGGTGCTACCGATGTACCAAGATGCTGTGCCAGTGCAGTGCAGTACAGAAGAGAAGGTACGGTACATTGCTCGCGTGAGACATGAATGTACTCGTAAGTAGTAGAGATGGCTCATCCTCACGTCCAATGGCAAAGCTAGTTTCATCCCTAGGAACTTAGAACAATCAAGTCAAATATTCCCAAAACTCCAACAGGGAAACCAAATCCAAGTTAATCTTGAAGTAGAATGACGGCGTAGTGATGAGATCGCGCAACGTGAGCCCGGTTACAATACCTAATCTGGAACCCCGCAATCTTTTGTGGGGATCGTGGGGCGAGGCGGGATCAACCTTAAGGAAGCCGGGAACCGCGAGCCGTTAAAATCGTTCAGACAAGATAACTCGTTGAAGTTGGAGAAAATCTCCGGAAAACTTGCAAAGGGTTGAGCTGCAAATACAAATCCTATACTTTCTTGATTCTTTTGTAAGTTCATCGTAAGTTCAATACCCGCTACAAACATAGGTTGAAATGCCTTCGCTTACGTGAGACCACCAGCCAACCTCAATTTCCACAGGGCGCTGGTGAGCGGGTCTGTCGATCTGCCAGGCACGAGACATTGCAATTCAACATCATTCTTTATGGCGATACCAAATTCACCGTATATCAAGGTTCTCCACGCTCCACGATGATGAACAGCTTCGATATCAGAGAGTAGAGTTCTCGGAGTCCTGCTTACTAACGGGATGGGAAAAAATGTCGCTCAACGCGAGACATGTTCCACGATTATTGCAGCTTCCAGCTGACACCATTATTACCTTACCACTCCGCCTTCGAGTCCCTCAATCGCCATTCTTCAATACCTCCAAGTTGTAAACAGTAAACACACTTTGGCTCTCTGTCTACTAATGTCAAACTGTTCTCGCCATCTATATCCATTACCCTTCTTCGATTAGGACTTTCGATAACCTCCGGGCTTCAAGCTTGTCTTGAATTGAGGACTTCGGGAGACACACTGGGATTATCTGAAAAATGTTTGCGTAAATCTAGACTGCGCTTACGCAGCTGCACTGTTGTCACAACGCCATTGGTATCATTGCATACGTACGGCCCAGCAAATCGTTTAGGAGATGAGAGGCAGCACCTGGAAATAAGTCATGGTTGTTGAATATCCCCCTAAGAATCGCCAAATCTAGAAACCTTCGGAGACACAACCATAAAATATTCGGTGAATGGGGGAATGTCCCTTTCTGGATATGTTTGGTGAACCAAAGAAGAGGAGGACATGAGGCGGAGGGGAAATTTACTTGGGAGCTAACATTCGCAGCGAAAATACCAGTCTCCTAAAACTTTGCATGCGCAGGTACCTTGTGGACATAAAGTGATTTGAATACTTATCTGGCATGATAAATCCAGGATCCCAATTCTTGCAGGCACATATGGTAGAGGAGAAATCATGCCAAGGTGCAATATGGACTAAGTATCACATCCACCAAATCTCACCCACGGACAAAAACAGTTGTGAAAATGGTATTTTTCAGTAGTCAAACCAAGCAAAAAATCACATTTCAAAACGCCAACTGAACCCAGAACTATGAACTGACGCGTCAACGTACAAGGTATCCGTGGTATCTTTAGAAGTCAATTTCCCCTGAAAACTCATATCCCCATTATTTCATCCACAAGGATTCGAGACCGCCCATATTTAATATCCCAAACACACTATCATGGTATTCCAAGCCCTTTGATATACCGAAAATCCACAAAAAATGAAAAAGTCGTGAGATCGTAGCTTAGAAAGCGTCGTCATACCATCTCCCCCAATACAATGGCTCATCAATAATCGCCAGCCACCTCCTCAAACTCATCCATGTTGCCAACTCCCACATTCTCTGTCAACCCCGAATTCAAATTCTGGGTCTGCAACTTCTTGATCATCCCATTATTCGGTTTGTAAATCGAATACATCAACGGAACCACACTATGAGGTGCCCCATCCGAATTCTGCAGTGCCTTTATATGGGCGAGTTGTTTCCCAGCCATCTGCCATGCGAACTTCCTCGAATGATTTTCTGGAAAGGAGGCAAAAAGCACAGAGGCTTTAAGGAGAGCCCAGAATGACAAATCTGCAGACCCACAGGAAAGCTGAATGGAGTTGGTGAGGGGAGTTTCGTCATGGGGAACGATGGCCGTGTATTTCTCGAAATGTTCGCGAATTATTGCCGATCGAGCCTCGGAGTCTTCGTCCTCCTTATTTTGGAATTTGGACTGCCACTTTATGGCCCAGGAGTCTTTGACGGGGTTGAGATCCTCGATGAGATGCATAAGAATTGTTCGCCACTCTTTATGACGCATCGAGGCCTCGCCGGCCATCTCTGAGTACCTCACTAGATCTTTGTCCAAGGTGGGGATATCCTTCAATTGTAGGTCGCGCTCAAATTCGACTAGAGACCTATCAACCATATCGTGAGCCGCCCACTTGAGATAGTCAAGGATGTGTTTAGCTGTTGGTTTCAGGTGGGGCTCTTCCTTCTTGTACTCAACTTCGAGCATTCGAATCCCCTTCCCATTGAGTAACTTCGTCTTCAGACGCTTCCAGTCGTTATCGCCAAAAGAATAACCTTGCTTGCCTTGGTCAACAAGGTCGCCGAGAAGATAGCTCACATGTATCGCTTCCTCTGTATTGACGCTACCCTGGTTATAGCAGAGTTGTTCTTTCCAAGAAGTGCATATTCCGAGCATACTTGGCTGCATGTTGAAGCCCAACGCGCATTTCAGATAATGCGCCACTGGGTCCTCAAAACCCTCAACGAGGTCCCGGTAAGTGGTAGCATCTTTGGTGATGGTACCGTCCTTCACGAAGTCGGGCTTTGGAGGAACAGGGGCATTGACAAAATTATCCACAATGGATTTCTCCCAGCAGATCCAAGCAATGTCCCCATCATAATCACCACCTGACAGTTTTTGAGCGAGAGACGGTTTTCCTTTGGTTGGAAAAACGATGACATCCTTCAGTCCCATCAGCTCAACTTTCGCAACAGCCCTCACTTTCTGGATATCACTGGGAAGATGGGCTGGGGATCTGGTAACCAAGAGGTCTCGTCCGTGAAGCATCTCGCCAGTAATTCCAGATACATCATCTGTAAAGGTGGAAAAATCCATATACACTTCGTCTTCCTCCAAAACGCCCCAGAAGTCAGGAACCATGTAGGCATACGTCGATTTCCCAACAGTAATATTCAGTCTTTGCTTCAGCTCATTGCATTTACTTGCAAATAGACCTCGACTCAATTCCATGGCATATTGTAGTTTGTCTGTTTGGAAACCGGCATCCAAGAGCATGATAAGTTTCTCGCTAGAGAATAAGGGTAGACCGGCATCATATTTGACCATTCCGACTTTGAGCCTTTGCTGGTCGTTGGGATTGGTCTCGTGTACCCACTTGCGAAGGCTTGGAGCATCTCCCACCGATGTCAGAAGGTTGTCTAGTTCACTTTTCAGTCCTACCTCGAGCAATTTCTGCAGTGACTTCTTCATGTCACCCTTGTTCTTGGCTCTATCCATCAGAATTGGAAATATTTGAAAATTCAAATCTGCGGACTTCAGAGGCCCAGAGGGGTGAACCACCTCCAATGTGCGGTTGTCAACATGGTTGTCATGCTTCTTGGAAGACTTTGATCTAGTCCGGGTCCATTTGGCTTGTGAATCATACACTTCTATCCATATGTCCCCGGACTTGGACTTATGGTCTACGGTCCAAAATCCTTTCGCCTCTCCGATGCGACCCTGAAAGCCGCTGGCAGGGTAAGTGAGACCCAGGTGCTTCATCACTTCAAGAGCTGCTGCATATGAAATTCGGCCTGCTCCGTCGGTCATGTTTTCGCCCTCGAATTCAATATCTTTCTTGTATCTAATCTGAGAAGCATCGAACACGACAGTTGGTGTGTTTCGGGACAGCGCTGTTCGTTATTTAGATTATTGATTCAGAAACATGAAGAATGACGTACCTAATGAAGTTCGAGAAAACAGCTTCAGATAAGATTGGTGCTCATTTTTACGAGTAATTCTGACATATCGATCCAACAATTGTGCTATCTCAATAGTTTTATGGGCACCTTCATCTCGTGATTCCCCACGAGGTAAAATTCCATTTCCTCTTACCGCGAAAAAATACATGAGCGATACGTCACTCATCTTCTCCTTCTTGTCCTTTTTCTTCTCTTGTCTGCTTTTAGACTTTTTAGGTTTGCAATGGAACGGCTTCCAAGATCTGCCAAAAAGCCAGTGGGGCCCGTTCACCAACCAGTTCATAATTATCGCTTGACCTCGTTCGCCCTGAATACTTTTGGGGACTCCATTTCCTTTTAAATGAGGCATGTCAAGTTCGAGAAAGCGATCGTCACCCAGTTTCCTGCCAAGTCGATGACGCCTATCGAGGGTCATCGGTTTGAGAGCAAGTTGATAGAACGGACCTGTTTCGCTTAAATGATTGTATTTCAAAGATCCACCAAACACAACACCAGATCCTTTACAAGTATACCTAGTGTCAGCGGCTTCCCAAGCGGCTTTTTCACATCTCTCAGGAAAAGTCTTGCCTTGCAAAGCAGGAAGTTGCTTAAGGAATTTCCATAGAGTGGTATAGTCAGACAGAGTAGAGGAAGCCGGGAAATCCACTTCGGACATTGACACTCCAACGTGACAGAAAACACGAGCGATCTCGTAAATCACATGCACTGGCGCGTTTTCCAAAGAAGGCGGCAGTTTTGCTAGCGACCATGATTAGCGAAATGACCTTTGTTGCGGACATGGAACTTCCTTACGAAACACCATTTCTAATCTTTCTTGCAACATGTCTTCATCTGTTAACACTTCGGTGTTCTGGATACCTATATCATCAAGTTGGCTAGAAAGACTGCCTTCCATGTGCTTCATGTCAAGATGAGTTCCCAGTATAAGAGCGTTCAGGTCATTGGCATTATTCAAAGCCGCCTCGAAGCTGCTTCCAGCTCCATAATCAGAGCTTTGATTTGAGGCGGCTATTGGTAAGTTCTCCTCCTTCTGAGAAGGCTCATGTCCAAGATCTGGGACTGTTTCCTGGGTATCGGGAAGTTTCGGATAACCAAAAGATTGGTTTACGTCTACCGAGAAAATTGAATCGGTCGTCGACTCAAAACTTGTATTGGCACTTCTATAAGCGCCGGGCCCCTTGAAAGATGTCTGCTTCCAAGCCGGCGGTAACATTGCATTGGAGTTAGATTTAGAGAGTGGGAAGGGTCTCTGTTCTGGATACTTGGATTTCTTGGATGACTTTTCGGCATCATGAACCGGTTCTTCTCGAGCTCGTTTCGAGTCTGGTGTCGACAAAGGAAATGGAATTGGATCGTCCCTGAAAGGGGAGCTTTCTACTGAGGGTCTTCTTGCACGCTTCGGAGTCCTCATCCTCTCTTTCAATTCAGCCGCACAGGGTCTCAGGTGACTCAACAGAAGTTCAATCATCTCTTTCCGTTCCCCTTTCGTCAAGGGATGTACCCTATTTCGCGTGGCCCTGGGGATGACATCTTTTTCGGCGTTGGGTTTATGTCTCCACCCTGACCATAACAACATGGCATTATCGTTAAAGTTCTTAAGTACCTCTTCATGACGTCTTTTGAATCCAATGAACTTTATCAGTTCGACGCATTCATCGGCGTTTTTCTCCTCCACTGTCTGCGCCCTTGCAAGTCTTTTCCTTGGCGATTCGCCCGCTGGAGGCATCTCTAATCGTAGATCCCAAGTCCTTGACACGTCATCAAGAATGATCGTGATCTCAACTAGGGTGACTTTCCCAGTCGATTCTTCGTATGTTCTACCCGGGTGTGACGGCGAGGCGACTGAAGCATAGTGCTCCATGATGGGAGTTTTCATATGAGAACCGCCAGTTAATTGAACGTGGACATTCGATGTTATGGAGAGCATAGGTAGGATTCCAAGTCTGCTCCCCAAAGAAGATGCGTGCGTATTTAGAAGCCGGAGAGCTCTTGCGGGGGTTTCTTTTCAGGGGAGGACGGGGGATCGCTACTCTTGTTGCAATGGTCCTGAATCTACGGAGTAGAGGTTCGGTCAGACGAGGTGAATATAATAATAGAATAGAGTGAATATATTACCACGGCATAGATAGAATTGGTATGTGAACTCTGAAGACGATATTTTCGTTCGCCTTCAAGGATTGAAGAACTCGAGACGGATATCTCTGGCGGGGAGGGGAAATAAGTGCACTTTCGTGGGGGTTAGCCTAGTGGGGTATGAGACGGGCAACTCGGCACAGAGGGAGCAATTGAAGGCGAATCAAGGTTGGTACATGCTGAGATTGGGGTGGTATCTATGCTATAGAATCTGCGGATACCCGTCGAGGCGGTCGTGGCATCAAATTGGACGCGTTCGTCGTACAGATAAGCTTCGAGGGCGTTGGGGTGGTGCAAACGCGAGGCTGGACTTTCCGCGCGCAAGAACTCAATGGCAAAGATGAATTGTCGCAAGCAGAAAAAAAGCAGAGAACTAGAATGATAGCACTTGCAAGCAACGCATAACAGAGCAATTGAGGGCAATGAATGTGGTGGTAGTAAATGCAAACCAAAGCACGCGGATAGAGGAGGAGCTGCAGTTGTCCAGAAGAGGGTTTTCAGGGTGGCTCGCTGCATTGCCCAGCATTTCAGATTCAGCCCCGGTTTTTCTGACAGCGGGGTGCACTAGGCGCGGGCCGCAATGCAAGGGGGCGGGAAACGGCCCAAGGGTACTAAGTTTAGCCAACATGGAGAGACCGATTCCAGATTCAAAGTGCAATTCGAATTGTTCTGGGTGCCTGGAACCTACTTCTTCGAGTTCCATGGAGGCACACCTTAAGCGAGTTTCTGTTAAGCGATTAGGGGTGATGCTAAGCTACTGTATCGCTAAACCATTCGAAAAGCCGTCTGGTGCCGTTAGCTCCTGCTAATTTAGCGGGAACCTTAATGAGAGTGCAGTTCAATCTGAATACTCCGTACAGATACAGGAAAAGTCGCATCTATCAAGAGCAGACTATGTATGTCAGTCAGTATATGGGTCTAAAGGTTGAATAGACACATGCGCAAATTCTACATGAAAGTGCCATCGCAATATGTATACAATTTGATACTGAGGCATTTTCCAGAGATGCTGATTGGCCCATCACATACAAGAATAGCCGTTTGATGATCCGAAGCACTTGACTTTAAAATCCTACATCGTACTCTCTGGACCAAAAGCATACCAAGAAAGACTACCAGGCGTGCCACAAACACATGCTCTGAATTCTGGAAAAGGTCTCCGTTCAGCAGTATGCACCATTGAGCAAACATTCGCTTAAATGATACAGCGATTAAGTGGATTGCCGCGTACCGGGGGGTACAATGTGACCGTTTCACTATCCCGTCCCCCATTCTAGGCTCCACATTCCAATTGTCATTGTGAAACGTAACTTATAACAGATTCCCAAATCCATATTTTCGACTGATTGGCTTCCTTGATACACCTCACGATCATTGTTGATGGTCTCCATAACCATCAACGTACCCAAAACACTATTTTATCGCAGCGGAGTTGCCATTATCAACTTTATCAGAGCTCATGGGATACCTGCTCTGAAGATTCTTCGTTAGTCGGCTACCAGCGATAAATCGGTTGAGTTCAAGTGTGTCGTTATAGAAGTTCGCC
Organism: Hymenoscyphus fraxineus; assembly: GCA_900184765.1. Taxonomy (NCBI): domain Eukaryota; kingdom Fungi; phylum Ascomycota; class Leotiomycetes; order Helotiales; family Helotiaceae; genus Hymenoscyphus; species Hymenoscyphus fraxineus. The sequence goes on from LT855418.1 coordinate 2,420,388, forward strand.
TCAAGGTGAGCAAATCTTGGACCCTCGGATGCCACTCATCGGTACTATCCTGGTTTAAAATTATTAAATAGAAATTAAGGTGATGTAAAAGGTTCTCACGCGTATATGGTAACGTGTTCTTGGTATACGCAGCTATATCTGCCGGTGCATTTACTAAAACCGGTAAACAAGCGCACATGCTTTGATATAGAAATAACAAAGACTCAACCTATGTCGCTATGTTATATTCCTTCTCAACCAACGCCTTATTCTTCTCCTTCTATTCACTCTTTGGTACTCTATATAACTTCCAAACCCGATATGAACCTGCTAATGCTTGCGCTTTTACAATTTAACCCACTATTGCCGCTTTGGCATCTCTTCTGAGAAACTATTATAAGAGCGGGACTCAAAAGTCGAGACGTTACCCGAAAAAACTTTGACTACATCTTGGTCTCGAATGACGAGGAAGCCAAAAAGAAAAGTCAAGCCTAACAGTGGAGAGGGAGTTGTGATCTAGGGAATTCTTCTTACCTTACAGTACCCAAGGGCTGCTTACCACACCTCCGTAGGTGCGGATTACGTAACTGAAGTCATTGGATGAACTGGCCTTGCGGTCATTGTCTTAGGGCTTTTGAGTTTTCACTCATTACAACTGATGGGTGGATATTGCAACGGAATATCTCGAAATGGTGTACGTGGTAACGTAACAGGTGAATTGTTCAAAGGAACCAACTAATTGATGGGTGCTAGAGTGAGATAGGAGTGAAGTACTCCTATCGCCTGCTGTGCTCAAAGGAGCACCAAGGAATTGTGACAACAACTGTTTCGATTGAAGAATCGGGCTAAAGTCACAAAATTTGCGTGATTGTGATGGCGGGTCTGTGACGGTATTGCCGTGATTTTAATTATGAATGAAGATTCGCCGAGGCATATATCGGAGTTGCGGAGTCGAGATGCCTATTTTCTTTTGTTAGCAAGAAACCTTGTGATTGATTTTCGATGCGACCGTTAGGCTATGATGACTTTTGTTGTTGCTGATGGTCGAGCTATTTTGGGTTGTAACGCGGATTTTGTGTGGCTTTCTATTGCTCCAATGACAGTTACCCGACGGGTTTCAAAGGGGTGAATATTGACAATTGGTATTGTTAGAAAGCGCCTCAATGATTTTGACCCTTGAGAAGCGTGGAGAGATTGATTCTACCTCATGTAAGCGTTCGCCTAATCTAAGACTTTTGGGAAGTTTTCACCATAGTCTGTACCTACTAACAATAGATTCTACAAGACCAAATTTGAGAAAAGAAAACACGCATTAACTCAAGCCTGGGGATCCAGTTTCAAGAGATGCTTCTCCTACCATATGTTATTTAAGTCTTACCATGAGCCCACAATTCTAGGCTTTTGAATAATATCTTGAAGTACAAGAGAGATGGCTCGTAACATTTTTGGGAGGTCAATGAATGTTGGTTTGACTTTATGTCAATAAACGGGTGATGCAATAGACCTATATTACTAACGTATCTGTTGTAGTAACTAAGTCCTTGTTGTTGAATTGCATGCCGAAGCAAGTGTAGCTGGCTGGGTCCCCACGTACTTATAGGTGCTATGAGTACGCTAGTCCTGAAGGAGCCGCTACGCTCGGAGAGTCGGAACTAGCTAATACCTATTCACTAATATAAACCGACAATGAAGTCGTGTTCTGGCTGAGGCATTTTGGAAATTTAGCCTTCTCGAATATTGAGTTTTCTGCTGGTATCTTTTATACTGGGGTCAGATCGTTTATATGTGAAGTCAGTCTACTTTTCATTCAAGGTAGATGTTCCAAAACCAGCTTACTGGCTGCTTGAAATTGATAGGGTCGTATGTGCTTGCTGGAACTGTAGACATCTTCGTCGGTAATCTCGTCCTTAACTGATGGACTAACTGTCGATTAACAGTAGAAAGTAACTTCAGGTAGGCAATATTGGTTGAATAATCGAACTGCAAGCACTACTGCTATGCCCAATCTCACGATAGAACTTCTCTCCTAAATATACTGCCGAAGGTATAGAAGTGCTGCGACTTCTGCATAGATCCCCTTCTTCTGCAATTTACGTAAATGGTTGTCATAGAAAGTGGCTGTTAGTAGGGCTACTTCCGAGAGATGTGGATGAAGGCGCGCGTATGATGTTTTTACCGTACCCTGAAGAAACGAAAGGTCTGCTGATACTCATGGCAACCTTCTTGCACGCCGCATTTATATTTTATGAGGTTTCGAGCCTTGGCACCATGTGGGAAAACCAGTTCAACCTCGCCATCCCGATAATTCTTTCGCTTGGCGCGCGTCTGTTCTCGGCTTTTCCTACTTTCTCGTAATTCGGGATTCATTCTCCTCGGTGACTCGTTGGAACTGCCACATAAGATGGTTAGCAGAACTCGTTTTATGGAATTTCAGGGTGCGGCCAAACAGTTTGCCAGGTTATCTGTTCAAGACAACCAAATGATCGACATCATGATTCGGAGAGATATGCTTATATGTGCGACATGGTCAGAGGAGTTTTCAGTATGATTTTGATGGTCGGTGACGTCTTCGAAATGTTCATATCGGAATTGACCGTTGTAGTGCCAATTGATCTTTCGCAAAAAGAGTTCCGCCGGACGCTGTTATGAAGGGTTACGACGGATCATTCTGAAAGGTTTCGGGGACGTTTCTGTAATCAAGTGATCAGCTCGAAGGTCAAAATGTTTTGATTCGTGGTCCAAATTACCTTCCAAAAACCTTGCAAATCGATCCAAGCAACGCGACAAAACACCAACCATCACCGAGAGCATGACCAAGCCGGCAAACAATTGCGACCAGAGCCAACAAGCGGAAAAAGGAGTAATACCCGCCGGACAGAACCAGAAAGGGTAAAACCACACGTATCATCTATTCAGATAAAGCCCGCAGGAATAAGAAGAGCCGCCCTGATCGAACACACACAGGCGAAGATAGGTCGTAGGGTAGAATGTACCAGTACGTGGCTCTTCTGCAGTATCCGACCTCGATGCATCGGACCTTCTTCCGGTTGAGGATGACAGCAATTTTGAGGATGATGATCAATGTAAGAATGGTGATGGTTTGGTGGGAGAAAGGAAAGTCCAGAGGTTGGGGATTTGACTTTGAGAAGGAATGGGAGGGGGAGTGGTCGCTCTTTCCTTGTAACTAAGAACTTGGCTACACCTGCGCGCCCATGTTCTCATTCCGCAACTGTGAGAGAAGGAGCGCTGCAGTAAAAAAGCAGTAAACTTCCGGTGACAAAAGTAAGTCGTTCAACTCCACAAATTCCTGTGATGGTAAGAAAAAGTAGTAGTAGCGGTGCCAGATAAGCAGCCACACCACCCAAATTGCTGAGCAAGTCATGGTGGTGTTAGGAGCAGATCGTTGAGGGCTCAGGTATCCAGGAGAACAGAGCTTCATTGTCGTTCTTTCAACCTTTGTGGAACGAATAGGGAAGCATTCATGATTAAACAGCATTTGTATATCGCAGATTGTCGATTTGAGATTGGATATAGTGCCTGATTATCAATACATCCTGGGCTCTCTGCTTAATTTATTCATTTGCGTCTAACGTATCCTCTACTAGCGAATTTTGGATTGACAAGTGTGTCTTCCTCGAATATCAGTAGACAATGTGTAATCACGAAGCTTTATTTGCATTTTCTGGCATTCTCGCTAGAGGACTTCTCTCCTGATGCACTTCAGGGGTAAAGCGACACAACTCGGGCGATTTTTAAAGGCTGCGCAAATTGCTCCAGTGATAACCATCTTCTCAAATATACTCCCAAAACTCTCATATAATATCCAGCATATCACTCTTGTCTTGACAAGTGATCAATGCTACTAATGGTTCTATCTCCTCTTGAGACTTCTATTCTTATAATAATTTGCTTCGCTACTCATTTTCCGCTTTATCAGAAGGCTTATAAAGACTCAAAATACATTCCACACATCAAGAATATTCGGCATGAACGGGAGCGATATTTTCCCGAGGATGCTTGTTACCTGCCACCTAACCTACCTAAGGTCACCTGATAGCGCAAAGCTTTACCTAGGTAGTCTGCTCAACTTTAGTAGGTATCCTTTAGCGTTACTAGGGTTCACGTGAGCTTGGCATAGGCTACAAATAGGCACTAGTTAGGCTAGTAGCTCTTAGTCAATACAACCACCTTCATACCTTTCAACATTGAACATCACCCACAACACAAAAGTTGCTACGAATACATCTCCGGATCAAAGCTCTCACCAAAATGGCTCAACTAGGTAAACGGGAGCTCAAACACATATCTGGCCTAGAGCTAATGAATTCTCAGTTAAACCAGGTGAATATGAACACAACATTGGTCTACTACTTTATCCCGAGGTCTCCTATCGCACGGAAACGCTGGTCAAATACTTCAACAAGCTCCCAAAATACTCAAAGTTGCCCAATAGCACCGCAGTCAACCACTGGCAAATATCGCTCCGACATGTTCCTGGAAACATCGAAGATACCTTGGTCCATCTGTACAATCCAGATAGTGGTTTGAGCTACTTTGAAAGGACAGCCTCCACCCTCAGCGGCGTCTCTCAATTGTTGCAAGCCCGGTTGGTCGTTGATGTTTTACTGAAAGCCTTCCTTACATCAATGGGTAGGTTGGAGCTGAACCCAGATGTTGCTCTATTTGGGCCATATACTTGGACCATAAGCCACTTTGATATGGCCGAAGAGTTGAATTGCCGCCTGGAGGAAGTGGGTGTGCATGACAGTTATTGTTCCATCAATTCTGAAGATGATGATGATTCGGATAGCAGCGTGGATAGCGAGGAAGAGGAGTACTACCCAAGGCCTTCGACACAAAGTAGGGCGAGCGAGTTGGAAGAGGAAGAGTGGCACAAGCTCTCCGCCAAGTTGGTAGCAGCCGCAGAGAAAGGACCTCGATGCCAAGTATGCGAAAAGTTGCCAACAATGAACAACAAGCTCTCTCTCTGCCAGAGATGCAAACTGGTGCATTATTGCTCGCGGGAATGCCAGAAGATAGATTGGAAAGAACATAAAGTGGTTTGCACTGATGTCAAGGTTACTGCTCAATGTAGCATTGACTACACCGGGGAGGAATTCCTAGCGATAATCCAGGAGCGGCCACCTAGCACCTCATACCGATATTTCCGAACAGTTGCGGTGAACGACCCAAGAGCACATGCTTTAGCTGCTAAAATAAAGTTGCCTCTCCCTGGAGAACGTAAGGGGCTAATGTGAGTATTTTTAATTCCAAGCTTGAAGCGAGAAAATACGCTGAGAAATATTGACTCGTTACTTAGCCCCATAATCCGACGTCTTATCACCACAGGAGAGGACACCCCTCAAAATCTCGCGATATTCTTTGGCACTCCGCTTGATAAAAATACCAGAGTATTCCACAATTGCCAGCGCCTTGAGACACTGATAAACCCAGCATCAGGGTCTCCATGTGATCGTGCCATTCGCTTCAGAAAGCCTGACGAAGGGGTGCCTTTCTGGACTTGGAAAGTCAGACCGCCTTCACCCGAAGAGCAGGTAACTCTCACGATCATACGCAAGCTCCAGCGTCGTATTGTAAGTCATACTGGCAGCAGTACCTTGGACTTAAGCACAATCAATGAACAGATGCCGACAATCATGAAAGCTGAGTTTGGTGATGATTGGGAGAAGCAGGAATTATACTGGGAGAAGGCGTACCATACGATGTCTTGGGGGCGGGTTCAAGATACTTATCTAGCTGACATACGGGCAGGAGCAATTCCTATGCCGACTTAATTGAGTTTGGGCGTGGTACAGAACAGAGACTCACTTCGAGTCTACCAACATAAACGCCACACAACTTAGTTCTCTGCAAATGTTCTCGGAGTATGTCTAGTACTATGCAGCAGTACCAGTGGTGTTCCAAGAAACTGTCAGAGGGAGTTTGTTGCCAAAGGTTTTCTGTACTTAGACGAATGAAGGGGCATTTCAGATGTATCTAGACCAGACAAGATGTGGCCGATGGATGAATTTCTGATTGGCATAAGAGTGGTCTTGTCGCCGATTTTTAGTAATAGCTTCGTAGTTGGGTTTTTGGTACATGCTAAGTAATGGATCTGGGCGACTGTAGTTACCTATCCGCCATTAGAATCTTTTTGTGAAAACGATAACTACCTAGGTACCTATCCGCTATTAGAATTTTTTTATAAAAACGATAACTACCTATCTACTATTAGAATTTAAATTAAAAATAATAATTACTTATTTACTATTATTATTAAAGCCTAAGGCTCTTAGTCTAAAAATAGAGTATATAGTCTAGACGACTATAAGGACCTGTCCGCTATTAGAACTTTTTTATAAAAACAATAACTACCTATCTACTATTTAACTAATAATTAATTAATAGTATAACTAATTTTCTCTACCTAGGGCTAGCTATTTCTAGTACATAGGTTAGGGTTAGGGTTAGGGCTTAGGGTTAGGATTAGTAGAATATTAATAAATCCTTATTCTATTATTTACCTATAATTTTATAATAATTATTAAACTTCTAACCCTAAGTNTAGGGCTTAATATACTCCCTAGGGTTTAATAGACCCCCTAAAATTTAGTATATTCCCTTAGGGCTTAGTATACCCCCCTAGGGTCTATTATACCCCCTATAGCTTATAATCTAATATACTTAACCCTTCCTTTTCTTCTATAAATAAAGTAGTAGGAATAGCTAACCTTACTAACTATAGCGTACCTAGTAGCTAAGTG
>LT855418.1:2427178-2522451 GCA_900184765.1 Hymenoscyphus fraxineus
AGCGGACGGGTAGTTATGGGTTTCCATAAATGGATAAATATTCTACAATAATACAATGGCTCGCACACGGAATATATTAATAACTTCAACTATACGCACCCGATCAATTTCTAGAAATAACTTGCGCTAAGTTAGATACAACCTAAGCACAAGCCTCCTAGGCCAGAGGTTTTTCAAGTGTGTCGTCCACTTTATAGTACGTTTCAAGAAGATTCTGTAACTTGAAGATAACCTGAAAATAATTTCCACAACCAACGTCTCTCCAACAGCTGGTTATGAGAGAAGTTTTGCAAGCGATTTTTAGTGAGAGTAGATTTCTTTTTATAAATGCCAAGAAGTGGACGAAATCCGTGCGAATACTGTGAAACTAACAAGTGCCATTTGAGGAGGCTTGAGGGTTGAGGTCAGTACTAACAAAAGTTATCACCGACGAGGTCACGTTACTACGCGCTACGTAACCACACCCTAGCGTACCCTTATCAGCAGAACGCGTCCAACTTTCACGCAACACAACGCATGAATTTCATAATCATCAACTTGTGTGTATAATCCCCAAACATCGTGCGATACCAGTTTATACCTCGAAATCTTTTGTTATTTACGGTAACTGCCCCAAGTCAACACCTTGGGCGAATTGAGGCTGATTAATCTGCCATAGTGGCTGTTTTCGCGAAATCTCGACCGTGAATTTCAATCGCATCTGATGTCTCCGCAAGCGGGTCTTGCAAGAGCCATTGGAAATGATGAAGCTGGATCTGGGGCGGCGGAGGTTCCAACGATACCTTTGAATGCAAATCCGCAGTCTGTCGACGGTAATAATGTTGATGAAACAGGTGGACCAGGCGACCTAAGTAGCGTCGATGATGCAAGCGAAGAGGACGCCGAAGACGATCCCGACCAGGACCAAAGCGAGTATTCGGAGTCTGAAGAGGAGGAACCTGAATATGATAGTGGCGATATTAAGGAAAGCTTGAGGGACCATTTCCAGACAAGTCAAGGTTCAGGTCAGATTGCATACTACGAAGATTTGAAAGATATGCCCAATCCCGGGGTATTCTTCCCAGGTAAAGAGCTTCTTGGTTTCCCGCTATGTGAACATCACATCGATTTCATTAAACGCAATGGTATCCAAAAGCCTGTGTTGTCTGCCGCCCAAGCAGGTGGCGCACCTCAAAAGAAGCAAGTGTGGACAGTGGATGGAAGTCTCTTGCAGATCCTAAATCCAGCTTGGCATGTACGTCTTAAATCCATCGTTGGGAAGCTCCGAACTATGATGAATATTACGCATGAGATATCTGCGAATCTTAGTATACTCATATTGTATGGACCAGGTAGCACTATCGAACCGCCTGCAAAGTAGGTCAAGGCTCTTTCCCCCTCGGCCTCATTCTCACGAGTCACAGCAAGAACGGGGTTGGAACATTGGACTTTCTTCTGCCTTCCAGACGGGATCCAGGCAATCTGATTGTCTCCTATGGTAAGCGACAACGTTCGTTCAGCACAGCAAGTATATCGACCTTTGATACTTCCGCCCTGGCCTGGGTAAGTACATTCAATTATAAGTTTAACTTCTGGTTTGCTTATAAAGCGTAGTTTTCTGATGCGATCTGTACTCGAGAGGCCCCATTCAAACATGAGATTGCTGTTCTTCGATATTCTCTCGTCTCTAGTGGTCCTGGTCCTGTGTGCTCTGCTGCGAGGATCGAACAAAGGCTTTCAGGCCTTTGCTCAATCCTCACTAGCTGGAAACAGCAATGGGATCTCATGATGGAGTATTACATGGGCTTCTTGTTGGATCGCAATTATAAAGATGGAGCGTTAGCACATCAACATCTGGAAGGCAACGATTACCTGATTGTTTCGCAATTAGCAGAAGCTTGTGCGGACACTGACTTTTGTGTCTACTTGGCAAGCATCAAAAGGACAGTTGAAGGTTGCAGCGACGGATCTGCTGAGTATCATGATGATCCACCAATTATGGCAGATGTATGGTCATACTCCACCGAAATAACCAAAGTCGCCTCTTTAAATGGGCAGCAACCAATTGATGGCTTCTCTTCAACGTTCGATGATGACAACTTTATTCAAAGTGAGCCCTTCGAAGACGCTCAACCCGATGAGTATGACCATGACCAACATCATGGCAACTTGCAACATTACTTTTATAGATCGGTAAGTATTGGTGTTCTTGTCCGCATCAAAGATCATGGCTCACACTTTGCAGATTGCTCTGATAATGCCCCGGAAACGAAGAATTCCGTTCTTCTTCGATGGCCAGGAGGAAAACGCAGTCAAAAAGATCCTCGAACGATTCAGTCTCAGTCTCAATCGCGAGTTGATGATGGCCAATCCGGATGCCTTGCTCGATGTAAAGGATGCTTGCAAGTTTGTACTCCAGGATAGTACTTGGACGTCGCCCACAGTAAAGTTCTCGCGTTCTATTGTCAGGTTCGCAGTCGGTGCTATTGCTCGTATTAAAGATCGCCAATTGATGAATCTTGCTCTTCCCATTGCCTTCTCTGAAGGTGACTATTTCCGTTGTATTGAATCAACGTTATTGCAACAAGAGAAGCGCTGGCTCTACCAAAGGTACGTTCACGGACTTGCAACACGAAGTGTTTGCTAACCCATAATTTAGATTAACGCATCAGCTGTCAAAGTCATATTACTTTTACGAACGGTTCGATCATATAGAAGGGATGAACTTGCGTTTGCTGGACCCTGTCTGGGGGGCTGTTCAGTACAGACTAGCTATCATGAACAATTCCCTAACGACACAGAAAGATGCCGATCGACTGCTTAAGATAGCTAGGGGACAGCATGGCCATAGGTTTCTTGATGCCTGGAATACACTGTAAGTATAAGGGGTCCACACAATGATTATCTTAACTCAAAATCTTTAGGTTACTACCAGCCCTGGAACGAAATGCAGCATCACCGACTGTGATTATGGCTTTCTATGAAGGAATGTCAGACTCTATACCGGTCACCGAGTCTTTCTCCGCCATGGCCTCTACAACAGCCTCCGCGATGAACATTGAACGCAATAGCGCTTTAACCTTTGGTTGGTCAGTCTACGGAGAGCATCTAACACACTTTGCTTCTATAATCAAGATTCTTGAACTTGTCCGTTCTCAAGGTAAAGAAGAACTTGTAGAACAATTCTGTATAAGATCACAGGGGTTCGTAGACAATGCAGACCATCATAAGCTCGAAGGTATTTATACCATCTTTCTTAAGTATTTGCATCCTCTGTCGACACTAGATCCTGTCAAAGACTTGTACAGATGCATTCTCAACGCAATTTTGTCGAAGTGTGTCCCTTCAAGACCGGCACGCCCCGAGAATTGGACCCATAGGAAACTAGGCTGTGGTCGCCGCGGTTGTCGACGATGCACCTTACTGGATGACTTTCTCGTTGGTCCCAGCGTACACCAGTACGAGAAGTCCATGTCCCTCGAGCACATGAATCACATAACTAAACTGATTGCTAAAGACGTTGCCGAAGGAACTCTTGTGGTGCAGGCTCGTCGTGGGCCTCGATGCCATCTGACCATATCAAAGATCAGGAAGGAGTACGTACTAAAGGTGGAGGCATATAATTTGAAGATTGCAAAACTCAGAGAAGGGTTTTCGGCTATAGGACAACAGCGTCTACAGACGATTCTTGGGTCCGACGACTACGCAACACTCATGCAATTGAGACCCTTGCCACCTCCCGCCCCCCGAGCAGCCGCCCCAGTTCCAGCTATCGTGGGACCTGTGGTGGACCTTACTGCGAATGGAAGTCACGATCAACAGAATAACCGTTCGACTTTTATAGATCTCACTGCTGACGACAATGGGCAAGATGAGGGCAGCGATGGATCCGTTTCGGCACCCGTGGATGCTGCGGAATCAAGTTCCTCGAATATTACAGCTGCTCCTCAACCCTTAGGTACTGCGAGCAGCAGTGCTGTCAATGGTGTGAGTACAACGCCAAAGCGACCGGCTGCAGAGGAAATGAATGATGAGAATACTGTCCCTGGTGACCAACACCGGAATAAACGTGCTCGTCCTGAACCCTCATCTTCTGGACCGGCTTAGATGTAGATATATCTGATTTTCGATCTTTTTGTATATTCGTTCTATGTATTTTACCAACTTGTAAAATATTTCCTCATTTCGAAATTCTCTATACTTGATCTTTATTATCAGGTAATCTACCTATATATATTTCCATTTCCCTAGAAATAACTTCTACAAAATCCATACTTACCCAAAATGAGGAGACTATACTTAGCTTATCTATAGTATAAATAGTCTTTACCCCAGTTAACCTATATTACTTCCTTCCCGTAATTAACACTCGTTCCTACTCTCTATTTCCTCTTAGCTATTTCACGAAACACCTACCTACCTAGTTAACAGTCTTCTATAGCGCCTTTCCCCCCTAAAATAATTATATATATCTATAATCTTCTACTCCGGAGCTAGCGTAGTTTAACAATCAAAATAACATAGATTATAGCATTTAGAAAGATATAGCAAGGTAATAACTTATTTACAAGAAAATCTTTACTAGATATATCTTAACAAAAAACGAGCTTATATAAAACATCCCTTACTTACTATATACTAACCGAGCTAAAAAACCTAACAATTAATTAATAAAAGTTATAAAAAGTTTATTTCTTACTCTAGATAAGGAAAGGGGGTAGAGGTAGTATTCTCGACTAAATACTTATAGATCATTTATCGGTATAGTAAATAAACGCCCCGAATACCTATAGAGCTAAGTAATAAATAACATCAACAATAATCAACAATTTATATTAGAAAGCAGTTAAGAGCCTTGAAGTTAACAAGATAGGTTCTTAAATCATTCTCGTTAATAATTAATCTTCGTTATAGGTAGACTATCTATTATTCTTGGGAAGAGGTACTATACGTGTCTAGCTCGCTACTATTACCTCCTTTCTCCTCCTCCCTCCTACCTCTTACCCCTTACCTACTACCCCCTCTTCCTCTTCCTTTTCCTCTTCCTCCTACCTCCTACCTCCTACCTCTCATCTCCTACCTCCCTTCCCACCTCCCAACCTCACCAACATCCCAAACAATACCCCCCCATCTACACACCCTCTCAGTACCCCATCCCATTCCATCCCATCCCATCCTATCCCATCCCATCCCATCCTATTACATCACATACAAATTCCCAACTCCTAACTCTCAACTCTCAATTCTCAACTCTCAACTCTCAACTCTCTATCTACACCAACACACACCACCCATAAAAACCCCAAAAACAGTCCATACTCCCCCCATCCATCCACCTCACCACCTCACCATCCTAACCCCCTCCCTCCGAACACCCTCCCTCCGAACCCTCCAAAAAAAAAGGATTCAATCTAGAAAGATCTCTTCTCCCAACACACCCATCACCCCATCACCCTCTCCCTCCCGTCAGAAAATCCAAAATCCAAAACCTAAATATAATACGTATGAATATGATAAGTAAGTATAGTATCCATACCATATTAAACAACGTATTCCCCCAACGAACACTACGTAGTCTAATAAGTTATAACCCTCGATTCTAGTATCTAGTTTACTACCTACTCTAGTATCCATAACCCCTTCCTTCCGATCCTTTAATAATTTTAATTCAATACCTCTCTCTCTCTTTAAACTCTCTCTAAACCTACTATTCTATTCTATACTACAACACCCTTATACCCTTCTATACCCTTCTATCCTCAAACACAAAACATAAAACCCATAACCTATAACACCCTTCATCTAGATAGAATCTTAGAACAAATAGGATAGTATTATATTATATATTCTTTCTAACCACCAATCCCCTCCCCNTTGTGAAATAAAAGTACTCAAACACATACATATACATATACAAAAATTCAAAATTCATCTGATCCATTAATCCATCAATCCACACCACTCATTCCCACACACACACACACCACTCATTCCCCCCCCCACAAACACACCTCACCTAATAACCACCAAGAAAGAAAACCACGTACTTAAAAAAGAGCAATCAATTATTCACCATACATACCATACCCATCCCCTCCATCGCATAACCCACAAACCAACACAATTATTCCCGAATCCCCAGAAACCCAGGAATCCCAACACTAATCAAATCAAATCATATTATATTAAAAGAAAAGACACCATCACAAAGACACACACCCCCTTCAACCCCCCAATCAAAATCATGTGCAAAAATAGTCTGTGTATATGTATGCATGAAAATAATGTATAGTCATTGATCCACTCAAATTCTGCAGTCCAGTCGAAAAAACATATCGATCTGCAAGAGAAAGAAAAGAAAAAGAAGAAACGCCCGCTATCATATCCTATCCTATCATATCCAATCCAATCCCATCCCATCCAGACTATATCCGATGCCCCAGCCCCCCCAGTATCCAGTACCGAATATCCCAAACCCAAGTGATCCCCAAACCCGAAATGCAACGAAACACAAAGCGCACAGCCAAACAAAAAGGAAAAAAAACTAATCAGGAAAAGTCCCCGTGCGGAAATCATAAGAAAGAAACATCATGCACAGATGGGGAATGAGAGTATGTGAGTGATAGAGCTAGGCCAAAGCTCTGGGGTATCAAAGAACAAAAGAGAAAGAGGAAATGCAAGGTGCCGCCGCAAACTGTATGCAAGAGTATCGAAAGAAAAAAGAAATCCCTATCCCTAAACCCAAGTCATAGTCTCGTAAAGAAAATAGCCGTCGAAATAAAAAGATATGATGATGAACATCCCCCTTTGAATATCTAGAATGTATGACAGTCTTGATTGGGAGTTCCAGTCATCTCTAGATGCAAAGGTGCAAATATGCCCGATGGATGTGAATCCTATATGTGTTGTATCAAGTGTGGTGTGAAAATATCGAAAATATGTAATATGTCGTCAATTTGTGTATCGTGTAGTGCAAAGGGGAAATCCACAATTTGAGTTGATCAATTCACGAGGAGAACCGAGTCGAATCAGGGGTAGGTTAGATTGTTAACCAAACACAGTGACGACGAAGTTTTCCCCGAGTGGCATTGAAAAGGCCACGCCATGCGCAATTTGATGGCAAATTAAGCGTTTCCAGAAGGACCCTCAACAGGTAAAAGCTTCTTGCCGATATATTGCTGAAAGAGTTCAGGCTTCAGCCATCCAACCTTCTCAAAGGCAGACCAAAGCTTGCTAGCCTTATTGACATCAATCTTACAGGCTTGTTGTGCATCCGTCTTACGGAACTCCTTGGGGATATTCAAAGCATTGACTCGAGAGATAAAGATTCGACGCTTGGAGGTAAGATAGGTAGCACAATCCAAGCGAAGGTTGGCAGCGCAAGCAAGCTCATGAGGATGAAGCTTATCGGCATGAGGATCATTCTTGAGATCAATGGGTTGACCCTTCCAGTCAATCTTGAGGGCATTGGGCTTATCCAAGGAATTGCCAATGGGTGGTGAGAAATCCGGAAGAGACTCAAAGTCCTTGTCCTCTCTCGCAACTCTCTTTCCTCCGGCATCCGGGGTTTGTTGTCGATCGCCCTTGGGAGCCTTGGGTACTCGGGGCTTTGCAATCCCCCCATTGGGGCTAGTTCGTGGGCCATTGGCACGTCCTCCAGCCTTGCGAGAGCCATTGGAAGCAGGGGCGATTGGGGTGTATCGTCGTAGTTGATTGATGTCGCGAGGACCACCTCGTCGAGCCTCCTGATCGGCCTTTGCTTGGATCCAAGCTTGCATTTGATACTTTTGAGGATTTTGTACAAACTTGCCCATCATTTGGCATCGAAGAACCAGATCATAATCTTCTCGTCGTGGAGGAGAGGTTTGGGCGAAGACACTCGAGTCTCGGTTTCGAATGTGGTCCTCAACTACCTGCTGTGTAGGGAACAACGACGGGTGGGTGGAGGAAGTGTCTTGAGTCTCCTGCTCCTGAGGGAAGAGGATAGGATCTCGGTTGGCATTTGACGGGGAGTCTGGAGTACCGGTGGAGTCTTCGGGAGAGACTGGGGGAGAGAGAGGAGGATCGTATTGGGCGGTAGCGGGTTTTCCGTAGGAGATCTCCATGTTGGAATCGCTGGTTGAGGGTCGCGAGAAACTGTCGTGCAGAACTGGCTCTGGAGGGGACATCAAACTGGATTGAATATCCATGGGATTCTTGCGTGGTGAGATTGTTGGGTGTGACATGTTGGAGACAATCGCGTTGATGGATGTGGGTGGGTAATGTTGGGATTGCGAGTGTTTGAGTGGAGAGTTTGCAGGGCGAATGGTGCGTGAATAGGAATTGGATTCCAGGCTGGAGGAGTCACCGAATCTTGCGGAAGGCAACAGAGTATTGCGTTGGTCATCCATGGTTTTGAGTGGTCGTCTGAAGTGCTGTGCCTGCGCCTCCCCTTGTACTTGGCCGTGTGTGGCAATTCGTACGTCGCAGATTGTGGCCCTCTTAATTCCGTCAATTGAGTTCGTCTGGAGTTCGCGGATATCGATGGAGCGAGTAGAAGCGGGTGAGGTGGTTGGAGAAGAGTCGAGAGTCAGCGCAGAAGTTGTGGTGGAGAGGAGGGTTGGTGATGAGGTTGGTTGGTCAGCTGAGTTCGGAAGCGGTTCTTTGTTTGATACGTGATTCCGTCAATGCGAGCGTTTGTGATTGTCTTGCGGAGGGTGAATTGAAAGAATGCACGCGAGAGCCTTGTCTCAAAGGAACGCAATTGGTGATTGTGAAAGGGGGAGGGGAGAGAAGGGACGTGAGAGAGGGGAGTCGGTGTAGGAGCAGCGAAGAGCGAGGGGGCGAAGTTGGGAGCAAAGTAGGAGAGCAGAAGAGTGTGAGAGATGTGTGGAATATGTAGTGTTTGGGAATGAGGGAGTCTGGTGAATGTGCCAGAACAGAGGCAGAGCAGAGGCAGACCCAAGGTGCGTAAGGGGGGGTGAGGGAGTCTACCGAGTCCACAATGCGCGATTGTGACTGGTGCAGTGGCTGGAGTATGAGTGTGGGCGGAGCATGGAGGGGGAGTGGAGGGGGGCTCGCGATGACTCCCCTCGTGATATAAGCCCTGGTGAGCCCTCCCCACCGGATGACCAGGCTACCAGGAGTCTGCTACAACTGGAGCAAGACACTGAGAAGGGTGCGACTACGACTGCGACCTGAAAACGTCGTTGTCGTAGTCGGTCACTCTGGGCTAATCAGGCTCAGGCTTGGAATTGGGGATCGGGCTCAGGCTCAGGGCTCAGGCTGAGGCCCAGGCGCCCTTGCCGCATTGGGAAGTAAATAAAATAATCAAACCGTGCCTGCTCCCCCCGGACTCAAGTGGGTGTGTACAACTCCGGAGTGGAGGTACGTAGGTACTTGGTAGCAAGCGTGTGCCTGCCCGCGTATGTGACTATGCTATCAACGCCAACCTACCTGGCATGTTCTGCTTCCGGCTTAACGCCTATACCTACCTATGCCTACGCCGAAACTGCCTATCAAGCAAGATTCAAGCAGTAGCACTGGTTGCCTACCTGTGATATCTGCAGTTTCGGTATCTGTCTCTGCTGCCTCTGCCTCTGCCTACCTTACCTGTACTGCCGCTATCTGTGTCCTTACCTACTGCCTACGTGTTGCTGGCTCTCGCTGTTGGCATCTCTGCTTCAATGCCCTCCACTCTCAAGCACGCCTTGTATCCTCGACTCGTTCTCAATTTATGTTTTCTCTTGGCAGAGATATGTTCCGCGCTGAGAGGCTGCCTCACATATCCCATTGAGTCAGTGCCGCAGAAGACGCTGAGGTGGTTTGCTTCAACAATTGCAACTGCAGCAAGGCAACGCAGTGGAATGGGACCAATTGACCAATAGCAGAGGCCTTATCCGGGTTGGGCACTGGCCATATGGAGACGTTAGGCAGCGGTTAATATGTAAAGATGTGCGTTTGAGGCGGCGGCTCCCGTGTGGTTGGTGAAAGATTGCTGACGCCGAGTGGAAGTCCTCAGTGTGGGTTATGGTGCGAGGTATCAAAGTACCAATTCAACAGAGTTGGTGATGGTGTGGGGTGGAGCCGATGCGATGCGATGGATGCCATGGACCTGTATGGTAGCTGTGGTGCAACTGAAGCAAGCCTGTACGCTTCACTTCTACATGTACTCCGCAATTGAATAATGCTGTAGTTTGTACTCCGTAGACCGTCCTGAGGGAGTGAAGGTGGTTTGGCTTGGCAATAGCGTGCTGGTCGCATGTCGAGACTCGAGTTCCCCTCAGAGGCCCTAAGCGGAAGAATAGTGAAGCGGCCTATAGATCCGCCTCCGATGGGAGTAGATAGATGGTGGGGCCAATATCCAATTGAGTAGTCGATAGGCGTAGTGCAACTGCCAGTGCAGAGAGGTCAGTGCCGATGTTTGGCGGCGTGAACCGAGAACTTCGCGTGGCTCGCTGAGGGCGGCTATGGCTATGCTCCAGGAGTCCAGGAGTCCAGGGCTGTTGGGAAATCCTTCGCCATCCTGAGTTTCCTCAGTACTCCCTACCGCGCGAATAAGGCTGCACGAATCTGGGGAAGTAGTTGCAGTCAAGCAATCCACGTCCACGGTGGCCCCTGAACCGGTTGCAGCTGGCAGCAATTGGCTTTGGGGAGGAATGCTGGAACATGCTCGAACCAACAGTTGACACAACTCAATTGCCCAATCAATGCGTGCAGCGCAGCGCCCGCAATGGGTTGAAGGGGCGGTGTTGGGGGCCGTTGGGCGGGAGGACAAGTTGGCAGGATGCTTCAGAAGTGATTGGTAAGATTGGGCCAATTCATGCGCTGAAGCCAGGCGAAAAATGTACTTCAGTACTCTTCCGTACAGAGGGCACCAGAGAGGGAAAGAAGCGTCGCGTCCGTCGCGTCACCGACTCGATGGCAAAAAGTAGGTGTATGACTCACAACACCATCAACATTACGGTCAGTGAAGGAAAACGATGGGAAAGGGAAAAGGAAGACGGGGAACACTAGTCCCAATTGGGTATCAAGCCACGCCAGGTTCCGTCAGGCCTGTCAGGCTTCAATTCGCTTCTGCATTACTTGCTTTGGCTTACTTTGACCCTACGAAACTTTGGCACTACTCTTTTGAAGAGTACCTAGACCCACTTTCTCTTTTAGTAAAACAAGCCGTACCGCTCTATAATTATCGTAAGTCGCACCTAGATACGAGTAGGTCTAAACTAAAAGTAGTATAGCGGGTGACTATAATAGTATAAATAAGGTTTTTTTAATATAGAAAACTATTATAGTATACTATATCTATTTTATAGTATATTACGTGAAGTTTACCTCGGCTACTATATTAGGTATTCGGAATAGATAATCTATTCTACTAGTTATTCCCGCTATCCTTATTCTCGCTATTTATTATATACGCTAAATATAAACAATTAATTCTACCGGTTATTCCCGCTATCCTTATTCCTACCATTTCTTACGTAAGCTAGATATCTAGTATATTAGTTACGTTATATAATAGAACTTTAATAAAGCTTTATATATAGAGATCTTATATAACTCTTCTTATCTTCCTAGATAAATATTTTACGAATATTTAATCCCGATATCTATATAGAACTCTAGTATATAGTTGTTCCTAGTATTTATATATTAATAACCTTAATAACTCCCCTTTTCCTACTTACTTACTAAAGTATTAGGACTTAATAACTCGCGGTAATAGTCTTCTCTTACTCTATAAGGATCTAGTAGGTAAAAGTTCGCGCTTTTGATCTAGTACTTATTACTTACTAAGAACCTAGCTATTCGCTCTAATACCTTAAGTGTTACCTATTTTTTATTAGCTACTATTTATTCAAGGGTAAGTTACCTACCTAAAGGTACCGCGCGGCGGAGTATATAATATTTCTCCCTCCCTCGATCTATAAATTTAAGTCTCCTAATAGAATTAATAATATAACAAATAGGAATATACTTAACTAACCCCCTTAGTAATAACGTTCCTTTTGTAATAGAAAGTATATTCTACTTAGTATCTTCTATAGGAACCTTAGTAAAACGGCGAACTAAAGCGAGTAGTTTATATCTACTAATAATATAAAATATATAAGCTTAGCTATATTAAATACTACTATCAGCTTACTAAGCTAAGTAACTATCGTCTCGATTATTATAATTATAGAGGTTTTAGGAGACTTTAGTATTAATTAATAGCTTCTAGTAAATATAGAACTTCTTATAAAACAAAGGTAGGTTTTAAGTAAGTACTACCTTAGGTATATATCTACTATACTATAAATCCGCGTAGTATTACTATAATCGACGACTTAAAGGATAATAAGCTACTCCTAGAGAGGGGTAATTATCGTTATAGGCGTAGACTCTAGACTAGTAGAATATTAGTTTATAGGGTTCTAAACTATTAAGTTATTACTATATTAATACCCGATTAGCTAGATTTGTCTCTATCTCTACCTTACTCTAAATAAAAGGTTTAATAATACTAATATACTTCTCTATTAGAAATGCCTAAAATATCTAAGCGGGTCCTAGATCCTTAATATAATTCGCTAGATATAATAGGGAGTAAGTATTAATTAGATAAATTAATATTTACTTTTTATTACTCTAATAATATAGACCCTAAAATATTTATATATAAGTAATATACTCTTTATAAAGTTTATTTAGTTATTTACTTAAAATAACCTTTAATTATACTATAAGATATATCCGCTAGAGCCTTTAAAGGTTCTCGAGATATATAATAAAGGCGGGCGCCTCGTAAACAAAGTACTAAAGTATTAGAATAGCCTATTCGAGGTATTAGTATATTATTTATAACTTAGGTAAACGTATACTTTATTTAGTAGCTAATCCTTCTACTCTTTCGCTTTCTAATTACTATAATTTTTATTAGGACAATAGTAACTAGGACCTATTTTACTAGGTATTAGCTTATATAATATTTTAATACTATTACTTATAACCGTCTAGTACTCTTTTAATATATAATATTAGAAAAAGGGATTCTCGTTCTCTTATAGTTCGGCCGCTAGTATACTATTATTATAGTCTTAGTAGTTATATTATTTATACTTATCTAAGAAGACCTATATATTAAGTTATAAGTTAGGTTATAATCTATATAATTTTACCTTTCCCTTTCCTTTTACCTTACCTTTTACCTTCTTAGCTTTTTAAGCGGCCTTAAATTTAGTTAAATTATCTTAAAATTTCTTCCCTCCCTATAGAAATATAAGTAAAAGAATAATATTATATAAAAATAGGTATATTAAGTCTATTAGAAAGCTCCGAGGGAAGTAGAGTAAGTCTAGTTTAAGGAGAATACTCCTTCGCTTAATTCTATATATAGTACTATACTTATCTCTATCTACCTAAGTTATTTTAATCGAATCCTATATATTAATAAGCTTTCGAAGATTATAGCGTAGGTTAAGATATTTAAAGTAGTAAGTCGGGTTATCCTCCTTATATACTACGTAATACGTCTTCTTATTATCTAGGGCCTTCGTACTCTAAAAGAAGTAAGTCTAGTAAGGATATTTAGCCTTACTAGGGTAATAAAGGCCTATAAAAGAAGTAGTAGTAGGACTATCCCTACTAATAATAATTAGCTAGGTATAAAAGGTAAATAGTTCTATAGTAAATTAGAGAATAGTAAAGTAAGAATTAGTATAAGATAATAGGAGTATTAAAGGGTTTTATTTAGTAGAAGTAGTATATAAATATCGACGACGGACTATATCTATACCTATACTAAGGCGCTTTAATTCTTTAATAGTTAAGTATAGAAAGGAATTAATATCTAGGTACTTCTTTAGACCTAGAATAATACTATAATAAAAAAGATTCTTAGTTAACGACTATATTTTAGGTCGGAGGTTAAGGTTCTTAATAAGAAGTAGTATTATAGTATACGTTCCTCGATTAGTTAGATTAAATCTATCTCTTATTAAGCGGAAAGTAATATTTATATTAGTAAGGAATAATTAGCGAGCTATAATTTATTAAATAAGATTTAGCGGTAGGGAGGGAGTACGCTAGGGTAAAAGTAAATAATATATCTTTCTATATAAACCTAGGGTATATTTACTAGAGAACTATTAAATAAGACGTTATAGCGTTAAGTAATAGAGTAAATAATTAATTAACTTATCTTAAAAAGAGCTTCTTTTTCTTATAATATAAGTTCTAATATAACTCTCTATCGAATATATTAGACGTTTATCCTAAAGTAGGCTTATATTACGCTCGGTAGGTTACTAACTCTCTAGCCTAGGAAGTTAAATATTACTTTTTAAGTAATTACTTAAGTAATATTTATAACTACCTCTTTCTACTTTGTCTATTACCTTTACTATTAAGGCTAGGGTAGTATCGAGTTATAAAGTAGTATTAGTACTTCTCTAAAAGAGTATATAGTCTAGTAAATACTATATAACTATTAATATAGTAATTGTACTAGACTAGCGTAATACTAGTTATTACTTCTATAGTCTTATCTAGATAATAGATAGTTAGAAAACGAATAGTAGGAAAGAACTCTTATATAAATTAAATAAGTTCCTTCCTCTTCCTTATAGGTATACCCTTAAGTAAAAGTACCTATACTTAAATAAGGCGCGTATTGTCTATTAGTAATTAGTATACCCTATAATATTAAAAGGGTACTAATAATTAGTTCTATTATTATTATAACTTCTAGTCTCTATATTACTATTATTAGAAGTTTATAATTAACTATCTTTACTATCCTCCTACTTAAGCGCTTCCCGGTTAGAAAGAGGTATAGAGTAATTAGTTTCTAAAGGAGCTAACAACTTATTATTAGTAATATATAGTAGATATTAAAGCTATATATTAATCGAGCTATTTACTATATTTAGTAGTATAGCTAGGGGTAGTATCTATTATAAAGGTAGATTAGGTAAAGGATTAGAGGTATATAGTATTATTAGATTTAGTACTAAGTATCTATTAGATAAAGTTCTAGTTTAAAAGATCTAATATAGTATACTATAGTTATAGTAGGTTCTTCGTAGTATCTATTAAGACCTAGTAGAATATAATTTATAGTTATATAACTTTAATATATCTATTATTTAGCGTTCCCTAAAGTCCCGTAGTAAATGTCGCTTAATCGTCCGACTCTTATAAAGTACTTATTTATTATATATAGAGTATGGATATAGCGATTTTATATATACTCCTTTTATTTTATATTCGATATATTAGAAAGAGGTATCTTAAAGTATAATAACGTTCCTAAGTTAAATTATCTACTTAACTTTAAGGATTCCTACCTAGGTACCTAGACAGCTACTACGTAATAGATACTTCGCGGCCTATACGTAAGTATAAAATATAATAAGGAAGTAGGCGACGGCCTACTCGCTTAACTTATAATATAGTCTATAGTAGTTTTAAGGCTTAGAGGGCCTTTAAAAGGAATAGTATCGCAAGTAAGTCTTATTTAAATATATATTTAGCTCGGAAGTCTTCTTTTCCGAGCAAGCTTAAACGCCTAATATAAGGCGTAGTATTTCTATTCTCCCTCCCCCTTATTTAAAGGTTAATCGTAAACTTTATTATTTTATAAGTATATAATAGGTTAGCTATATAAGATTTAGTATATAAAGTAGTTAGAAAGAGCCTCTAATTAGTAGGGGGGATAGTAGGGTATATTAAATTTTATATGAAAAATAGGATATATAGTTAAACCTACTCCTATAGCCGTTATAAATAAGTTAATATATAATAACTTCTATTAGAATAAATCTAAGCTTAGGTATCGAAAGTTTAAAATTATAGTACTAGGTTTTTAATAGATAATCTAACTAAAGCGTTTATAGCTATATTATATTTAGGACTAGATTATAGTTTCTAAAGAAGGCTTAAGACTATAAATATTTCGGCCGAGTAGTACCTTGTAGCGCCTAATTAGCTATAATAGCTAGCCTTATAACCTAGCTTACGTATTCTCCGAGTCTTAAAGGACGCTTAGATTCTTAATTTACTAAGAACCTAACCTAGTAAACGTATAGTTATACCTTGCCTAGAACTATATATCTATAATCTTAAAAGTATTAAATACTTATATATAAGTACTACTCTTTCTTAGAGTACTTCTTAATCTAAAGTATAAACTTATTTAAATACTTTATTACTTACTTTTAATTATATTTTTATTCTATTTCTCTAGAATACTTTCTACTACCTAATAATATAATATCTATATTATTATTATTTAGAAGTACTAGTACTCTAAAAGTACTAAGATCTACTACTTCTCTACGTATTTAAAATTGTTCTCTAATACCCCTTTATACTACTAATGTTATATTATATTATAAATACTAAACTTGTTATAGATACTTATATATTAGTAGGGATAAACTATAGGCTAGCCCTACTATTCCTCGGCCCCTAAAGTTATAGAACCTTAAATCTAAGGTCTTAATTAGAGAATATATTAATTCCCTAGCTATTCCTAGTTTAACTTATAGTTACTAGGAGAAGTTCTACCTCTTTAATATCCTTTAGGAGTATTTAAAGGGTATAGCCTTAACTCTAGTAAGTATTTAAAATATCTCTTTAATAAATAATAATATATAGTTTATACTTTAGGCTAAGTACGACCCCTAAGAGTAGTACTAGGTTCGCTAGGCTATATTAAATAAATTCATTTGTCTACTACGCTTTAATAATCTATAGATAATCGATCGGATTATAAGCGTTCTCCTTACTACTAAATAAAAGAATAATAAATCCTTCCCGCTTCTAAAAGTACTACTCCCTCTCGTAGGCGATAAGGATAAGGACAAGCCTTAAGTTATTACGTACTATAAAAGAGTTAAGCAAGTACCCGCTTTAGTACAGGCTAAAGGTAGCTCGAATTAAGAGAATATTATATAGATCGAGAGGGTTAAAAGTCTATAAGAACTTAGCTTTAATAATATTATAGATAAGCTTGCCGAATATAGTTATAAGTTATATTAATTATTATTAAGTTCTATAACTAACTAACCTACTTAAATATTATTCCTAGGTAGGCCCCGGAGCTGCCTAAGCTATTCCTAGTATTTAAAATAATATAAATACTAGTTAAACGTCCTAGTATTTATTATAAGTTCTTATACTAAAACCTAAGGAACGTTTATTAAAGAACTAGCTTTTAGTAATTATATTCTAAGTATTAGCTAAAGGACCGTCCTAGCCGTTAGTCTATAAACACTACCCTATTAGGTAAAAGAACTATACGTAATTATAAGCTAATAACTAAATTATAGGCCGAATTAGACGTTGTCTCTAAGATACGTTAAATAAAGGTACGTAAGAAGAAGACTTAGTAGTATAAATATATATAGAAGGTAGGTAAGGATAAGACTATTAAAGATATAGTAACCTTTACTAGGAGCTAGGAGTTCCCTAGGGAGAGGCGTATAGAGTAGATCTCTATACCTTATAAGTTATTAAGTAATAGGCTATAGTATAGTTATTTCTCTCTTAGTTTATTAGGTTTTATTTAGCTTATTATTTTTATATCTAGCTAGAATAGATACTTTTTTTTTATTCGAGGTATCTTATAAGATATCGCGGCTTTAAATCTACACTTTATAAGTTAAGTACTAATAATAGTAGGTTATAGTTTATATAGTACTTTAAAGTAGGAGTTATTAAGTATTAATAGTTAACTAGTTTATTTATTAGAGAAGAGAGAGAGAGAGAGACTAGGATAAATAAAATACCCCTAACCTTAAATACTTATACCTATACCTATACCTATACCTATACCTATACCTATACCTAGACCTAGCTATAATATAAATATAATATTAAGTACTAAAGGTATTATTGTCTTACTTGCTTAGGCTCTACTAGGGAGATTAGTAAAGAGGACTTAATAACTAATAAATACTAATAGACTATACTAGAAGTTTAACGTTTTCCCTTAAACTTAGAGCTATAGGTAAATATAAGTAACGTTCGCTCTATATATAATAAGGTACTTATTTAAACGTAAAGTAGAGAACTCTTTTAAATAAAAGTACTAATAAAGAAATAATATAGTAAGCTAAATAAACCTAACTATACTATAATATATAATACTAGAGTACTAAGTAGCTTCTTAAGCTGTAATTCTAGTACTACCTCCTAATAGTAGACTATTAGGTAGACCCTTTTTAGATCTAGGTTTAGAAAGCGTAGGAGAGGTATTACGTATAATAATAGCTCGCCTATGTATAGTATACCCCTTATAAGGTTTATTTTTATAATAGCGAGTATATTAAGAACCGTAGTAAATAACCTTATCCTTAGCTACTTATATATAAGTATAATACTTGTAGCTATACTTTCTATAGTAACTATAGGCTATTTTACTAACTATAGTCTCCCCTAAATCCGTCTTTATAATCTAGTTAATATAGCCCTACTTCGTCCTCTCTATAAGAGGCTAGTTAGTTCTATTTTTACTATATTAATTAGTATCTATATTATTAAATACCTAGGTTAAAGAGGGGATAAGTAGGTATATAATATTAAGAACCTACGGATTAAAAAAAGAATTATCCTTCCGCTACTAGTACGTACTAACTACTAGGGCTTAGTAAACGTATAGTACGTCTAGAAACCGAAAGGCTACGATTAAGAGAGGGTAATAGAAGAGGATAAAGTCCCGCTTACTAGAGAGAGTAGGAGCGGCGGCAGTTATAGTTATAGTTATAGTTATAGTTACGATTATAGTTATAGTTATAGCGGCGGTAGTAAGCTATTTTACAATAGTTAGTATATAAGTCTTAAAGAATTATATACCGCAAGTTCTTAGTTAATACTTAGAAGAGAAGTATATAAGCGAACTATACTAAGTAAATAAAAGGGGGTACTTATAGTATTAATATCTATCTTATTATTATCTTCTTAGTTATTACTACTAACGTCCGGCTTATAGGGGTTATTACTACCTATATCTATAGGACTAAAACTAAAGTTATTATTATTATTATTATCCTCTTTAGTAGTAGAAGTAAGAGTAGAAGTAGCGGTAGAGGTAGTAGGAGGGGTAGCTAGTAGTAGTAGTAATTCGCTATATATTTATAAGTTACTAATATTAATAGATAGTTAAAAAGAGTTAATAAAAGTATATACTTATAGGGAGGCTATAAGGGCAATAGTAGAGGCCGCTAGGTTAGTAGTAGTACTATTTAAAGGTTAGTTTTACTCTATTATAAATAGTAAGTAAACTTACGTAGTAGTAACATAGGGTAGGAGGAGGGGTACGAGGTTTTTAGTACTATTAGGGGTAATTAGTTTATTCTTAATAAGCGAGAATAGATCGATCGATTATATTAATATATAAAGGTTTAAAGTACTTACTAGACCTAAGAACCTCTAGAGCGGAGGCTAGGGGCGTCTATTTATAGGGACTAGCCCTAAAAGGTTATTCTATAAGGGAACTAGCGGTTTCCGACTAACTAGGGTCGTATAATAATTAATTTAACTAAAGTTAACTAAATAGTAGAGAGAGAGAGAGAGAAAAAAACGCTATAAGATAATATAGAAGAGTATAGTAGAGGAGTAGTAGTTATAGAACTAATAAAGGAGAAAAGAAAGGATTCGAGGGAGAGACTCGATTAATATATATTAATATAATTCGCTTATAAATTAGTATAGAAAGCTATTATAATTGTCCGTTTACTACTCCTATTATCTAGAATCGTTCTCTATTATCTATAATATAAACGTAGGCGCGGGCTCTTATATAAGCTAGCGAATAGTATAGCCTTTCCCCTCTATAATAGTATCTACTTAAAGGCTACGCTATAAGGTTTAGTATAATACCTCGAATAGTAGGAGTATATATTATTCTTAATTAATAATACTAAAGTTAATATCTACTAGTAGTATAGTAATATAGGGGTTAGTAAGCTACTCGAAAAAACCCTAGATATTAATATAATAATAGTACTCCGACCGTAATAATAATATATAAATTATAATAAAACCTTTCTAATATTAAAATAAAAAATCTACTATTAAAAATAAGTAATAAATAAGTAAGTTAGACTATAAAGGCTGTTTTTTTACTTCTGGAAGAGTAGATTTAATAGGGTAGCCTATACGTTACTAAGCGAGCTATATAGTTATCGCTTCTATAGTACCTACGCGGCTATATTACTAATTATAGGAGTAATATATTAGATAATAATATAGATACGATTTAGTTATAATAATAAAGAAATCTTTTATACTAACTTATATCTTTTTTAAACGAGAATTAAGGTTATTATAGTATATAGTATAGTAGGTAGTATAATATTAGGTAAGTCCGAGAGGTATTTACGGAGACTAAAGTCTAAAATTAGAGTAAGAGGGGTATAATTATATAAGCCCTAGGAGGTCTAGGACTTATTACGTATTTCTACTAGGGTTAATAGAAGCCTAAGGGGCCGAGCCCAGTATTCTATAATCCTCGGGAGGTCTAAGACCTATTACGTAGTTCGTCTAGAGGTAAATCTGGTATATATATAGCCTAGATATACTCTATAAGCGGTTAAAATACTAAGGAGGATTAGATAGGTCGCACCTATTAGTTAGATCCCTTAACCCTAGGTTTTATACTATTTATAACCCTTTTTTAGAGTAGGAAATATAGTAAGACCCGCTTTTTTTAGCTCTAACCCTAGTTAATCTACAATTAATCCTTACATTTATACTTTTCTAGTGGAACTTTTACTCCTGAGAGGAGTAAATCAAGTTTCATAGGGTGAGGGCTTCGTATGCGCAGCAGCAATGAATACAGTATTAATATACCAATACATTAAAATACTTATCGGATTCCAATTCAATTCTACCTGCCTGGCAATAATGGTATAGTAACCAGCAAATTCAATTCCAATCGCATCAAGTCTTTGCTCAAAGAAGCGTCGCGATCGGAAGCGGCTCTTTTCTCCACACTTTCCGTGTCACCCAACCCCTCCATCGACAGCTTCAGCTCCTCATCAATTCCAAGTTTGTACGCCACTACTAATGTCACACACGAACCCCAAACCATGGGCATCAATCAATTGATTAAACCAGCCATGAGGCGAACAAACAATTATCACACTGCTGCATTGGAGGGGCATCTTACCCAATTGGGCCATCTCTCACACTCTTCACTCTCCCCCTCTTCAGCTCGTTGGATGCTATACTTAGGTGTTGCGGTAAGGAAGGTTGGCATTGGCTGCCTCGCCCCAATTGACCAACCAATCCCTCGCAGCCAGGAATTCAATTCAATGCAAAAGACTGCCACCTGAATGATTACATCGTCCTGTACAAGTACGGTACTTGCTTGCGTGGTTGGGTTGCTTCCATTCCCTGGTAGGAAATCATGGTGGATGCCGCTTACTGCTGTTCCTGCTCATTTCCTGCAGATATATGGAATCTTCTTAACCCTCCACCATGCGAATTGTGATTCCTCCATCGCCAGCCACGCATCGTCACCATGAGCCAATTGATGCGACCACCGAAAAGCTTTTTGTTTCGTTTAATGGATTGGCATTGAATTTTCCCCTCTTCATCACTAGGTTCATCCACTCCACAAAGATATCGCCACATCCATAAGCTTCTCCACATCGACATCAGAACGCAAAGACGTGTACCAGTATGCTTGTACACCTGTCACTCCCTCAAGCGTCTGATCTCCCTCATCCTCAAATGCCCGCGCATCATCTAGCACATTCCATTTCTCTACCAGTTCTTGCCAGTACGCACGCCTGAGCCTGTCCCCTTCAATACACATTACAGTCTTGACACAAGAGATGATCGACTTCATCACGACCACGTGTCCAGCTTCCCTTGTCGAAACCCCCGGCAGAAACCAGCCCAGCCCAAAAGTCTAAAAATGAACTGAACCACCTGTACAGCATCAACTTCCGAGATGATGCAATGTTAGGTTACGCGCATAAGCACACGCACCAGCACCTGTGTGGCGTTGTTGCCAATTGACTTTCTACACTCTTTCCACAGACTCTGATAGCAAAGTCCGAGTCCGACCATGGCATGGCCTTTTGCGGATAATTCTCAACAACAAGTGTCAAAGAATAGAGGGGTAAAGTACCAGTACAGTAAAAAAACCTCCGTCAGTTCTCTAGCCATAATGGGCTGATAATACATGAGGTGGTTGGCACGTATGAAAGTCGCCACGTTGAGTAATTGACCCCGTTTTTTCTACGATGTTGACGACGCGTTTACGACCGTTAGGTTGCCATTCTTCTTCTTTTCTCTGTTCAAGTTCTAATCCTTAGTACTCGGTGGAACGACTAATCATCCCCGGCCTAACTAGTACTAGACATTCCAATCTCTAGAACGACGGAAGACGGACATCCTGTAACCTCCGTCCGAAAAGTTGACTCCCAATCCTTAACCCTAACTCCACTCCGTGACCTTTCTTGGAAATAATTATTGTACTGTACTGTACCTGTTTAGGTACTTGATTTGCCGAGTTCAACCCTACCTACTCAATCATACTCGTACCCGACACAACCATAATATCCAGGAACGTGATGTTCTCATACTCATTATCAGTCTATCCCCTCCCCTCCCCTCCCCACCAAAGTAAGTAAATCCACATACTCCAGATCCTCCCGTTATCCGTATCCGCCCGGCAGGGCAGAACCTTATCACTGGATGTCTCACTCACACACCACCCTACCTACCATCCCCATCCTACACGCAATACCCGACCTTTCCTCCCCCCGCCATCCATCCATACAATTCCAAAACTTTCACATGCTCACTCCCCTCGCCTTTCTAAGACAACCCCCCTTCCGTCCCATCCCATAGACCATCTGATCCAACCAACCAATCCACACCCCCAATTCAATTCAATCCAAATCAAATCCAATTCACATTCGCGTACACTCAACCCAATCCAAGAGGTTGGACAGGTGACCTCCTCACAGCCACACACACCAAAACCAACATCACACATCCAACACCGAGTCCCGAGGTCATGTCATTACACCCGATGAAGATGACCTGCGTTCACCTTACCTGACTTCACCGAGAAAGACGAGGAAGAAAGCGCTAGCAAGAAAGCGCGGTTAAGCTTGAGGGGAAAGAAGGGAAAGAAGGGTACGGATTGAGGGGTATGTCTTAGACATACATTACATCCTCGAGTACTGTTCTGAAGACTGAAGATAAGGAAGATAGGTAGGTAGGTAGGTAGATGGTGTGGCTCGGATACATGTATGGGTAGGTACTTACTGTGGAGGAAAGATAGATAGATGATGTGCTAGTAGTGGGTAGACACTAGAGACGGGTGACAGGTGATTGAGGCATGGGATTTTATGACTTCCATTTCTTGATGGATTGGAGGGGAGGGGATTGGATATCTGATGATGGGATTCATGTGGTGATTGATGGTTGGGTGGTTAGTGGATGCAGTAAGGGAATGTTTCGAAATTCTGGGGCGGATACTGAGCGTGGGTACAGTACATACAGTAAGTACGCAAAGGGGATTGATAGGTATGGTAAAGTACGAGGAGATGGAAGAAATGTGGGTTATAGTAGTGTGATTTTTTATATGTACTGTAGGTAGGATAGGGTAGGGTATGTTAGGGATAAGATGGGGTAGGGTAAGTTCTTATTGAGCCTATAGGTACTTACTCTGATTATAATTATAATAAGAATAAGAATAACGGACTGTGAGTAACTACCTCATACTGTATCATGTTATCTCGTACATGTACTATACTATACTCCCTCCTTTCTATACTATGCTGAATAGTACTTTACCTAACTCTGGGTACCTATCTATAGCTAAGTATGAATTTTTCAACTATATATAGGAATTTGTATTATATTAACATAGACCTACGAGACCGCAGTTGAAGGGATAGGTACTGACTTGTATACTTGCGCTGAGGGGAAGGGGGATTGGGATTGGGATTGGGATTGGGATTGGGATTGGGATTAGATTTGGAATCGGGGTTAGAAATGTGAGATGCATGTAGGGTCTCTTTTCCTACCTGCCTACCCGTGTTGCTCTCCTGCACCTCACCTCCTCACCTCCTCGTCCCTCCCCTCATACTGTACCTCTACCCTAAATCTCCCCATGGCGCAAACCAATTCATTCATCCATTCCTACCCAACACCCACACCACTTTCCAAGACACACTCTAGACAGACAGAGTAGAGGTGAGGAGAGAAATCGTCTAGCTAAATCTTTTCCTCGTACTAGTAGACCCTGGAATTATGATCGCCATACCTGGGCTACTGTACGTTCACGCGATGAGTAAAGAGGGGATGCCCGGTGATAAGGATCTTATCTTATCTTATCTTATCGATAAGGATAGGAGGTAGGAGATAGGAGATAGGAGATTGTGAATGAGAGAATGAAAGAATGAGGGAATGAGGGGTACTTTACTTTACTTTACTTGGGTATGAGTGAGTGTGAAGGAGGGGTTAGGTTGATATTGAGGGGTTGATGGTTGAGGGAAAGGGTCAAGAGGGTCAAGAGTGGGAGGGAGGAAGGAGGGGATGTGATGGGAGGGATGGGGAGGTGGGTTTGTTGAGGAGTGAGGAGTGAGGATGTGTGGGTGTTTGAGGGGAGAGGGAAAGAGGGTAAGTAGGTGGGTGGTTAGTTAGTTATTTGTGGAGGAGGGGGGGAGGGGGAAGATAATGGTTTTAATACTAGTAGACTGTTTTAAAAAACACAAAGAGGAGTGCTATATATAAGATACAGTAGATACTCTTGAGAAAGAGAAAGAAAAAGAGAAAGAGAAAGAGCTATACTAGTAGTAGGGTTAGCTAGATTACAAGTATCTAACTTCTCTTGCGTTAACGTTGAAACACTAACACCAGCAATAACACCAACAATAACACTAATAGCCCTATCACCACCACCAACACCAACACAAAAGCAAGAAAATAAAGCTAAAAGAAAAATCAGAGAAAGGATAGAGATAAATATATACCGTCTCCCCTTTCCTTCTTTTCTCTCTTAATTTCTGTTGAGTATTAGAATAACCTAGGAATCTAGAGAGTAGGGTAGGGGATATAATGATCTTGGATTCTTGGTTGTAATATGCTAAAAGGTAGTGTATGTTTATATACACCCCTCTCTTCTTCTCTTTATGAACTTTGAAGATGGATACTTTAAAAGAAGAAAGTAAGAGGGGAGAAAGAAAGAAAAGAAAGAAAGAAAGAAAAAGAGAGAAGAGAAAAGAGAATAGAGGTATTTCCAGAGTATTGGGGAGTTATTGAGAAGTTAAGTGGGGTGATTAATATGAAGAGGCGAAGGGGGAGTAGGTAGTGACGTGATCATAAATGGATACTCTGTAGTTATAGATAGATACTCTGTAGTTATAGATAGATACTCTGTAGTTATAGATAGAGGTAGGGAAAATGATATAAGAAATTCTCACTTTTGGCAATGGGAGTGGTTGATAGGAAGTCTTGAGCGTTAATTTTGTGGGGGAGAGGGGTTCGCTTTGGTGTTTTTGGGGATTTTTGGACATTTTGGAGATGTAATGGATAATCTTGAGTCTTGAGTCTTGAGTTTTTCTTCAAGGAGAGGGTATGTGGGAAAACGAAGAACGAGAGATGTTGTATGTTTGTGTAAATGAGGATGGATTCATAATTGTAAAAGTGTAGTCTAGAAGGGTCAGAGCTGTTATTTGGGAGTGCTGTGTGGTGGTTCGAGGAAGTTGTGTTTGATGGCTTGTATCCCTATCTGTATTCCTTCCCATCCAAGCACCTACCCCCTATCCCTCATCACACCCTCATACTGCCATCAATCCTGGAACTCAGAAAGCTCCTTATCATTCCAACTACACATCATCAGCATCGTCAATATCAAAGACCATCTCCAAACTCCTCTCCTCCATACCGCAATCCCTCAAACTTCCATATCCAACAACAAAAAAGAAAGAGAAAGAAGACAGGAATTAAGAGAGTAAGGAACTCACCCCAACAACAACCCACCCAATTCCTTCCCCGCCCCAACAGCCAACTTCGCAATCACATTCCCTGGCTGCTCGGGTCTCAAGAGCTTCCCGGTTTCGTAGAGACTCTTGAATTTGGAGACGTCGTTGGGATCCATGGTTTGGGCGTGGGAGCGGACTTCTTTTTGCATGTCTGGATTGTTGGTGGGTTGTTAGTTTCGTAAGTTTATGGTGTAGAGTGTGGGTTTATGTGGGTTGGGGGTTGGGGGGGTAGGTAGATGGGGGTGCTTAAGTGAGTGTAGGGAATGGCATAAGGCAGGGAGATTTGAAACTAGTTTAGGAAGGGAAGAGGGCATTGGTGAGTGATATGTGGAAGAAATGAAGCGAAATTACCAGTATCAACAACCCCAGGTCTCACAGAAATCGACACAATATCCGGCTCCTCATTCTTCAACGTCATGACTAAATGATGTAAAGCCGCTTTTGAAGATCCGTAAGCACCCCATGTGGAGTACGCATTTACTGCTGCGCCGGAAGAGGTGGTTATTATTCGACCTTTCGTTTCGCGTAATGGTGGGATTGCTGCTTTGATCTTATTTGGTAGCAAACTGTTAGCTCTCATCACGGTAGGGCGATGTTGGGCTTCATTGAATTTGAGTGGAAAGGGAGTTGGAGAGAAGAAAGGAGGGATGTACGAATGAGAGAGCACTGAAGAAATTGGTGTCGTATAATGATCTCCATTCTTCGGGTGTACTGTCTGCTATTCTTGCGACGGGACTTAGGGTTCCGTGGTTGAGGATTAGGGAGTCGAGTTTGGTGAAGGATTTTAGGCAGAGGTCCACTGCTTTTTGGCCGTTCTGTGGGGTGTGTTAGTGTTTTGATGGAAGGAATCGTAAGATTTAAGGAGGCGAGATGGATGAGATGTCAATTGGTAAGGAAATGTGGGTTGCGAGTTTGAGATGGGAGTAAATGTGCAATTATGGTGAAACATGACGACAAAAAGTTTAGATTAAATATGTTCAAAACGGTAGACACGCTGTAGAGTACAGCATTTATCTTAATTGAAGAAAGAGACAAGACAGGCACAAAGACAGAAGAAGAAAAAATGACATCAAAAATTGACCACCACAAATGGCACCGTTACAGCAAGTCTCTATATAAATAAAAAATCCCATACAATCCATATAAATGAAACAAATACGCAAGATAAATATGGAGACACATACCGAAAAATCCGCCAAGTCAGCAACAAGAATCTCAACCTGACCCGGAAACTCCTTCTTCAGCTTCTCAAGAGGTTCCGCCGTTCGTGCGACAAGAACGAGCTTGTGCGATGCTTTGAGTAGAAATTGAGCGATGGCTAGGCCGATTCCACGGCTCTATGTCATTTTGCGTTAGTACTACATATATCAAATCATGAACATGGGCCAAGCTGGGTAATACAAGACGGCTTGAAGAAAGATACAAACGCGATCAAGGAGAATTGTGTGCGCTTAGGAAGGGTGCGGTATAGCAATTGTGGATTTCAGGGAAATTGTGATCGGACTTACTGCTCCGGTGAGGATAATGACTTTTGAGTCGCTCATGGTTGTTGATATGTGTGGAAGACTTGGGGATGAGATGAGGTTAAAAGTACACGCTAGATTGGCGGGGTTGGTGGGGATGATCGACCAATGACCCCGCCAAGATATGCCGGCATCATCCCGATTGATATATGGAGTAGCAGATGCTTTTCTTATTCTATCCTTTTTTTTCCAGCCAACACGGTTTATGTGATCTGGATTGCGATCGAATCGTTGATCTAGTTCAAATTTATGAGGAATGTATGGGGCATACTTTCAATCGAGCTTATATGTATGTCGTAGAAATGGGATTATGAATATGGTCTCTAGAGGAGTGTTGAGTAATGCTTCATATGGGTGAATACGCTAGTATAAGTATTTGCTTCTAGTTCCTATATTGGATTTGCTAGCTAGTTCGACGAGAAGGCCGACTTCCAGGACCACAACTTCAATGAAATACTACCCTTTTGCAGAAATGTCTTGACGTTGCTAAGCGAGCCGTATCTCCTGTATTGTATAGTAACTCCTGTAGCAAGGTTTCAGGAGTTTAGGATATACAATCAGACGTGTCTTCTCCTCAAAATTATGACGTTTATTACATTTAATGTAACTAAGAACCAATTGATCCTGAATACATCCTCTGAGACTGATTCACGATGTTAAGAACCTACTTAGGAAACTTTAAATAATAAGTCGTATGGAAAATAAACAGAATTTCAATTAGTCTTGGCTATGGGTAAGAGATCTTAGGCTGTGTAAGTTCAAAGCTTTTGGAGAGCCTTATAAAGAACTAATAAAGAACTAACTGGAGTAGATTAGTTTTACCCTGAACTTTGTTAACTTATTCAAAAACTTTTGGATCCAAGTTCAAGAACGAAATATATTCCAGAAGAGATAATTCCTGGGGACTCGATTTATAACAGAGACGCGGATCCACATTATCGCGGTGACTTTCTTTCGCGGCTAAAACTTCTCTCCTTTACAATTTAAATACTAACAAGAGAGTATCACTTCTATACCTCAAATTTAGAGTCAATGGCGGGGTGGAGTGTGTAAAGCAGCGCTATAGTTGCAGTACCCGACAATCACCCGACCACCCCACGACGACGCGCCCGACAAGTATATGATAACAAATACCACATCTCCTCCCAGCTAATCAGTATAAATGGTCAAGTGGAGGGATCACTGATTATGCAAGATAAACCAACTTCCTGAACTCGAAGCAACCACTTCATAAGAGACGTAGGGATGCAGAGTTAATCCGAGCCCCGGCTTGTCTTTTGCCATTTTTTGTTTAGTTTTGTGCATGCGTTTTTTTAAAATTTTATTATTTGGGTGTGGGTAGTAAGATTGGATGTCTAGAGGGTAGGCGGAAGGGGAAGGGGAAGGGAGTAAGGGTAGTGAATAGAAAAGTGGTGGCTGGATGGTGGCTCGCTTAAGACCACTTATGGTTCAAGTTAATCCGTTTTTGAGCCCTTGCAGATAATCTTTTTGTGTGTGGGCGTCTTATTGGCTTGATTCGATCATTTGTTTAATGTGCTGAACACTACCTATATATGTATCTTGCTTTAGTCTACTATCTAGAAATGGCAAGTGATAAATCAAGTTTTCTGTAGATATACACGGTTGCTTGCTAACATGCGATTATCACCAGCTCACGTAAGTCTTTTGTATCCTCAAGGTACCATTTATACTGACCCCGTATTCAATTATAAACCACAAAGTAACTCAACGAGGGCAACAGACCTCTTCATACCTCAACTCATCATCATTTATCTCCTAACCGCCAAGTCAGATTTCCCATCAAATAGCCTCCGTCATTCCACATCTTCTCTCCATACCATCTAACATGATCTTCCAGTATTGACGTCATGTCCATAAGTTCTTCCTCCCAGAAACCGAATTTCCCCTGATCCAAAAGTCATCTTGGACCTCCCATGAATAACAAATCTTTTGACGACAAAGATTGTTGCAAAAACAGACAACGGCAGCGCCTTGTTCGGCGTAAAAGTAAAAGCGCCCACTGACTACGCTATTACTACCTCATTGGGATTTGAAATTTATAACGACCGAGTCAGCGTTCCCGTGATTAAGAACTATCGGTTATGTTAGTCGTTGTTATGCTGGTGTTGCATTGCAAAAAAGAGATGGGGGAGTGGGAGGAATAAGTACTGTATAATAACCTGTGCTATTGAATTGTGGGTTTCACTGGGGATTAACTTGGGCTTAGGGGAGAATTGTGGGCGGCTTTTGGTGCAGCGTGGAATTCGAGTTTCTTATGGTGAGAGACTTCGGTTTTGTCTATATTGAACTTGAATCTCATATTTTGTGAGATATCGCATGGTACTAGGATAGTTTACCATCGTGGTGTAAAGTAGGAGGAAGCTCAGGAACATATTTGAATGATTGCTGGCTGAGGAGAGACCTGATATTTGAATCGCGGAGTTGGAGTGGCATTTCGTAGGACTTTGGCTCGTAGAAGCAGGCATTTTTAGACAAGTTAGAGCTTTCACCGTTTCAATAAATGGTTTTGCCGCACCTGTTATCAAGATTTATATATTAGAGCGCTCATGACATGCCAGCGATTCTCACCAGAGACTTTCAAACTCGCTTCTTTAGCGAAAGGATAATTTCCTTGGTACAAAAGTCAAAACTGGTGAGTAATAGTTGTGACGAGAGACAGCAGAGCCAAATTATTTCGTGGATTATTCTCAGTTAAAAACTTACAGTCTCGCCATTTCTTGTTTTTGCATCCCTTCCATACGAGTATTAACCTGTTACTGCTTACTCTTTACCCTCTCCTATCATTAACCGACTTTGCCGACTACACTTTCCATCAAGAAATATCCTAAATCCATACAAGCCAGCCTCTCAGTATTTCATTTTCCATCCATATTGTTAGACCTGCATCATCTTAAGTAATTTAACCCCGTTAAATCGCCGTACATCCCCACTTTTCAAAAATCCTAAAAAGCGAGAGCAGAAGTATCACGGGCTTTTGCACTTCCCAGCCCACTCTTCCTTATTCTTCTTCCAGTATTAATTCTCACTATAACACTTTGGCTAGGTAGTTTCCTTGGGAAAGCAAGACGTTGCAGTGACTCGTCTTCGTTTGTAGTCGACTCATACATTCACCATTCAACCTAGGTCTCTTTGCTTATTTTTTTCTTTCGACGATTTCAGTGAGACAACACTACATGGGTTACTTTGCAGGGGATTGATTTGCTGTGTGCCATATCCTACAGACTATTCAAAATCATAAAATATCATCTGAATTAATTATAGAGAGTATCGAGAACAATATTTATATATTCAAGGGTACAGTACTAACGATTAAGTCTTGAGCCATTTGTACTTTTTACACTAAAACTCGGCATAATTACGTGTGCAAAAAACCTAAAAGGTTTTAGTAAGATAGAATATAAAATCCTTTATAGTATCTCTTTATATTAATATTCCTATTATTTCTGTCTCTTCCGATTTCGTTTAGTAATATCAGGTGTTAAATAAAAAGCGTATAAAGTTGTCTGTTTTTAGAAAAGTAGTATTTTACACCAAATTCGGCCTAAATTCGGTATAAAGATAAGTATACCTAGAGGATTACGAGCTATACTATTAAAGATATTATATATAGCTTAATACACCTATACAATAGTACTAAGAAGGTACTTAAATATAAGTATCTAAAAGGAATAATAGTTTTACCTTAAATATATATAGTTACAAGTAATTCAAAACTAGGCAAATCGTGGATTTTTGGTAGGGTTTGGCTAAATGGCTCAGACTTAATCGCACCGACTGTAAGTACTCAAAATACGGATATCACAACCGATACAGAAACGTTTTTAATTTCATTCATTGGGCCATTGTGGAGTGGTTACGTATACAAATACAACGTGCTTTTTGTTTCTTTGGAAAAACAGAAGGTTTGTCACTCAAAGGATGTCTGGTTTCTACTGTTCGGTCTCCAGTATTTGTCGTTAGTGATTGCACCTGGACACTTGGGATACGTGGTCATGTAGATTGTAGCCTCTGGGGGATGGAGAATAGTGTGTTTAGGGAGGGAGGAAAGGGGCTGTATGGGGTTCTTGAGAACGTTGCATACTACAGCCATAGCTATAGCTAAGCGAGGAAAGTTAACCGTAAACAAAATAATGAGTCACTGTTGTAGGTCAAATAGTGTATCTCCTTATTTATCCAAGACATATGTCATTTCCATATAAAAGTGCTATATATAAGTACCACCCCAAAGCCTACGTAAAATCATAAACCACAACCGCCTGTCCACCCCCCTCCTCACCCCTAAGCACAACTACAACCTCATCATCAAAGCCCAACCAAGTACTCTTCCACCGATTCTCCCTCCCATCACCAACACCCTCAAACCTCATATCATACACATCCCTCTCCACACAACGCCGCACCTCAGAATCCCCGTCCCTATTCTTCAAAATCCGTATACTCCCCCCCCTCGGCCCCTTCGTCGAGAAACCCCCTTCAAGACTCCAAACCCTGACCTCATCACCTTTGGTACTGACACTCACCGCCTTCCCGCGACTCGTAATCTCCGCCGATGCAACAGAGGACGTATGACCAAATAACCGCGTCCCCTCGCCAACCTCCAGTTTCTCGCGGGTGGAAGTACATAGATAAAGGGAGAGCGTGTTATCCGGGTGTGTAGCGAGGATATAGGGGTGAGAGTAGGAAAGCGAGGAGATGGAGCGGATGGAGGCCGTGGGGTATTGGATGGAGGATGGGAAGTGCGTGTAGGGGATCCAGGGTCGTGGACCCGGCAAGGCGGATGTGAGGCGTGAGGAGGTTATTGTTCCTGAGAGCGGGGAGATGTGGAGTTCTTGGAGTCCGATGAGGGTTCCGTGGTGTAGCGTGGGGAGGGTGTAGGCGATGCTTGCTATTATTGTTGTGAGGGTGGGGCGGATTGAGAGGCTGAGGGGGGTTTTGCTGGTGTGTGATTTTAGGGAGGCGAGGAGGTGGGGGGTTTGTGAGGGGTTTGNTGGTATTGTATCTCTTGATATATTCTTTGATATCGTGGTAGTCTTTGCTTCTGAATCCGGTGTTGTTGATTCTGACAGGAGGTCTTCTGATAGATCTCTTGATTTCGTGATTGGTGTAAATGTGTAAAGTGATAAAAGCTGGGAGTCGGTAATCGTAAGAACATAAGGATTGGCAAAAGCAATCGCATTCAACATCCCATTACTACTCCCCGGATGTCGATAAACCCTCTCAAATATCCTCCTTCCAACATCCAATCTCCAACATCCCCATCCTCCATCTTGAAACCCAATCGCAATACCCAGTCCTTTCCTCGCATCACTCTCATCAATCGCAACACAAGTCGGCACCCCCACTAAACCACAAGCCGCAATCTCCCTCCCCTTCAAATCCCTAGCTCTCAGCCCATCCTCTTTCTCAACCGTAATCACCACCCCCTCCGCAAGCTTAACCAACATCCCAGGTACCGACGGTGTCTCACTAACTTTAATCTCCTTCACCTCACAAGCGCCCCGACTCCAATTATGTCTCAATTTATACTGCCCCTTCCATTGCGTCTTATTCCCATCTTTCCTATTAACCAGCACCTCGTCATCCAGCCATTTACTCAGGCGACTTGAGTAGGACGGCGCATTGGATTTGATACCGGGGATCCTGAGCGCGCGAGGAAGAACGAAGCGGGTGTAATAGAGAGATTTCCATATTTGCGAGTCCGAGGTCAGGGTATAGAATCTGTGTGAGAGGGTTTGGCATATAAGGAGAGTCTCTAGTGGGAGGTGGTGGAGAATGCGGATAATGAGCTCGGAAGAAAGAGAGGATAGACGGTCATTGGGAGCGATTGTTCGAGTTCTTTTCGCAGGGGGGGTTGTGGTCTTGCTTGCGCTTGAGCGCCGACGTTTAGGTGGCATTGTAATGGATGTAGTTGTTGATACGCAAAGAGACGTCGTCGTACTTGATAAGGCTAAATACCTACACAAGGCTGTTGAGGTCGTCATTCATTGTTCCCATCCGTCCTTATCCTTATCGCCGATAATGATCGCCGTAGCCGTAGGCGCCCAGAGTGAGGTGATGCACGTGCCAGCGCATCCAAGCCGAGGCAACCAGCCAATGCCAGCCTCCCCTAAACCTTCGCTTGCAGAAATACCTCCATCAGACGAAAACCACGACAACACCTGCGTCCAACCAACCACCACCCCCCTTTCCTTTCTCAATTTTTTTTTCTTTAAACCATCATCGCAACGCTCCTTACCACAATACCCAGGCCACCGCGCCCATCCCCAAAATGTCCAACTCCAACTCCACCTCCTCCATCCCCCACGCCCTCACCACTCCCCCAACAAAATGGCTCTCCGCATACAGCACCTTCGTAACCACCCACCAATCCTCCGTAACCCAGATCGAATCCGCACTGCGCTCCCTAACCTACATCATCCCCGGCCGCTTCCGGGACGCCGAGCTAGCATCCGAATCACTACATTCATCCATCCAACTACTCTCCATGTACCACGACACGCTCCTCACACGCTCCCTATCAAAACTCCCCGGCGCGCCGAAGCAACAAAGTCCCCATAACCGGTACACAAAGTTCTGGATCCAGAAGAGTAAATTCTACCGGCGGGTAGCGACGATACTAGCAATAGTGCAGTATACCGAGCTCCTCTGGGAAATGACCGCGAAACGCAAAGGGACGAAGACACGATGGCGGGTGGTAGTCCTCTTAGAAGCAATCAAAGCCTTCTGTCGCCTCTTCCTCTTAAAAATCACAAACTCCCGACCCCTGGTCACCCCCGCGCTCCCAGAACGCGAGCTCATCCCCGAAGACGAAAAGGAGGACGAAGAAGACGAGGAGGCATTCCTAGAAGCCGAGGTGGAAGGCCGTCCCCACCCACAGATCTTGGAGAAAGAATATAAAATGAAGAGGACGGGACTCTCACTCCCGAGTCTACCAAAGAGTAGCGATATCTCCTCATACTTATTATCCAAAGTCTTGACAGCAGACGACATCAAATCCCCCTCCACCCTCCTAAACAAACTCCACGGCTCCGCGCACCTCGCGGAAATCCTCCACATTCTGCAACCAGTAATCTACGCCATCGCCATGTCCCGCTCGAGATCCTCCAAGAACTGGCAACCCTGGCTGCTAGGCTTGAGCGTCGAGTATGCCGCGCGACAACTGCGGAAAGACGGGCTTCGCACAACCGCCTTGGAGAGGGAGCAGTGGAACAAAAGGGGCTGGGCAATGGGCTGGTGGGCGATGAGAGGTGCATTCTACGAGAACGTTACGAAGGGCTTTTTGCATAGGACGAGTGACAGGCTGCCTGGGTTGATTAGTGGTGTGTTGGATGATTACTTGTATTTGTGGGATAATTATTATTTTAGTACTAGTTCGAATTGAATTTAATGGTAATGTTGTTTTTCGATAACAGACGCAAAGGCAAGCTAGGCGTTTTGGTTTTGGTTCTGGTTTTTGTTCTACGAGAAGGATGTTTTGTTTCGCTTCCGATATTGTATTCACAGCTTTCTAAACTATATTGAAATAGTAAATACCACATTTCGAGTCTCAAATTGAATATTCCCGAAAATATACCATTACAACCCACCTCACCTTCCCATAAACCAGTATATCTAAAGACCAAGAAACCTCCTATCTCTAAAAAAAAGAAGAAAAAAAAAAGAACTACTCGCTCCTGAAAAAAAAAGGGGTACCGTAAAATCAGCCACCTCTC
The DNA here is from genome assembly GCA_900184765.1 of Hymenoscyphus fraxineus. Taxonomy (NCBI): domain Eukaryota; kingdom Fungi; phylum Ascomycota; class Leotiomycetes; order Helotiales; family Helotiaceae; genus Hymenoscyphus; species Hymenoscyphus fraxineus. The sequence continues at coordinate 2,462,393 of LT855418.1, forward strand.
CCCCCACACCATCCGCCAAACCCAAACCTTCATAACGCCATGATCTCATTCCATACGTGCAAATCTAACGCCCGCGCTCTCGCATATCATGAAATCATTTCTTCTCATCAACTGCCTCTCCCACTCCCACTCCCTGGCCCTATCCCTCATCGTATCCCCTGAACCATGATTTACCTCCCACTCAAGGCTTCACGTTCTCCGATCCAGGTAAAGGGATGGAAGCAGGTCCTGATGCTGGTTGTGGGAGGATAACCTCTTTTGCTTTGGTAGCTTCCACTGTGGTCTTATTTTGATCGAGGACCAAGGGGGCAGCGACGATGGTCTTTGTTTCGATGGGGATTTTCTGGAATTCCAATGGTGCTTCTTTTTGGGGGGTTGGAGGAAGTGGTGGGTTGGGTGAGGGGGTTGTTGTAGAGGATGAGGGGATATTTGTTGAAGTGGTCTTGTCTGCCAAAGGGAGGAAGTTGTTGTCCGATTTCTGGTCCTTCGAAATCGTTTCTGTCTTTTCCGCCGGAGTGGTGTTCTCGACAGTAACTGAATTGGGCTTCTCGGCCGGAGCACTCTTCTCAGCAACAGACTTCTCAACAGCAGCCTTCTCAACGGTAGGCTTAGAGGCAACACCATCTGTCTCATCCGGTACACTCACTAATCCTTCCTCCCTACAAACACCCCCCTCACAGATTAACACCCTTGGTTTCCCATCAAGTCCAAAATCCTTAAGAAGCTCATTCCTCCCTCTCAGCCATGTATTCTGTCCACCTGTTGAGACTCTACTAAAGCATCCCAAAGCGCCTCTAGGCGCCCGTTCAAATGCTTTAATATTCTCACTCGCAACTCCGTCACCAGACACAACCACACCCTTGACACCCAAATGACTAGCGACGATAGAGGGCATGAAAGATGCGAACAGCCATGGATATTGCATCAATTCAGACTCGAAAGAAAGAATCGTTTGTTTGGCTTTGAGAGCGTAGGAGGAGTCATTTAGTAGAGATGACAACCGATAAAGGTTAGATGATGAAGTGCCGTTGGTGGATGGTTCGGAAGTATCCATTCCGTCTTTGAGGCGAAGAATTACGTGAGGAGCGGATGATGAGGTGGAGAAAAATGCGCCAGTTCCGTCGGCATCGTAGAATTGGGATATTTGAGATTCTGTGTTGAGTCAGTAGATAGCAAGTGAAGAGTGAGGTGGGCTATTTACTCTGTAAATCATCGGCCCAATGAAGCCATTCTTCGTCAAAGGTGGCTTCATATAAATCAATCAGACCATCGATTAAGAAAGCATAGTCATCCGCAAATCCAGCAGTATCTCCACGTCCTTCTCGCCATACTCGGTACAAAGTCTTTGTTGACTCGTCATAAAGCTTCTCTTTTATGAAAGTTGCAGCCTTAAGCGATGATGCCAAATATTTTCCCGATTTCTCAGGATCAAAGCCTTTGATAACAGCCGCAGTTCGAGCCAAAGCACCAATAGCAATACCATTCCAACTGACAATAATCTTGTCATCTAAATCTGGCTTGACACGCTCTTTCTCTCTATGCGCCAATAATGCTGTCTTTCCATCCTTGATGATCTTTACCACTTCTTGTTCTTTCATACCATATGTACTTGCAAGTGTTGATGGCGTGTTTGCAATAGTAAGAACGTTTTGGTCCAGAAATTCGTCATGGGTGTCATTTTCCGCAGACACATTTCCATGACCTCTAACATTAAAAAATGCAGAAAGAATAGGCTCCGCTTGAGGCCCCAAAATGTTCTCAAATTCTCGCTTGGTCCACACATAAAAAGCTCCCTCACGTTTCTCCGAGTCTCCTTTCTTATAATAACTGTCGGCGTCTTCACTGGAATAGAATCCGCCTTCAGGATGACTCAGAGTTGTTGTGAGATATGTACAAATGTCATAAACAACTCCAAGCAATTCAGGATCTCGCGATAGCAAGAAAGCATCGAGGTAAATGTGGAGCAGTTGGGCGTTATCGTAAAGCATCTTCTCAAAATGGGGCAAGGACCAATCTCCCGTAACAGAATATCTGCAAAATCCATAACCGATATGATCATGAATTCCACCTCTTGCCATTTTTCGAAGTGTTGTTATTGCCATATTTTCCGAATTCTGACCACCTACTTCTCCAATAACATCCAGTACGATCGATGGATACTGACCCAGCCGTAGAAGAAATGAAAGTTTTGAGGGAGTAGGAAACTTTGGTGCTGATCCGAACCCACCATTGACAGGATCATACGTTGAAATGAAATTCCGGTATGCCTCTTCCAGTAGTTCAATACCAAGTGCTTCCCCTCCTTCGCCTAATCTATCGCCAAGGGTACCTTCTTGGGCGAAATCTTTGAGCTGTTGTAATATCCGCGAAGAATCTTGCCGACATCGATCCTCCTGTTCTCTCCATACCGTTGAAAGCTTGTTTAAAATTCCCAGAAAATCAACTTGGTCCTCATGAGAATTTGTACTGCTGGTTGGTCCAGGCCAATATGTCCCACCAAAAACAGGCTCAAGGTCTGGAGTGACGAATACATTCAAAGGCCAGCCTCCCGATCCAGTTGTAGCTTGTACAAAGTTCATATAGATTCGATCGATATCAGGACGCTCTTCTCGATCAATTTTGACAGGTATAAACTCGGTATTGAGGATCGTCGCGATCTCGTCGTTCTCGAAGGACTCGCGCTCCATTACATGACACCCTGGTAACTGGTTAATATATGTATTTTGCAATGATTCAGGAACTTACAATGGCAAGCATTATAGCCAATGCTCACAAACAAAAGTCTGTTCTCTTTTCTAGCCAAGTCTATAGCTTCTTCGCCCCATATCTGCCATGCGACTGGATTTGAAGAATGTGCCCGGACATACGGACTTCTGCTCTCTCCAGCTCTATTCACCAACACAACTTTTTCCTTCTTCTTCTCTGGAACAGCAACACTAGGAGTTCCACTTGGGTTCTCACTGAGTGCCTGACCTAAGCTCTTTCCGTCTCCATTTCCCCCACGAAGATGTGCGGCCATCATGGCCACTGATAGTATCGGAAGAGTCGCGTATGTGGAGTACGATGTTCGAGAACAGTTCACAGAAAACTTGGCTGAAGTTTGGGTTTGCCTTTTCTCTCCAATCCTGGTTCTTTCGACGCTTGTGATCGTCAGATCGAGCTTCCAGGCTTTGAATGTCGTGCGTGGGTGGGGTAAAGAAGGTTTTGGTGGGGGGAAATTTCGACCGGGTTTTGGGTGAGAGAGAGTGATAGATGTGTCGACCGTTTATACCGTTGTACACGGTGGATATTGTAGAGTCAACAGAGAGCAGAGCCAGTACCTTTGGGAGGCAAGAGAACAGAAGCTAATCTTGGAGTCTTATCAGCAAAAAAGTGAAGTTGGAGGGGAGCGTGTTTGGAGGTTGTGAACTTATCGACCTGGTCTGTGCCAGCCTTGAAAGCCTCGGCAATGGTGAAAAGAGTTCGCAGTAAAAGTAAACACTCCAGTTTGTAAATTGTTCTACGATATTCATAGAATCAGAATGGGACGAGTTTCCCAAAACAAAAAGAAATACAAGCAGATCATGTTTTTTTAAGTCTTGTGATAGTCAAAGCAACTAGTATATTTTAGTCAGTCTTCCTTTATCAAACTGATTCCCTTCCTTACTCATGATTAAGTCCTACCCATGATCGGTTATCATGTGTTATAGGAAAATACGTATAAATAGTCTAAGCGGCACTTGAATAAATCTTTTGTAGTTGCCAAATTCCAAGATTTTCTAACTCTGAACACATTCTACAAAGCTACTGTATCCAGAGCGCTTTTGAATCCTCGCAAAATGGCACCACCAGTCATGCGTTTTACTCGCAATACACACAGTCTAACCTCCATCGAAAAGTTCTATGTGGATGGTCTAGGACTAAAAAAATTCTGCCCTGTGCAGAGAATTGATGAACATGATGGTTTAACCCTGAGCCTTCCACACGGGCGCTGGCAGCTGGTATTTACAGAAGCACATGCTGGTGTTGCAGAAACTTTTGAGCCACCGAAATTCGTTCATTTTACGTTTTATGAACCTGATAGGGATGTTTGAATGAGTATTTTGCTTGTCGAAAAGAAACGGCTAGCTGAATTGGTACAGTAGCGCGACACTGAAGTTGAAGTGGAAATGAAAGACATTTCACTCGAAGAACAAACATAATTCTTACTTCTAATATTTCGACTTTCTAACGTAAGAAGTATATAAGTCTACTTTCTAAAAAAGATTAACCCCGCCGCAACTACGCTTGCCAAACCCCCCATCTTCAACGCCCACCCAAGCGAATCCACAAGATCCATTCCTCTAACTACCCAGAACAACCCACTGCATAGTCCACTCGCCAAAATCTGCGGCGCTGAGATGGCAACATTAAAGACACTCATCAACGTCCCTGTCTCGTCTTCTGCTTCTCCATCCTCCCTTATATTCGCGATCTCAGCACTCATCATGGCCATCGGGACCCATTGCGTAAGTGCCCAGCTTATACCCACGATAGCTACCATGAATGTACCCCCAAGTGTGTTTGTTATGATAGAGGTGGAGAACATGCAGGCTGCGAAGAGGACTTGGGAGAATATCCAAAGTTTAGCTAGAGTGATGTGGAGGTAAGATATCATGGTGGAGAGGCCGTTTGACATAGGTTTGTTGGTTGCGGTTGGTATCATGAGAGGGAGAAGGATGGAAGAGACGAATGACGTTATTGCGAAGAAGAGGTATGCTTGGACACCACTAGAATTGGGGTGGGTTTTCATGTTGCTCGTGGTGTGATGTGGGTCGAGTGCTGATATATACCTGAAAGCTATTAGTTTACAGCTTCCCGGTTGAAGGGGAGAACTTACGTTGTGTTATAGAACAAGAACGGAAACCATCCTAACCAGGAAGCGAATTGAATAACACAAATATGCTTGATACTCTTCGGCATCCTCCTCGTCGTATTCATCAACCTTTTAAACAACTTCCCCACCCTAAAACTCCGCTTGACTCCCGTCAAATCCCTCTCCTCTTTCCTCTCGCTAGCGAAAACCAAACAAGGTAGATTAGTAATAACCAAACTCAAGCTCGTAACAATACACAGAATCTCGAACGTCTTATCCCCATATCTATCAATTAACCACCCATCAAGCAAATATGTAGCAATCCCTCCTAATCCCGTAAATCTTCCAAGCCAAGCACTAGCTTCACTCTGTTGTTGAGAAGGAACACTATCCACGACCAGCGCTCTCAGCCCAACTTGTATAGGCTGCAAACTTAGATTCAAAACGCAGATCCAGAAAATAACGAGACCCCGAGTCATGTTAAGAGTAACATGCGCACCAATATATTCCCGTCCTATCCAATTATAAAATTTAGCGGCTGCGATACGCATAACGGCCATAGATATCATAGAAAGTACGGCACCAACTATTCCGGCTATGATGAAGGGCTTCCGTTTGCCATATTTGGAGGTACTTTGATCGGAAATCGTTCCGATGAAAGGTTGTATGAAAGTTCCTGCAAGAGGTCCGGCTGCCCATATCAATGCCGTGGTTGATCTCGAAAACCCGATAGCTAGTAAATATGGCTACAAAATGTGTTAATATGAAACAAAGATTAATGGTGGGGGAATTCCAGCTTACGGTGCCATTTGCGAGTAAGAGAGACCACACATTTTGTAAACTGCGGGGTTCATTAGTCCCATCCCTTCCTTCGTTCTACAGATTGAGTGATACCACATACCCAAAAGTTCCACAGGTCAAAAGAATCATATGTTTGGTACTGACAATCTTCACCTCTTCCCCACCTTCATTCTCCCATAACGGTTGACCCTCCGAAATCCCGTTCTCCAGCAGACTCTCATCTGGCAGGTCATTAATCGTATCAATCGACGTTCGCCTCGACTCCGTCTCGGTCAACAAGCGCGTCGTATCTGGAGGCGACCCCATTCTCACACAATATCACCTCGAAGATAACGAGTCGAACGAAGTTTCCGTGAAGGAGATGGAAAGCTTCAATCAACTCAGAAATCGAGGTGCAAACCCTTTTGCGGCACAGCACAGCTTATCCCACCAAGTCACCGATGCTTACCTTACATGTTGTCCGATAAGGAAGCTGAATGCGTAAGGTTGCATATGCGATACCAAATCGAGCGGTCGTGGTTATGACTTATTGGCGGAGTGCAGTTGGGGCACTCCGGTGTAGTGCGAGCTGGCCTATCACGCAGCTTGGGCTCGCTTAACGCCGGGCGGAGGGTTGTACCAATACTTGAACACTCCGCAAAGAGAATTGAACTCAAGGAGTTTGTTTGTTGGATGCGATGAGGCTTTTACACATTTTGCTCATACCAAAATTACCCACTGGTTTTGAAATCCGTTCGCCATGCTTTTGGTTTCTGATTTGATGGTTCCCGGACCTTGTGATACAGCCAAGACGAACCACACCAAACACTTCCATACCCATCACAACTTCACAATGACACTTTAGAATAATTCTTAACAGAAGGAAAGATACGCCACGACTAGCTGGGAAAAAGTACATTTGATTGTTTTGACTTAGAAAAATCATATAAAATATGGCACTCACATTTGTGAAGTCTTGACGTTGCCTCAATTTTTCGGGGGTTTGGCGACCCTGTAATAACACTTAATAGTCAGTGCGTCTTTCCTCTGCACTATTATTGTTTGCTATAAGGCTTGTATAAAGTTCTAGTAAGTACAATATTGCTTTATTTACTCTACTCGAGTAGTTACTATGTTGAGAGACAAAAAGATTTCATTGCTGTTCGAAATTAATCCGAGGTTGAACTGTTAGTTCACACGGGATGCACTGTACCAAACTGAGTACTTGGCGATGAAGTAAGCTTTTGTTCTGTTCTCGTTTACGATGATCAGACTAACAAGAACCTGTGGTGAAACAATAGACCATGGGCGTCATTATTGCTGACAGCTACAAATTTTCCTACGCATTGACGATAATGAGGGTATTATTTGGGCATTGTTTACAGCTGCTGTCCTTTTCTACAATACCACAAGCCACTTCAACAGTTCCTGATGATTGAATTATGAGGCGAAGGAAAGAATAAAGAGGTGTTTCGAGCCTCGAAGGTCTGTTGGGGGAGTGACAAATAACGACGTGTTGTACCTTGCAGTAGGTGGACAATTTGGTGATAAAATAGAGACAAATTTGGCTTTTGGTAACCTTGCAACAAATAGCCTTAACAGATGTATTAAGTGCTTATGTGAAAGGGGTAAAATGAGGAGGTAAGAAGGCCAGAAACTGCAGTGTAATAAAATGCCATAATATCGCGGGGTGATTGATGTTATCTGGCCAACGGAGGCGGGGCGGAGGGGTGGGGGGCGCCCAACTACAGCGATATTAATAACCTGTGTCAAAAACGCGGGCAGCCGAGAACATTAAAAAAAGTACGAAATCAGGAACTTAGGAATATGCCCTCCTTCTACTATAGAACAACCATGCTTCTAGGGCTTAAACCCTACGGCAGGATTAAGCTCTAGCACTTGAATAATCGGTGCATCTATTTTCTATATAGTTTAGGAGCGTTGTTCTAGAGTAATCTAAAGAAGGGTGAAAAGTCGATTCTTGCGATCGTAAGGCAGGATGGCGGGGTTGGGTCTTGGTATAGCCTTGGCGTAAGAATAGCTAGAACCTAACTTTCCGCCTATTCTTAAATTACTATATAATCACGTTCCTAGAGTATATAAAAAGTCGATACTTCTACTAGAGGTATGTTAATACATACTCATATAGCAGGGCTAATGCCCTAGAAGCGTGGTTGTTGTGTTATATAGAGGGGGCTATCTTATGATTCTGCGTTTACACTTTTTTTTGGTGTTCCTGAAAATCACGTTTTTGACGCAGGTTATTAATATCGCTGTAACGTTGTATTGGGTTTGTGTACAGGCACAGGTACAGAGGCTGCAGAACTCTACCGACTTCCAAGAACAGTATTTATTGTCGAAGAATTAAAACTTAAGTTTCTTCAATGAGTGAGTTGATGCTCTAGAAGCATCAAGATCGTAGAGCCTAAATGGTCTATTCTTGGTCAGTGACGAACTCTTGCGACGTACCAGTCTTGATCAGAGGCAAACCAACCAACCCAAAATCCCAAAAACGTAGGAAACTAACCCACATGGCAACACTGTACCCACCCATCTGCTTCCAATACCAAATTCGAACAATAGAACCGAAATATACACACCAACTGACTAACCAACACGTTTTCAACCCCAAAATAAAAGTTCATCATGAGGCCTAATAAGTTGGTATCAAGGTATTTTAGGAACATTTCTCCAACATTCTCTATCTGTGCCTTCTGATTGCATTGGGATTACCGGTAATATCTACGTACCCGCGTAAGCGCCCGGCAATTACATAAATAGATAAGCGATGTTCTGCAGAAACTTCTCCAACAACTTTGTGGCCAGTTGGAAACAGACCCAGATCGGAGTCTAGCCGGCCGAAGTGCCGATGCCCTGCCCTGAAGGAGGGTACTTACGGGAGCAGACATAAATCCCATGCACATGGTGGTTTCTAGAATGGGAAACATGTACTAATGATAGAAGAACCACACTATAGATGCGCGGTTAAAAATTGCGTTTGAAGTAGGCTCCGTGTGTGGTGCAAAGAGGAATTTGGCCTGGCCTGGAAAACATTTTTAAGTAAGCGAAGATTCTGACGAAGATCTGTCTCTATTTTAAGAAACCCAGGCTGGCACGGTTGTGGATTGTGATCACCCGGTTGGCCAGAAAATAAGGGCTTGCTGTGGCCCCCTGCCCATCCAAGAATAAACCCTTGGACCCTAGGCGAACACTGCAGGACCGATGATTCCATCTGCAACTATACAACAACCATCACACAAAATGCGGCGTACTCTGCAGCCCTTGGAAAAGAGCCTCTCAAAGTCGACGTTGTATATTCGCAACTCGGCAGATTGGCGACTGAAACGGGCTTGCAATCCTTACGTGGTCGGACCAACTTGTAAGGGTGGCATGTCATCCAACGTCTATATCGACATCTTCCTGATGGCTGTCATTGGTAGGGCTGGATCTTGTTGTGTACTTTTAGCATCAATTCCTATTTGGGTGCTTACCGAGAAAGAGAACCCCTCTTACGTCTGAAAATAGAGGCAACGTGCCTTGCTATCATGGCTACTGTGATTATGTCTTTATCCCGAAGATTCTCAAGTAGAAAGGTAAGGACTGAACCCAGATTTGGTGTGACAATTCTCTTCAATTTCAAGTGCAATATTTGTAAAGAGAGACTTCCGCTCTTCATAATTTTATATTACAATGTCAGACCTCTCAAACAAGATGGCCCTTCAAGCAAGTCGACAAAAGTCTTTTCCCAAAGCACCACAGCGCACGCCTTCCAAAGAAGGGAATAGGTCACGGAGTGCTTCTGGATGTTGGACTTGTCGATTACGAAGAAAGAAGTAATTAAGTCCTGTCTGTTTTGAAACTACCAATGCTAATTATTTATATAGGTGTGATGAGACGGGGCCAGAATGCATCACCTGCACAGAACGAGGACTGAAATGCTCGGGTTTCGGAGCTATCAAGCCAAGATGGATGGATGGCGGAGCACAACAAGAAGCCGTTCACCAGGAAATCAAAGCGACCGTTGCGTCAGTGACAAAAATGAAGAGAATGATGAAGTTGGTACAGTCCAGAGACAAGGCACCACCTGGACCAAGAAGTGCTTCAATTCCACCTGAGCTATTCAACAACGTAAGCGGCTCTTTTTATATTCAAGATAGTTGCTCTTCAGGCCCATCTCGAGCCGCATCTGTTGGACCTACACGGCTGAATTCATTGCCAAGTCAAAACACCCAACCGTGGGTGTCTTCTGAGGTATCTCCCGACTGGAATTTCAATACATTTCCGCATCAAGACGAAACTCCCTTCTTTCGACTGGCTGATGGAAGCTACAATTCTTTACCAAGTAGCTTTCCAGCTCCAGCGATGAACGAGAACTGCTTTTACCCTCCAACAACGAACGGGCAAGATACTTTCTACCATTACACTACACCGGAGCCAGATAGCTACCTGCCTTCTACTACCAATTCTTCGGGGTTAGCTCCAAATTATGCTATTTTCCCACAAACATACGTATTTCCACCTTCTCCAGTCTCTTCCGTTACCACTCCTGATAAGCCAGATATGAAGTTTCAGACTACCAGACGACTTCAGGAGATATTTCCTCATGAAGACAACAGTCGCCAAAATTACCAGGAGCGCATGAATTTTCCAGCCAGAAACCCACAACAAATACCCCTTTCGCCAGTTTGCGAAAATGGGCCAGCTCAAAACTACGATATGAGCGTCAAGAGACCAGCATTACTACTCCCCAAAGCCGAGTGTCCTCGCCCAACCAACCAAGTCAACATCTCGTCACTGGAACTATCTGCGCAACAAAACTGGATTGAAAATGCAAACAAATTGCCTTCCTCTTCAGTCGACCCTCGACTACAGCAATTGATAACCGCAACCGCTGAACTGTCAAGACTGGTGGATCTCCTACGAACATCGGAAAACCAGGAAAGGGAGGCTCATCTAAAAGATGCTATCTCTTGGGTACTGAGAATTCGGGATGATTACCTCACGGAATGCGAGCATTCAGCTACTCGCACCTTATCGAACGATGACCTTTCCTCACTTGGGAGTTCCATACGATTCGTATTATGGACTGATATTACAACCCGCACATTCGAAAGCGCGGAAGTCGAATCTCCGTTCAGTCCCTTCAGAGGTCACATAACCCGTCTTCTAGAAGCTAGCTTAAACACCCAGCAAGCATATCTCGGCCCAACAGAAAGCTGGATCTTCACGGGCATCGAAAGCGTGACTCGCCTGGCTCAGATTCGCGCCGAACTAGCCAGAGAAGGCGTCTTCGATTTCCATGAATCCCAACAACATGAATCCGCCGTCCTCAGAAACCTCGAAGATCATCTCGAAAATCGCGATTCCCACACTCCGCTAGACCCAAAGACCGCCCTGAGACGAAGCATCTTCCTCCACACAATAATGATCTACTTCCACGTCGTGGTACAAGGTCCCAACCCGGAGTCCATCGAAATCCGTAAACACGTTGATATCGTGATCCGCGACCTCGTTGCTCTCAATGATCCACAATCACTATCTACAGACTTCGTGTGGCCGTTCTTGGTAGCCGGATCCATGGCAGGTTCAGAACATCATCAAGCGCTCCACCAACTCTTCTCCACAAATCGGTTTTGGGGGTCGCCGACCAAGAGGTTCTCAAATGCGTGGCAGATCGTACAGGAGTGTTGGGCGATGAGGGGACAGGGGTTGTGTGCGGAGTGGAAGAGTGCGAGGGATAATTTGGTGGCTAAGGGGTATACCGTTGATACTGCGTGCTGGTAAAATGAGGGCTTTTTCTATTTCTGGATTTGTGATGGAAGTGCGAGACGCGTTGCGGAAACTGGGAGGTGTGAGATTCGATTCTTTGTATATATAGATCTTTGGTGCGGGGTTTTTCTTCCATGTTTAGGTACCACGTGGTGAGCAGTGAGCACTCCTTTTTAGACGAGGGGAATATATTTTTAGTGGGGTTGGAGAGTTTTATATATATAGGAATACAGGAGTATATCAGATCTGGTTAGATGAGCTTTGAATACTTGTTCTTTATGATATCACCCTTATCGTGTTTATATTAGCATCTAGTTCGTCCATTATAACCGCGAGCGTGAAATTTCACGACGAGCGGCTGTCACATGCAGATTGGATATTTCTGACATGTTGTGGCGTTCAAGTATTACGACCGAAGCACTTGGTTTAAAGGACATTGACTAGGTCTACATACAAATTTGTTGAAGCATCGGAATTCTTGCCTAGACGTGTGACTTTCGCTACAAATTAACCGCACTAGGGATTTTGAGTAAAATAATGCACTAACATCAACACCAGCACTAGCTTATGATAAACCCCTCAAGCTCACAGCCACTATATCAAACGTATCACTTCGCAAGGAATGATTGGAATTCATTTTCCTCGAAACTGGCTCTTTCAAGACCGCCCTTCATAACATGCGTACCCAAATCAACATCAAACGGTGATTTGTCTTCAAGTTTCACATACAAGAATCACCATTCCTCAACAAAAGACCATCCGTAATATCTCATCAGCACCGACGCCCACGCCCAAGGAAAAAGAGAAGACACAAAGCATCAATCCTCGCAAGTTCCAACAATCGTAACATGCTCCAAAAGAACAGCCCAAGTATCATAAATATGCACCACAGATCCACGGAATCCACAGTATTTGACATCATCAGTCCTCCGCTGCTTCTTCAAATTCTCGTTCCATGCCCTCCAACCATCTGACCGATCTAAGCCTTGCAGGGTCATCCTCGCGGAGGGTGGTTGCCCGTATCTGAACCACGTGTGTCATGAGCTCCAAAGCCTTTTCTAATTGTCCGTTGTGGTAATAAGCTGTAGCAAGTGCCTCTTCGGACTGAAGCCTATCTGGGTGGTCTTCTGGGAGAATTCTTTTCTCAATCTGAACAACCCTTTTAAGAAGACTTATAGCCTCTAGAATCTGGTTATTCTTAAGGTAAGCACTAGCAAGTTCGTGTTCTGATGCAAGTCTGTCAGGGTGGTCCTCGGTAAGTGTGTTTTGCTTAATTTGGACAACCTTTTCTAAGAGACTTATAGCCTCTAGAATCTGGTTATTCTTAAGATAAGCTCTAGCAAGCTCGTGTTCTGATACAAGTCTTTTAGGGTGGTCCTCGGTAAGTGTGTTTTGCTTAATTTGGACAACCGTCTCTAAGAGAGTTATAGCCTCTAGAGTCTGGTTATTTGCAAGGTAAGCTTTAGCAAGCCCGTGTTCTGATGCAAGTCTTTTAGGGTGGTCCTTGGTAACTGTATTTTGCTCAATTCGGACAACCTTCTCTAAGAGACTTATAGCCTCTAGAATCTTGTTATTCTTAAGATAAGCACTAGCAAGCTCGTGTTCTGATACAAGTCTTTTAGGGTGGTCCTCGGTAAGTGTATTTTGCTGAATTCGGACAACCTTCTCTAAGAGACTTATAGCCTCTAGAATCTGGTTATTCTTAAGGTAAGCACTAGCAAGTGCATGTTGTGAAGCCAGTCTTTCACTATCACCTTTATCGAGTGTTGTACTTTCAATTAGGACAATCTTCTCAAGGAGGCTTATAGAATTTGGAAGTTGGTTGCTGTGAATATAGGCTGAGGCAAGACGGTGTTGTAGAGAGAGAATTTCCGGGTCATTTTCATTGAGGTGATCTTCCACACTCTTCAAGACCTTCTGGCCAAGTGAAACAGCTTCCTCATACGACGAAAGATTATACAGACAGTCAATCCTGAGCTTAAACAGCGGTATGAACTCTTTAGTTGGCTTATCTGCGTCAAGTTTAAGTTCAAAAATGATGTCCTTGAGCAGCTGGTCAAGTCTATAATCATCCCGCATATTTTCGAGCGCCCAGCCACATTCAAGATACATTGCCAAGACGGCATTCGTTGGTCCAAGCGAGAAAGCCCTTTTGACAGGCATACTCGTAATATTAAGAAAGGACTGCAAGTGAGGTCGGAAATACCTCTCATACCACGATTCTGGTGAAGCGCAAGATAGATAAAGAGCAAGGATGCAACCAGTCGTGATCCATGCCTGATACTGCTCCGAGGGCTCCTGCCGGTCTTTCGCCCAGGCGTGTGCAAGAGGATGCATAGAAATCGCTGGTAAAATACCCTCAATCTCGTTTCTGAACACAAGAGAAAAAGACTCGAGAGTAGAAACTGCTTCTATAAGACGGCAATCATCCCATTCGCTGTCCCCAACTGGAATAAAACCAGGGAGCATTGATACGTGCCACGAACTGACGTCATCTATATTGCTATCGTCATCGGGCTTGGAACTTGCGTTTATTGCACCTTCCCAAGCGTACTCAAAACAAACAAGGTCAAGGGAGCCAAAATGTAGCATAGAAATCACGCTGAGAAGGCGAAGGGCATCTTGGGCGGCTTCTTCTTCAGAGTTCTTCAGTACTTCTGCAGACGCCTCAAAGGTGGCATAGACGTCGCCATATCTCGAATTAGCCTGGTTTGGTCGGGACACGAGGAGTCGTTTGCGTTGACGCTGAAATATTGCAGGATACTGATCCAATCTCTTGTGATCTTTTGAAATGTATGCACCTGCTTGTATGAGTGCGAGGGTATGGGATCCAAGACACTCGATGACATTTGCAGCTGCTTGTTGACACGTAGCCCACTCATCTTCTGGGATTCGAGCTGCTTTGAGTAACAGAGTTGCAGCGTGTTTGTCGTCGAGACTATCCAACATTTCCCAGCCAACATTGTTATACTGACGACCGCAGTATGGATTTCGAGATGTCATAATCACTGAACCATAATTCCCAGACGGAAAATATATCTGATAGTCAAATTCTGGATTGTCCGCGTTGTCTAAGATAAGTAGCCACGTTTGCTTGGTGTTTGCTAGAATGTTACACACATCCTCAACGCTTTCTGCAGGCTTTTCGAGGGCTCTGGCAATCGACAGGAAGCCGTTGCGGGCAGTTGAAAGGTTGTCAACACCGACCCAGAATACACCCCAAAAACTATTGCCGTTAGAGAGGAAAAGCAAATCAAAGAAGAATACGTACCTTTCTCGCATGTTCTCAGCAACCTTCAAGCATATTTCACTCTTTCCCTGCCCTCCCAGAGCAGTGATCACAAATCGTTTTTGTTTTCCGACTGAGTGAGTTGGATCCAGTGCATGTCGAATCTTATCTAGGATGTCATCACGACCCGTGAAAAGTCCGTTGACTTGTCGCGGGACGTTCCAATGTGTATTCTCAGATGGTTTGGATGATTGACCAGCTTGTGTACCTGTAGAACAAGGTTAGATCGCAACAATCATAGAATGCAGGATTAGGTAACAGTAGAGCAACCATCTTTTACTGCTATGGCCGTTCAATAGACTCGGCAAATTATTGCAATCATTCCAGGGAACCAGAATGATTGCAGTAAACTAGCCATACTTAAACTCCTCTGGAAGTACCAGAACAACTTTAGTATGGCAAGTCATCGAATGTAGTAATTATGGTTGTCGATACCCCAGGAGACTTAAATGATAGAGATGTACTAACTGTTATTTTTGTGTAACACAGACATCTGAGTATCGACCATCCTTCGCAATTCCGGTAATAGCAAAGCAAAATTCTCGTCTTCGATTCCGCTAAATTTGTTCAGACCAGAGTGGTCGGTATCAAGGAATATCATTCTTTTCCCGTGTAAACTCGCTGATTGTGTACTGACAAGCTGTAGTCTATCAGTCGAGGGTATAATCGTGGGCAACACTCTCACAAACCTTTCTTTTCCAAAGCTTACTCTCCGGCACTCGACTTTCATAGAAACAGACAATATCCACATGAGAATAGCTAGACCAGAATTGCCTTGAGAGTTTGTGGAGTTCCGGATTTTCCCTCTGCAACATTTTTAACAGCGTGGCGTCGAGGCCGGTAAAACGAGCGATCAGATTCCCATATACTGCTGCATCACTACCTTGAAAAGGCGTACCCAGAAAAATGATTCCCGCGACAGAGTTCGATATCTCAGAGAAATATGGATCCAAAGTCGCGCTAACAAGAGCCTATTAAGTGTTATGATATGACATTGAACCATGGATATATTATGAATCTGCCCACCTGTTGCACCAACAACCCCCCAAGGCTATGTCCTATCAACACAATTGGCCGCTGATTCTCCTACAGGAAGGACAAAAGTTATTCAGGTAAACTTCTGTAAACTTTGTGTACACTTACTCCTGGTTTCTGCCTATTTTGATATAATATATTCAAAAACTGCTCGGCACATTGGTCTAGACTGGTTTTTATTGTACGGTCCAGCCAATCCGATTTATAGCTATAAGTTGCAATCCGTGCATTTTTGAATATCGGAACAAGAAGATCTCGAGGCCACATAAATTCGTTCAAAACATCTTCCTGAGCCCCATGTGGAGCCTTATCTTTGCCCCGCCTGATTTTCAGGAAATCGAGTCTGGATCTTTTCGGTGAAATCGGGTTTGTAGTTTGCGCCTTCTTGGCCCATGTATAGAAAGGGTGCGCTCCCAGTCCTTGAACCGCAATAATGCTTTAGAAAGTTAGAAACATTCCGAAAAAAGGCACGCGGACTCGCGGAGGGGAACGCTACTCTACGTCGACCACCACTCCAGCCTCGGGGTCGCTTGACCAGATATTCAAACCAGCGCTCTTGACTGTCTCTTTCGTACAAGGCATCTCAAAGCATGAGTCTGAGGAGGAGAATAATACAAATCTTGATAGGGCACGATAAAGAAGAGATGGATTCGCGATCTTCTTCGAAGATGCAGCCCCACCACAATTGTTGCCTGAGGCGCATGGTTACATTGCACTTGCATGATGATGACAAAATGGTACACATAGGCAGTTAAAGTCCGCGAAGGTCTACAAGAGAATCTTTGAGAAAGGTAAACAGCTTGAAATCACGGTTGTCGTGAAGTGGCTTTGGATCCGAACCCCTTTTAATTTGCGTAGCGCCAACGAAGGGTCGTGCCACCGGCCCGATTGCTACAGTATACACCGGGACAACCGCTTGTGTGTCATGGCGAAACCAACAGTAAGTTCTTACGACCAACAATCTATGACACCAGGAATCTATGAATTGGATCAACGCTGACAATTCAAGACCAAACCATTGTTACCCGCCTTCCCTCCTGCGAATAGTCTTCCATCACCCAACACTAAAGCAATTTTGCCGACTACATACCACGATTACCGAGATAACCTCATTCGCCCCAACACCAACCACAAAGGCTTTGTGTCTCACGACTTGAGCGTTTCGAGACTCAACAAGTTGCATGAATACCTATGGCTAGCGGGGCAGTCGAAGAGCGCCCGTCCTCTCCATCGACAGAAATCAATGGGACGAGAGATCATAATAACCGAACAGGCAGACTTGCACCTAGTTTGGGATGGGTCAAAGATATTTGTCAAGCCTCTTCCTGACTATTTATTAAGTCATAAATTCTGGGACAACACTATTTGTCAGGATTCCGAATTATATGAAAGTGCCTGTGGGTTCTTGCTATCATATATATGGCTGATCTCCCACATGAGTGATCTCAGATTGGCAAAAGAGCTCGGGTTAGTGTCACCGCAGATTAACTGGAAAAAATGGACATCTTTCGCTGGAGCTTCCCTTGACAACATCGATGCCCTTACATTGGATACGTGCAATAAGCGGTATCAATTCGGAGAATTGCGATTAGGTAGACTCAACTTCATACACCGCCTAGTTCATTTATCTGAGCCTCACGAAATCGTTCGAGGGTATATGTATCAGTACACATCTTATTCCTATTTCTTTGGTCGTAATTTCAAATGGGTGTTACTTGTTTTCGTCTATTTATCCATTATCTTGACGGCGATGCAAGTTGGTCTTGCAACGGATCAGCTACAGCTGGATGAAAGGTTTCAAAATGCAACGTTTGGATTTGTTGTGTTCTCTATCGTGGCACCCGTAGCAATTGTGGGAATATCTGTCCTTCTCTTTTTCTGTTTCTTCCTATATCATTTCATTTTGACTAGATTTCTGTTGAAGGCTAGGGAACTGCGTAGGAGACAAGCTGTTTTATTGAAAGTTGGCCAGGTTCCGTGATTATATATGTCTTTTTCATTGGATATTTTGTTGCGACAGAATCGCGAAATTTGTTACAGGTTACATTTTATACTGGTTTAGCGTATATTCTCTTATCTAATTCGGCTGTAAGCCCTAGATTACCTGATCAAAGAAAAAATAGAACTCGCAGATATGATAAAGTAGCTTCTTTTATCAGCAAACTTCTGGTACGCAGAGACATAAGCTGGGAAACACATGCCAAGACCACCGGAGCCGATGTAAAGCCGAGAAATAGGGGGGAGGGCGGGGAAAATGACCTCCCTCGATTCCCTTTTTTCCATCTTCCTCATGAACTTAAAGTCGTCGTTTTTGAGATTCAATTCATGAGTATGGCCCGTCGAAAAGTACCTCTAAGACGTCATCAAAACATCGACTCTAACCACCTGCTTTGCTTGTTTGGGGATGGTTTCCCAGCAGGCTGCAGCTGCATGCGCAGATCTCCAGCTAATCCACCTAATTACATCCGGGGGCAACGTTGTACTCAAAGTCACGTGTTACAACCTTCAACTTCCATTGATGGTACCAGACTACCAGTTTCCATCTAGTACTGGAGCAAGAGGTGAACAAAAGTAACGAAACAGTTCCACAAAGCCGATGAGATGATTCGTATGGCTTCATAGAGCCTGTACCTGGGAGATTGAATTATTTTACCCTCGCAAAAGCCGTTCTCAGAAGAATGAAGATGGTGACATCCCGGTTCTCAAAAGTGGCGGGGCTATTGCTGGTCTTTGGAATTGCCATTGCTTCAGCGGAGGTCGCCACTTGGTGTGGGAAACCATATATGAGCACGTATGCCATCACAAACGGGAAATATTTACGTCTAATTATTTTTATGAGCTTTTTTACTGACGAATTCCCCAGAGATCAAGCTGTCGACCCCGGAGGACAATTCCAATTTCCTGAAATCAAGGATACACCAATGCTACAGATTACTCTCCAGCCTCTTTACAGCATTTTTCTTGAAAATGATATAGGCAACGCCTTTATATTAAATGCTGAGATATCGTATACTTTTGGACAACCTTTTGTTAATTCCACTCACACTTTCACCGAAGATGATGTGGAGAGATCACGTTCATTCAACAGACTCGAGTTTGAAATATTTAGTGACGAAGATACCAAGACACTCGTTTCAAGCTCCATACGTGTAAACACGACTGCCAACCTCATTTACTTCTCCCTCTCGTCCTTCACTCCTCGACTATCTCCATATCCCATAACTCTCCACGGAAAATCCCCAGACGGAAAACAGAAATACACAGCCAAAACCTCAATCTACGTCCTCCCATCGCGAACCTCAGGAAGCGCCGTCAAAATAGACAACCTTCACGGCGGCCTCTTAGTCCAAAACCTTAAAAACTTGTACACCGGATGGTACACCATCTTCCCCCACGGACACTACGCAGACGGCGGCCACGTAACACCAGCCGTTTTCAACCTGACGAATCTAAACACCTATGCAGAACTAGGATTCAACACGATAAATATCGTTCCTGATGGGGGATTGCCTGATCAATCGTACCCGGTGGAATCCCTTGCTAAGTATTGGGATCGAATGGATGAGCTCAATTTGTTGAATATTTATGATATGCGGTTTGCTTTTCAGAATAGCACGAGGATTGAGGAGCAAGTTGCGCTTTGGAAGGATAGGGAGAGTTTGTTGATGTGGTATACTGCTGATGAACCAGATGGAGTGAGTGATGCTTTCTTTCTCCCAGTTTAGTTCTGGACATCTCATTGCCTTCCTCAAGTCGACTTTTTCCACACTAGTTGGACGACTCTTATATTAAACTCGCAAATACTCCAAATCATATGATATTCCCAAGATACTGAAATCTCCTCCTCCCTTCCATCCATCCACCCCCAACAACAAAACCAAACAAAAAACCCAAACTGACACCCTCCCAGTGGGCATATCCCCTAAACTCCACCCTGACCGCCTTCACCCACCTCCAAACCCTCGACCCCTACCACCCCGTCTCCCTAGTCCTAAACTGCCAAAACTACCACTACATCCCCTACTCCTCCGGCGCCCAAATAATCCTCACAGACCCCTACCCCATCTCCATCAACGCAACCTACTCTTTACAATTCAACACGCCCTGTAACGAAACATACGGCGACTGCGGATGTGACAACTGTCGTACGTCTCCATCCAATCCCATCTCATACCACTCCATCAATACTTACCATACTGACACAACATTCCAGTCGGTTCTATATCCGACGTCCCAACCCGCATCACCACCCTCCAAACCTACGAATCCAACCTCCCAAACAGCGGTCGCAAACCCCTCTGGGCCATCCTCCAAGCCTTCGGGAACCAATCGTATTGGCCCGGATACCCCACTAGCGAGGAAGTAGCAGCCATGGCGATCCTCTCTCTCAACGCGGGGGTCAAGGGGTTGGGGTATTGGATCTATCCCTCCTCCCCTAGTATAAACAGTCTCACCGGCAAATTGGGAAGGGTTCTTGATTCCCCAGAGGTGAGGGATCGATTTCTCTTTGGGCCGCCGCCTGTGAAGGTAGCTGCAACTGGGAATGGGAGTGGGGAGCTGGATGTGGATGTGGATGTCGGTGCCTGGATAAGGGGGGATAAAGTCTTGCTTGGGATTGTGAATGCGGGGGCTGCTATGGAAAGGTTGGAGATTTCTTTGCCTGAAGAGATGGGGATCCGTGGGGTAGGGGAGGTTTTGTTCGGTGAGGAGGGTTGGGGAGTTGAGGGGGGGAGGGTGGTTAAGGATGCTTTTGGGGGGTTGGAGGTTGCTTTACTGGTTTTGGATTTAGAGTGATGATTTTGAATTGATGGGAAAGAGGTGTGAATTGAGATCTAGTTGGTGATAATTAAATTTATATTATTTTATGAAGATAGACTGAAAGATGCTCGAACCTTTTGTATCTCTATCGAACACATCAACACCTCCGGATTTCTTCATACTAAACCAGTACCTAAATCAGTACAGACTCGTATCATACACCTACCTGCCCACCCACCAGCACATCGAGTACTCTCTGCCTGCTTGCCTGCCAGCCTCCCCCTCGCGACTCTACCAAAATCTCACGAGGTACAGTGGTAAATTCTCGCATTCCACCTCTTTCACCTTCACCTTCAAAAAATATCAACCAGTGTAGAGTAATGAACAAATGAGGCATCGGGCTCTTTGGCATAACTGAAGGTTCAGAAGATATATCGTTCATCCCAGAATATAGGAAGTCCATCCGCATCTCGTCGCGAAGGTCATGACGCCCTCTCATCGCTGACTGACTGACGGTCCACCAGACGCGATCAGACACTCAATCATCAAAGTCACCTTGTAGCCACCAAGATACCACTCTATTTCTCGCAGCTCTATGAACCGTCGTCTCAAACTCCCCTTTGTGTATTCAAGAAAATCACTTCACGTCTCATCACACCACCATTCAAAACAAAATCACGCGCACAATCAAGTCATCAAGTAGAGTCATATATCAAATGCATTCCATTATCGTAAAATCCGTGATTCATCTCACCATAAACCATCGAAACCCCGAGTCCTGGTATCTGCAACAACCATTCATGTAAAGTCCATGCCATGCGTTGTGAAAAAAAACATTGCCACTCCCTTGAAAACAACGTGAGAAGAAGGAAGAAAGAAAGTGATGAGAAAAGGCAAGCTCCGATTCCCAATCATTCAACCATTCAACCACCGAAAACAGCGCAAAGAAAACTTTTGTATCCTCGGATTATTTATCCTTCCTTCGAAAATTGTGAAAAACACCAAACAAATGAAAATTCCGCATATGCGCGTACTTGAGAACCAGATGAACCTCCAAGGCAAGAGAACAGTGTGCGTGAATGAAAGGGTATGTTGGAGCAGTGACAATTCGTGAAAACAGTAAGACAGTGTGTGCTCGCTCCCACTTTGAAAAGATAATTAGCAAGTGCGCATGATTACTGTTGCAGGGAAGGTAAACTTACATCCATCGTCGCGACATCTAATTCTTACGCTTGCGAACAGCATAGAACTCGCCCTTGTTGACATACCAAATGACTTCACCAAATCCATCACTGTCAATGGTGAGGCGGTTGCGTTGAGTCCAGGTGTCGTCCAGCTCGCGAACCCAGTACCAGCGATGGGGGTCGTCGTCAGCCGGCTTCATCTCTTGCTTGCCCTTGCCTTGAGCCTCCGCAGTGGCCAACTGTTGTTGGATGATCTCACTGGGGGTATGACCGAAATGTTCATTGTAAGGAGGCCAGAAACCAGTGTGAGCGTGGAACCAGGCCGGGTTATGAACAGGGTGATAGACCGGGTCTGGGATCTTTGGGCCGTAAGGGGAAATATAGTCGTCGGCGCCATAGACGGGTCCTGCAGCTGGTGCGACGTAGCCGACCGGTTGCTGAAAAAAATTGTTAGTGAAGTGTTCAAGCAGATATCTTGAAATGAAAAGCCATTGAAAGAACGCAGATAGTGTAAAGAACACAGAGCTTCCATGGTTGAACATAGCGGAAAACAGATTCAGAGGTGGGAAGGGGAGGTTATGTAAGGGGGAATGAGGGTCATGTACCACTGGTACTTCTGGAGCTGGTTGACCAAACACTGGAGGCATTGCTGGCATCGCAGCTGCTGCGAGCGAGCCCACAACATGAGAAGCCAGAGGCGCTTCAGGTTGTTTGTCGGTATGAGGGTAGTAAGCAACTCCGCCCACCATAATGGCGCCATCAATTCGAGGGATGTAGGTATGTACAATATTACCCGCGCCTTGAGGTTGGCGGTAATGTTGCGACATTGTTGATGGAGGGGAGTTGAGATGATGGAGTAGGCTTGAGATGATGGAGAAGGGTGGAGAAGATGGAGAAGATTGAAGCTGAAGATGAGGGGAAATTGGAAGAAAAGGACGAGTAGAGTGGTGTTGATGCAAGATAGCAGACTCGGGCTTGCGAGATGCTTCTTTCGCGGAGAGTCCCACCACGGTGCGCGGCGAATGAAGGAAATAAGCAGAAAGACGCGTCAAGGTCATCGAAGTTGAGGTCGTAGGCAGTGAATAATTAGTCGCTCTTGCATTTCTATCGCAGGATCAATATCCCGAAGAGAAGAGGCAAGAACCACGAATCACCTCGACCTGCTCGACCTCGCCGTCGAGTCGATCTGGGTAGATCTGGATCAATCTGGTGGCGGACCTTGCCAGCACCACAGGAAGGAGTAGATAGCGCGAAAAATTGTACAGGAAGCCAAAAGAGACGCGAAACAAAAGGGAATGGGGGATACTCACGATGACAGGGTCGTAACAGGTCCCAACGCGGACGTTGGTTCTGGTGACTGGATCATATGCCATGATCCAGGAGGCGCGGCCACTTCTTCTGCGATCCTCGGCGGATCGCGCCGCCGGGAGCTCTTCCAACTCGACGTTGGAGACTGGGATGCACGGGAAGCACATCGTTCGCAACTTCTTGAATTGTTGCTTGGTGGTGGAGAAGAGAGAGGAGAAGAAAGATGGTCGCTCTGGGGCGATGGGAACAATTGTCAACCTGCGGCTGGGAGCTGCCGCAGGCTGACTGGTGCCTGTTCGTCGCGCGTCCATCGTTGTCTTGAGGAAGGAGCGAAAGCATCCATGGCGGACCTTTGGTGGTCTTAAATACCCCACCCCCAAGGCCCACCATGGTGCAAAAAGGTTGCCGTAGTAGCGGGAAGCCTCAACAGTCCAACAGAAGTCGGTTTATATTTTTTGGATGGTGTTGAGGAAATCGGTGTTGATTCAAAGATTGTATAAAATGGTGGTTGATGAAGTCGGTAACGCTGCAAGACATGGAAATAGCCGATTAGGCGAGACAAACATGCCAAGGAAACAAGCGAAATTAGCATCTCACGTGCCTGGACGCACTAGACAACCAGATGTAGGGCTAGGAAGTTCTACCAAAGACGCAAAAAACGCTGCAGAGAGCAGCTTACTCTACGTATTCTTTCTAACTTAATTATCCACACCTTTTCAAACAACCACCTTTGGCAAGATCTGATTTTCGCCTACGTATTTCAATTGTTTCAGTTAATTCTGGTAACAGAATAAAACTTTTGTTCTAGAAATAATACTATTAATATCTAAAGGAATAAAAGAACTATTTCTAATCTCTTATTCTCCAACAAGGTTATACTATTCAAAGTAGTTAGGGTACTAGAATACGATTAACTAACTAAAATTAAATAGAAAGAATACTTGGTGTTAATTATAGTCTCTAGTAGTATTTATATACTATAATATCTACTATAAATAGCTATATAGAAAGAAAGGATACTAGAGAAGATAAAGTAATTAAGTATAAATATAATAGAATACTTTTAGGTATTTACTTATTAATCGAGTAAATAAATCTTATTAGATACTCTTAGACGAATATAGGTTTAGTAAAGTATATAAAGGTAAATATAATATATTAAATAAGTGGGTATTCGTACCTCTACTATTCAATACTTATATATTCTATAAAAGATTCTAAATCTATTTCGACTACTTTTCGCTAGCTAGTTAACTCTTTTCTATTTATTCTAATTATATCTCAATCCGATACAACCCTGGTTTATCCCGTTATTAACGATTTGTAATACTACTTGGAACTAAGTACGTCGTGTCTGATTTGAAAGAAACCTGTTTGTTATATATTAGCTAGCTCCGATAAGGGAAATATATCTCGATATTTGGGATTATTATATCGCTTCGTCACAACTTCAATTTATAAGCACTGTATATATAGTGGCTATAGCCAAGTACTTGATGGTTAACTCCAAAATATCGAAACGACCGTGTACGTTCGTAGCCTGGGTACTTTGCATTGCAATACACTCAAATGGCATTTCTATTTCGAGACATACGCGGTGTATACCAACTTCCAGATTCATTTGAGTACGAGTATTCAATTCTTGAATATCTTGAAGTTAATCCGATCATTGCTCACCACTCAAGGCCATCATCCGAAGACACTTCTCCAACCAACCCACACCATATCTTTATCCATCTTCTAAGTATATCACAGAGACCGTAAGGTATCATGCCAGATGTGAAGAAATCCAAGTACCCCATAAAAGAATACAAGGTCTACACTCTTGAAACCATATATTGTAAGCAAGAAGTATATTTCAACAAACTTTAGAAATAAATCCCTCCCTTACATCAGAAAAAGGGCAATTGAGATAAAGCATACGTTTTGAATCAGGACTAGAGGTTGGCACCATCGCAGGTTTTTCCAACTTATGTGAGATTATCGTTGATATTATATTAATTCGTACCTGAACTGATTAAGTCTACTTTCTTTTTACGCAATTCAAAACTTTGGTGTATCATTATTCAAATTTCTAGACCTATATTTAATCTCAACGAGATCCGGGGTATGCATTGAATTATCAAGATCAGATATAGGGAATTAAAGGGAAACATGAGATGGGTGCTGAAGCTTTTATAGAAAATCAGCCTTGGAATTTATATTACTTCGCTTACAGAAAGGCATGTGTTATTTCCTCTCAACTCCCGTCTTTGTTTAAAAAGAAAACCCTTATTCAGAACGACAGGCACCAAAAGTGATATCGAAAGTAAACGAGCGTAGTTGATTTGGTGTTACTCCTTGCGAAATCTACTGTTGAAGTCTATACGAGTCCTCTGCTTCAAAGGGGTGCTGCTAGGTAGAAATCGATGAGCAGATTTCTTGTTTATGGCTACCAACCAAACATCTTGGGTGTTTGCTATGGTTTGATAATAGAGCTTCCTGGTGGGGAGAAGAAGGGCACGTTCTTTGTTTATATTAACATGAGAGTTGGATATTTTCAGATAATCATGCTACTCGACAGCAGCGGGCCACTTAAACAAAAAAAACCGATTGAGAATCACACATCAGGATACAGAAATTGGTTCTATTGAAAGCTACCTATCTGGTGTAAGTAGGAAGCGCCTGGAACCAACTCTAGATCCGAAACCACCGCATACAAACTTTGAGGTACTATTGAAATAAACGCCATCGAAGATCCGAAAATCATTGATATCGCAGTTTCCTAGTGCTTCAAAGAAGTAATCCTATTGTCTCAACTCATCCTGTTGAGCAAAGCCAAGGATGTCTTCCCAATATCCCATCTACAGACGTGCCATTCTCAAGGAACAGCATAAACACCAATCAGCGGGACTTATTGTTGCCAAAGACATTCGCATATGGATCAACGCCCTTAGCATTACATTCATCCACCCACTCCGACCACCTCTGAAGCGGCTTGATATCTGGCATGCTCTTAGTCCACTCAGCATCCGATTTCTCATCAGCCTTCTTCTCGATCTCCTTCCGCTTCTCGTACTTGAGGAACTCGGCGTAGTCCATAGACTGTACAACATCAAGTTAGCTATTATTCAGATCACAAGGGCGAAGTTTGCAAGGGGGCACTTACGTGCATGATGCAGAGTACATATGTAGTATCAGGATCATCATCTTCTTGGAAGAAACCTCGAGGGCGGAGCATGCTTTGAGGGGGGTCGGCGGCGTCTCTGGCTGCTTTGTTGGTATCGTAGAGCTCTCGGATCATTGCCGTGTAATCTTTCTCGTTCGCGATTTGCTTCGTCCATTCGAGTGCACGTGTCGGGATAGTGTTCTTAGCTTGGGCTAGCAACGCGCGTTCGCACTTCCAAGGGCCGTCTGCCATGGTATAGCCTCTTTCTCGGTCGTTGGATGGTTCTCGTGGTCCCATGTAGCCTTGATAGTACGTGTATTTCAGACCGCCCTCCTCTTCAGTGTGTATGATTCGGTAGCTTGGTTGTGTTGCTGGACGCGGGGTTTGATCAGAAGGACCGGTCGTTGATTCATGCTCTCCCTCGGGTTCTCTCTTCTTTACAAATATCTCTTTCATGAATACGTTGAGGGAGTCCAGTGGTGGGATGACACATTGAGCCGTAAACTCTTGGAGAGATTTCGCAAATTCATAGAATGGCGTGTGGAAGTCGAAGTAAAGAACCCGCACCTGAGTGTTTTTGGCATCGCCGTCGACCACATATCGAAGATGAACCTGGAACTCGCCATGCTTGCTCACTTGCGATTGCATTGGCATGGGAGTGTAGATGTTGTCGGATGGGTCTCCATCGATGGTGAAACTAGCTTCCAGCTGCCGCATGTTTTGTCGTCCAGCAAGATGTCCGACCTGTAGCAAGAAGTGTCAATCGAGGTTCAAAACCAAGCGCTCTTGAAGCTTACCTTTTGGTCGAAGCTCCAGCTCTCGTCGATCTTCTCCCCGTCAATTGAAACCTCTTTCAATTTCTGGTCGATGAGCTTCTCCGTCTCTTCCTTCATCTTTGCTTGCCCGGGGGTTTTAAGCCAATCTCTAACACGTTTGGCAAAAATTTGATGCCAGGCTTCACTCCTCATATCGGCAAGAGAAGATGAGAGGCTAGGCGTACTACCAAAACTGGCGACTGCCGGGGAGAGATCGTCTGATTGGACGGCTTCAAGATTGAACGTGACCAAGTGGCAAGCGAGTTCTGGCCCAATGGCTGTTGTCAAAGTTCCTTCCATACCTTCATTCATCGCCCATTTCAATAACCATTCGATGCACTCCTCGGGGGTCTGGGGAATCTGGTGAGCATTGTGAGGTGCCGGATATGGTGCTGTATTGAGGCGTCCCGTTGAAAAGGAATTCGGCGATATACCATGAGAAAGGTCAGAGGAGGCCCCTAAAACTGGATTTGAAGAGGGCCCGTCGCTCTTTGCTGCTTCAGTATACTCGCTGACGCGACCAAAAGAAGCTTGGGACTCGGCATGAGACATGTCATGGGACTTTGCGTAATTTGGACCTGGGAGCGATGTTTCATTCCTCGATAGTTGGGAGTCGTCGCCTATTTGATCAAGAGGGGACGGAGTGACTTCATGAGAAGTACCAGTAGATGCTGCTTGAGTTGGAATTGGAGAGTTCTCATCTTTTGGTAATTGAGAAGTCTCATCAAGATCGCCAGAAATAGATGAGGAGTTCAGTAGATTGGTCGTTGGGTATAGACGCGAACCTGGAAGTTCTGGTGACGTGTAAAGACTTCGTTCATTTGCAGATAGCAAAGTGTCACCAATGCCTGAAGTGTTTGGTGCTGCCTCTCCTCTTACCGACTGTACCATAGTCTCTCGCAAAGATCCCATTTGGGAAGGTGATCCTTTTGCCTTGACGCCAATAGGTAAGCCATCTCTGCTGGCGTCATGTTGATCGCTTCTAGTACCTGGAGGTGGAGACGTGTCGTCAGTATTTGAATTCTTGTTCTTGTTACCATCATCCTTTTCAGAAGAGCCCTTTGGCGGCATCATGATTATCTCAGAATAAAGCAAAGATGCTATTGACTCAAGCAAAATGAGATTTATGAGGCGTGTTTTGATGTGTTTGGGCGTGGCGATGATTGTTGTCAGTTGGATCTGGGGTTGTCGGAACAGGGGGGAGGGGCAAAAGATGGATGGTGAAGCGATATTTTAGGGCCCCTTTAATCCCCCTTCAGACCCCTTGTTCAGAAATTTCCAACTTACACAAGATATTTGATATTCCTGAAAACCCCAGAGAAAAAATGAATTTGCCATAAGATTCGAGTCACAAACGTCCGCACCTTCTTTTCATGCCTATCAGAAGTGGCTAGCAGGTAAGTGACACAAACTAGATCAAAACTCACACAAAAGGGGCATTCTTATCATACTGCATTACATCTCTACCAACCAACTCCAGTCACGCCTTTCATACATCCGCCCATTTCATCTATATGTACACAAATATGCCCGTAGGCAGAGGAGAGATCATTTGTCGCTTATGCATCCCAATTCCCATTAAATGGATCTAACACCAACAAGACAAATTAAAGTTCTAATACAGGAGTGTGAGCTTAAAAGGCTCAGAGGTTGAGGAAATGTGCGGAAGGGCTATGAAAGAAAGGGAGAGCGGTCGCTTGTTTTGGTGAAAGAGAAGCATCCAGTCATAAGTTCTTAGAAGATTGCCTTTCTCATAACCTGTATCATGAATATTAGCCAGTATAACGTTGATGAAGCGAGAAATCACTTACGGCCCATGCGCCAGCAACTGATGCCACAATTCCTCCAGAAATCATCATAGGTCGAACGCCCCGAGTGCTCTTGAAGAGCATTCCACTTAAAGCACCTGCCACGATACTGTTCACCGAATCGTGTTTTCCGCGCGTGTGTCCAATGAAGGAGTTGATACCATTATAAACCATTGCGATAACACCTGCCGAATTTCCCAAAAAAGGTCCTCGCCTCGTAACTGCGTTGAGTACCGAGTTCAGTCGCAATTTTGGGGGTTGGTTGGTTGATCTCCTCAAACCCTCTTGCAGTCCCCAGGCACCACCCAGTCCCAGCGCAGTGACATATGTTACTCCAGTACCGTAGCAGAGATCGTCTGACCATCCCCGCGATGGCAAAGCTGATTGCGAACCAGGAAGATCCGAAAGCGCCGAGTCCTCCAAAGACAAATAATCCAGGGTTTGTTGATTCAGACCAGCAAGGGGATGTAATTGAGATGGGTCTGCGAAGGCGGGACCTGTGAGAAAGGAAGAAACATCTTGAGCCTCTTGGGGATCGAAAGGAGCAGGAGCAGCGGGTTGGAAGGAGTCTTGGGTTGAATTTGATGTTGGAGAGGTGGTGGATGACGATGTGGTGGAGGAAGACTTGCGCCCAGTAAGCTTGTCCCAAATTGACATGATGGGAGGTGGAGGAGGAGGTAGGTAGATGGTGTTGTTTTGGTAGAGAGGGGATTGGTGTTGAAGATTAATGGTGGCCGTGGCTGTGGCTGTCGTCAATGATGATGCGAAATCTAAAAACTTTCTAGAGCACCACCACCACCATCAGCCTTCTTTGGCAGCAGGCATTGTCCGATCGGGTTATATTTGTTCCGATCCGGAGATCAGCCGATTGGACACACCCCACCACACACCCCACCTCAACTTTTAAACCACCAGGGGACAGACGCAGCCTCCTCTTCCCGTCCTCAAAAACAACTGTGACACCCGCACAAGAACGACAACCCTCTGCGCTGTCAACCACAATAGACAGGTGATCTTGTTGCCTACATGTCCAGATCGGATGGCCTGCAATCCGATCTCTAGGAGAACTTGCTTGCGCTGACCTTGCACTTGCAATAATGGCAGACATTGCGACAACTAACGCGACAACCGACGCGACAACTGACGCTGACCCAGCTTCCAAGGCCACAACCCAGATTGAATCTCAGGCCCCATCTGATGAACGTCTCTTGGTCAAATGGCTTGAGAAACAGTCTACTTCCACACAGATTATGTAAGCACACATCCACATGTCTTCTCAGTGTTGAGCCAGGTCTAATATGTATGAAACAGCCTTGCAGAAAAGAAAATTCAAGAGTTGCTTCAGCAAGCCTCTCAACCACGGCATGCCTCAGGAAAAGCATGTCTCAAGCTCTGCTACTTTGTTGAGCAGTGTACGAAGTCCTCGTCCAGGAGCATTCAAGATGTTGCTTTCTCGAAAGAGACCTCGCTTGGGCTTTTCAACTTTTATGTTGAATGGAATGAAAAAAGCCAGGCCCGTTCAATGAGACAGGTCTTGGAGCTCATATCCTCGCTACTTGCTCAAAATCCCAACACCGAAATATCTTCGTGTGTAAAAGCTGTCATTTTTCAACAGACCTTCCCCCTCATCACTCGCGAGGCCGCTCACCCATTGGTCAAACCTTCCTTCAAGTCGTTGGAATGCTTATTGGGAAAAGGCACAGTCTTGCCTGAAGAGTTATTCAGCGCATATGAACTTTACGATTCGCGGAATGATGCAACATATCCCATTGAGAAGGATTCAGAGCTTATCATTCAGTCTTGGGATTCTTTTGTCTCAGTTGTTTTCTACTGGCTAGGTCCAGCAGATGTTTCTGCAGCTGCAGGAAAGTTTCTTGTCACGCTGCTTAAAACCCTGAGAACCAAATCTGGGGTCAACTTGAGCCCTTCA
Organism: Hymenoscyphus fraxineus; assembly: GCA_900184765.1. Classification (NCBI taxonomy): domain Eukaryota; kingdom Fungi; phylum Ascomycota; class Leotiomycetes; order Helotiales; family Helotiaceae; genus Hymenoscyphus; species Hymenoscyphus fraxineus. The sequence goes on from LT855418.1 coordinate 2,493,051, forward strand.
TTGGACCACAGTAATTTGTGGCAACGCTGGATACGAGATGGCCTCGCAAAGAATCTTCACGCACTGGAGAATGTGAAGAACTATCTTTTCTCTCCGCTGTTCAAGCTCGACAGACAAGGGTCTCTAGCTTTCCTTCAAGACCTTAACCAAAAAAAACCAATTTCAACTATACATAGTGGGGACATTGATTCTCATGCACTTGTGCAGTTGGCGGCCATAGACGCTGGAAAAAAAGCCGGTTTGATCCAAGAGCCAAGTAGGTAATGTTTCCGCCATTTAAGACCTTTGTACTGACCTGGGAACTAGGTAGCATTCGCCCTGAAGAAACTAAATCCAAAAAACTGGGCGAATCGATTATCCTGGATGAGGAAGCAATCGGTTCTCTTTTAGCCAATGCTTCTGACACAATTCGATCGCTTGCGTTTTCTGTACTCACTTCTTCATTTTCTTCAACCCGCCCATTCAGTCCTGCTGTTCTTGACATCTTGCGGCCCAACATGGGTTTACTTTATGCAGACACAGATGCCAAGTTTCGAAATGAAGTTTTGAGCAACACCAAACACTTGATTGAGAGGTTGAGGGGAGCAACTGCTCTGCTTGCTAGGGAAATTGAACAGTGTTCATTCAAGATAAGCCATGGGGATCCGCTAAACTCGGCTTTGCTCGCAAAAGAGAAAACAGTTCTCCATGCAACTCAAGAACTTTTTTCAAAACACCAGAAGTTTCTTGAGTGGTATGTGAACTTCTTATTAGGGGAGCTGATCCCAACTTCCTCCTATCAGAGGCACATAATGGCGTTGAGAGCCATCCATATACTTCTGCACTCACGGTTGCAGGGTCCTGGATCCGCACTATCCTCCATTCCAGTGCCTGCGAATTCTACAACATGGCCATTCTCCCTGCAATTCTTCAACGCACGCTCAATGAGGCTCTTGCTAGATCTCTTGATGGACCCTTTTGAGGATGTTCGAAGTACTGCGGCGGATATCTTGAGGCTTTCCGATCGCATAAACTTCATGAAGGTTGGAGCTCAAGACGACAAGAAGTCCCTGCAAGACCTCTCCAATGGAGGAAGTTTTCCTACCGTCGAGATAATGCAAGACACCAAGTGGGTAGTGTCGGTTTGTGATCAGCCATTGACTCTTCTCACGGATTTCATCTCGAAGGTAGAGGAGGCGTCGAAAAGAACTGGTCGCGCTGACTATGCCGATGGGGTAGCTCGATCGTATAAAATCTTGTACGATCTGCAAAGTTCGTTGGATGCACGTTTGCAATTGATCGATGGGTTGGTCAAACGAGTAGATGAAAAAGTCTCCATGGCTGAAAAGGACCTTGCACTTGCGGTATTGGAAGCTCCGACGCATGGGGATTTTGCAGCGCTGAGGTCGGTCTAATGGACGTATCTTATACTCGAAATTCGCTGATTGATGAATAGTCTCGTTTCCAATATCGCGGATCTTTCACTGGATTACCAGGCGTCAGCAGTAGACCAGTCGGCTCAGTGGGAAAAATGGGCCAACCTTCAGCTGCAGATGGTGTCAATATCTTCTCGCATCTGGGAAGCTGTAAAAGAGGTCTTGTGCAACGACTCCCCAGAAGGCAACCTTCCTGATGGCATCGAAGATGTAGACATGATCGACACAAAGGACGTATTGAGTTACAGCTTTCGTGCTGTTCATGGGTCAAGGTAGGTTGTATTCATATTTTCTTATGGGGGGAGAACCTCTGCTGTGGTTGAAGTACCAGGTCACATGAATAGAAGATAAGTCGGGTACTCTATTGTCCAAAGCCGCAGCCTCCACCACCTCCACCCCTGTTTATTTTTCTGGCACTAATTTCTTATCAAGTCTTCTCCTAAACATCCTCTCTTCTAATCTCAAGCAACATTGGCCAGAAGGACTTTCTGCAACCATCTACGAAACATTCAACGCGATTGCGAATCTGTCCTTCACACAATTATCTTGCTTGCGGCACCGCGGAGCATTTTCGACTGTCGCTAATACCTTCGACGCCTGCTGCAAGCTTTCCCACAGCAAAGTTTTAAAAAAGTACGCTAGTATTGCGACAGACGCTTCCTTACCCACTCCAGCTTTGCAAGCCCAGACCCAGCTCTTGCCTCTTGACCAATTGATAGACGCTTGGTGGCAGGTATGTCCCCTTGACTCCACGATTTGACAGCTTCTCATAGCAATAGCGGGCTCTCCAAGCCATCGATACCCAATCCTCAAGCACCCGTCGTTCAGCTGGTCTTCCGGCTCTAATGACATCGATCATGAGCGCGATGGACCTGAACTCCCATCTTCGGCAGTTGGTGGAAAAGTCGAGAGAGGATGCTACAACAGAAGCATCCCGCGTCCATCTATTAAATTCTATCCGTGAGACGTTTAAAGACCCCTCTTGCAACTCACGCCTCGAACCCCATGTCATTGTCGACTGCTTCAAATTAGCGACCGAGAACTTCACTTCGAAAGCGTACGTACCACTTGCGCCAACATTCCGTGTCACGTCTTCATACTAACATGTTCCAATCATCAGATATCCGCTTAGAAACTGCGGCCTGCTCCTCTTCCAAGCACTCGCCAATCATATACTAGGTGCTGAGAATAAGTTCGAAGCAGCGCGAGGATGGGAAGGAGAGGGTACCAAAGTATCGTTTGCAAAGTATCCGGGTCTCCTGGAGGTACTACTGGGCGGTTTACATGTTTTCTGGACCGGTTCTCAACGAGCCGACAAACAGGCCACACAGGGGCTGTTTCCTGTACTAGATGTGATCCGACGAGGGGGGGTTCCTCGGGAGCATCTTCATCGGTTCAAACAACTAATTCTCACACATATGCAAAGTAACGAGTGGCATGTCCGAGAAATCTCGGCTAAAGCATTCGTTGCTATCACCCCCCGTGCCGATTGGCAACTCGCGATACAAGAGCTGTTTGCGAGAAGAAACCGATCGACAGATATTTCAAACAACAGAGAACATGGTGTTCTCCTGACGATCGAGCTAGTTTTGAGAAGGGAGATAGAATCCACCACTGTATTCAATCCAGATGAAATTTATGGTAAGCCCCTTGTTACTTCGCGATATCCCTCAGGCTAACCTTCTGCAGATTATATCGAGCAGGTCAACGCCATTTTCCGTAAATATTACCACGAACTCCCAAAGTCCGAGTGCCCCTCAGTCCGCCAGAAAGAGTTGGAGGCTGGAAACTTGATCTTACAACTCCTAATTTTGAGAACTCGTATGAACAAGGGAAGAGACCAGGACGGAAAGCTGTGGATCCCCTCAGACCTGAAAGGACTCGACGAAGATCTTGATTCCACGGTTGACTACAGCGACCCTGCTATCGCCATCCGCGGTGTTTATCTCGCATATCTCCGTGGAAAAGTCCATGAGCTCAAGAGAGTCATGGAACGTTCCTACCAGGGCAGTGAAGCTTCGGCGTTAACCGCTCTTGATGTCGCTTCCTCTATCTGGGCTGTCAACTACGAACGAGATTGGCTTGATCTATTGCTCGTTTATAAAGCAGTGCTTCATTGGGACGACATCAGTGGCGGGTGGTGCTACAGCGCCGCCAATTCAGCAGCTGTGCAGGCGAGAGCGCTGAGAAACATCAACGATCTCCTCGACGGCCGCTCCTCGACGACTTTCAGTCGTGAAACTCTAAGAGAGGATCCAAGAGCCTGTGAGTATCTCAAGGAGGTAACCGGATACCTCACACCACTATCATATATCGCCACGCATATCTATTGGGTGCCTGATCTTGTCAATCAATATAGCATACTCAAGGGGCATCTGTTGGGTGCTCAGATACTCTCAGGTGGACTCCCTGGCCAAGAGAGATCTCTCATGGCCTTCGCCAATGCAGCAGATTCCAATCTTTCCCAAAATAATGTAAGACATCATTCTTGACACGTATGAAACCATACTCACCGTAAATAGGCTGTAGACACCCGGTACGCGTGGACTGTCGCTCTGCGTAATGTTGTCAAGTGGGATGTTTATCATGGCCTCATTGATGGCGACGAAACACTGCTCCCAATCTTAATTGTAATTTACAAGGCGCTCAACGACGATGACGATGCAGTGAGATTTCTGGCCGCATCTGCCGTGGAAGAGTTAACGAAACAGAATATTACGCCTCTTGCGGCTGCCGATATACTCTTGCAGTATATCGGCAAGCATTATAGCAGGTCTTCGACATTCGCGCACAACATTGTTGAGCATGTTACTGGGCGGGGTCTTTTGATCTTGCCTCGACAAGCCAGCCGTGAGTTTGATCTTGCGAGCCATTTCAGAAAATCAATGATGCCTGACAATTCATTGTTCGTCGAAGAGCGCCAAAATCTGTGGGTGGATCCTGTTAGGGAATGCCGTCGCTGGTATGACCAGTGGCGCGCACTGCCTGTCAACTCTGACGGGATTGTACTTGGAAGGCTTGTCAAATTTGCTACTAGCGGCTTTCAGCTTATGACAGACCAGCTCTTGCTGGAAGGGGATGGACCTCACGGATGGACGTTCAAGTACAACGTCTTTTCGCTCTGTCTTTCAATCATCACATCCGCCAACATTGTCCTGACCGCCTGCAACGAGAACCGTCATGAAGGCCATATCACCGAAGAACAACGTACAGACATGATGTCTGCTATCCAAGAGTTCGTCGAACAGGCAGACAAGAGCTCTCTCCACCCCGAGATCTTTTATCAACTTCTCGGACCAGAAGCAGTCTCCTCTAATAAACTGGATGAATTGATGCCGTGGCCATTTGGGCGCCTTCTGGGCGAACATGTCTATCTTCGTGGTCCTAATGTCTACTCAAACCACAGTGCGACAAAACCACCACCCCATAAAATAACCTAGCCGCGCAAGCATACACGAGGAACATTGACGCGCTTGACAAAATCTACTGCATGTGCTGTCACTGGGAGGTGTGGTAGGCCTTTGTGACTGCCTTGAAAGGTATGTTTTATTCTCAATGATTGTCTCATCACGTATAAAATAAGGAGAAGACAATATATTTGTTTATTCGAGTCTTCTGGAACAATCACATCAGTCTTACAAATCTTGTTAAATATTTGGCTTTGTCAAGTTCAAGGCTCCTGATTCATTCACCCACCCCCTCGGGATGTTTTGTTGATCTCAGGCCGGCACTTCTTCTGACGCGTCAACACAGCTACTTTCCTGCCGCCCCAACTACTCCCAACTCGTATAATCTGCACGTCTACTACTTCACTCATATCTCAAGATGGCCGCTCATCAGACTACGATCATCGCGGTAATCGTCATCATTTCGATCTTCGGCACTATTGGTCTTCTGTTTGCCGGCTTGTGGTGGCTTGGTGCTTATGTTTGTATTTCTCATGGCTTTTTTGAATCACTGCTGACCTTCATGTAGGCAAACCGAATGTACGAGCTCTCTTCCCTCTACTGGACTAATATTTCTGACACGAGTTGAAGGCGCGATGCTACAGCTGCGGCAGACGCCGAATCAACTGCGAGCACTGGAGGGGATGGCACCACAACAGGTTAATATACGGTGTCTCTTCCGGTACTCTTCTGGTCAAATTTTCCTTCGATCTTCCCAATTGTACGACGCGACCTAATTCCGACAACGTGGCGACGCGCTCTGCACATTGTTTTTCCTTGGTTCTACAATTCTTTCCTTTCATGTGTACGCAGATTGCGAGATGCGAACAAAAAATGGTCGTGGTCATAGATGGTTTCTCCTGCTTGTACATATGCCTCCGGCGGATATCAAATTAAGCTCAGGGTGGATACGGTTCCGCATATTTCTTCTAGAAGCTGAACTGATGGAGGAAAAGGGCTGATATCATGATTTTGTACTCGCAACCAAGGATATACCCAATAAGATCTCGTCTCTTCCCGTCTTCACAAGTTTGGATGAAAGTTCTACGTTACTGTGCCTTCGTCCATGCCATTAATAATTCAATGCTGTATTTGACGTGACTCAAGTCGTTTTGCTGGTCCAGATTCTCTCTCACTTCACATTGGTTCTCCTATGCTGGGTTTGAGGCAAACAACTGACATGTATTTTTGGATTAATCAGTTTCACTTTCCCTCAAAGCTGACTCAATCATTCTGATTGTTCTGAGCTATTGAGATAGCCAGAACCTTTCTTGAGGCTTTAGAACAAGAACTGCAATTGACGGCCTCCTGTAACACGCACAGGTTATTCCGCTCTCCCCGTGCATCAATTTGGGAACAGTCCAAGCGGTCGATCTGGTTGACTAAAATCTCGAGAGTATTTTTATCCCATACCTTGCAAAGCTACTTGTAGAGACTCGATAGTGACTCTCGTACTAGGAGAGTCAAACGGTTGGAACCAAACCGTAGCAACATTCGCAAACCCCGTTCTGTGACCATCAAACTGCGCGTGCCCTCCTGTATTGACAACAAGCCAAAGGTGAAGGTGAATCTCGTTCCGCGAGGCTGGTTGTTTACTCCGTATATATCTTGTAAACACAGCGCGCCAGCCTCGTCTCGTCTCGCTTCATCCCATTATCCAGAATCCAGTTTCCGTTTCATCAACGCAACGTCTTTCCCTGCAACACACAACCCGAGTATCGGGGAAAGCCACAGATATCTCGCATACCCGTCAAGACCCGTCCGAGCATCGAACGTCCGCGTTTCGCATCATCCCAGTCCCCTGCCACGTATCCATTGAAGCCACAGCCACAGACGGAAATAGACAATTTCGAAAGATGGGGAAAATGGGGGATGGGAAATTTGCGTCTCAACGTCCGGTTGCACGTCAAGTTCAACCGCAAGCGTCTGTCACTACATTCGGCGCTACTAGAACCACAACACTTACTACGACTGTGAGTGTTGATGGACCTGGGGGAACGAGTCTTTTTTATCCTTGGCCTGCGATTACTGGGTCGTTGGAGGTTACTACGGTTACGGGTTTAGAGGGTACCAGGACGGAAGCTGTGTTGGTTGTTACGGATATAGTTGGTGTTATCCTTGGGACTGATGGTCGGGTTTTGACGAGTGCTACGTTAAATCATCAGGATCCGCAGAATACGGGGATTGTGACTGGGGAAAAGGGGAGGTGTGTGGAGTTCAAGTGCTGGAGTAGCGCTACTCAGGCGGGGGTAATATTTCTGGCTGTGTTCCTGGGGTTGGTGGTGTTGGGAGTCATTATTTGGTGTCTTCGCAAAGGTCGAAAGCCTAGGAAGGGAGGGGAGGGAAAAGTTGGGACGAGAAAGAAGGGTCCTTTGGGAATGGATGGAACGGAGAGGGGTCAGTTCATCGTGGAGGATGTGGAGAGGGGAGAAGGAAGGGGGAGAAGACGACGACGAAGAAGAAAACACAGGGCGAGATCACCTTCGCCTGATCAGTCCACAACTTCTGATTCTGTCGACGTTGTTCAGCCACGATCAAGGTCGCATCATAGAACCTCAGGGCATTACATTCGACACTCAAGAGATGGACGACCTAGGGAAGAAGTAGACCCTCGTTTACCTCCTGGAACTTATGTAAACAGACAAACGGCTGAATCTTATCGGCCACGTAGTGGAAACTATACAGCAACCACCAGATCCCTTTCTGTATCACCGAGACCTGCTCGTGCAGCATCGACCCGAATCCGTCCAGCAACTGCAGCTGTGCCAAATCATACTGATATTGGATACGCCGCTTCAACACCACGATCAATGCCAAAATCTACTAGGACTGTACGCCCTACCTCAGCATCACCCCTTATCACACCTTCCCGAGACCCATTTTATGCTCCTCGCGTACGAGATTTCGGAGCGCCATCGCCAAGGCTCGATGGCCGTGAGGTTACGAGACCACGAGAAAGATCCCCTTATCCTCCTGAGCGTCGGGAGCGTCGCGCTAGTACGAATGAAGACAATATCATCACAGTCGAAGTAGAAGAAGAAAACCCCCCACCACAACGACGCAGACAAAGGCGTCGACGAAGCACAGGAGAGGAATACGTTGCGCGAGAAGATAGAGAAAGGAGAAGACGAGAACGAAATGATGTCGAAGACCGACATCGATCTTTGAGGTAATACTGGGGTTGTTGGAGTTCCTTTCTTTAGTTATTTCTTTTATTTATATATATTCATCGTACTAATTTCCAATCCTCAGCCATAGTCGGAGACAAGAAGAACCTGAGAAGCCGAAGAGAAGCACCTTTAGGAAAAATGCGAAGTGGCTGGCCCTTTTACCACTTGCGCTCAGAGCTATCAATATACTCGCAGAACCGGATGGTGGGTGGACACAATATCACAAAGGTAAAGGAAAGGGGAAGAACAAGAATCGCGTGAACAAGGTTCCAACTCAAGGGTAAGACTTCTGACTGTCTCGGATAGCTACAAGTAATAATTCTTCCTAGCATCGGTCCAGATCTGTACGATGACAATTTTGAGCAAGAAGAGCAAAGACGAAATCCAAGTTTGGAGCGGCGAGCACGGAGATGGAATTCAACGAGTGGTCGGTATTCTGAAAGTCGTAATAGACGATCATCGTCAGCTGATTCCGCAAGATTACATGCCTATCTGGCAATAGAATCTCGAGCCCAGAGACATAGATCACAGCCTGATGACGAGCCGTTCCAACGCAGGAGACCAAGACGTCAATATGATCGAGAACGAAATTACAGGAGCTTTGGACTTGATGGTGCAGTTTCGGATGATGAGGGGACTTATAGCAGATTTGGCCCTAAGAAGCAGCTAACTATACGGGCACCAAATGAACTACCCCCGAGGAAACCTCGTCACTCAAGGAGACTCGAGTCCACCGAGAATTATCAGAAAAGAGAGGAACAACACAGACTCTGGGTGCATGATGGAAAAAGCACAGGGAGAACCTCACATGAGCACATTATTTCAATGCCTCGCCCTCTAGAGAAACCGACCAGATTCGGTATAGCTTCGTGGGAGACACTGGTTCGTTGAGCTGTACTTAAAAGTTGTATTGTTCATAGCGTTGCGGCTTTATCTTCATTAGTAGCTAATATGAGGCGAGCAGCAAGCAAACAGAATTGATGTTTTCTGGCCAATTGATTACAGTACAGTACATAATGCATTGTTGTGAGACGTGGATGACTTCAATAACGGCTGTCCGCAGGCTGACACCTGGAATCGGGTACCTAGCATTGAACTCGGAAGTACAGCCCGAAGATCGACTCGAGAAATGTTTAATGGCGGTCATTCAGTGCTGTGTAAGATTATTTCTCCGATAGACGGGTTGTGGTTTCGAAAAGTCGCTAACGCTTAGTTACAGTACCGGAAATCTTCACGAAAATCTGAACTACCGAGTACCTTGCGATTCAAATGCCCCGGAGATCTTTGCTTCTATGAAGAAACCTCATTGTTACCAATATCATGTGTTTCGTACAAACCTCGAATCCACTTTCAATGTTTGCAATATCTACTCACCATGTCTTCGTCGCACTAGAGAGTGATATCGCACCAAGTGGAAACTCGGAGACCTCTCCATTGTCGACACATAATCTTCTCTTTCTTTTGGCGAAGAGACCATAAAACCAACACATAAACGAGATCATCCATAGATGAAATGAGCATGAAAGACTCACACAACACCACCCACCCAAAGGATAAACTGTGGCTACCTCGTTCTGTCCCTCGTTCCACCANCCCTAAAGCTACACCCCTCCAAGGCGCTATCATCGCTCTCGGTATCATTTCTGGTCTCCTCATTTTCGGCATCTTGCTTTTCATGATATTGTACTGCCATTACAAAAACCAACGAATGGAAGATGAACCCATCGCTGGACCGCCATTCCCCCCACGTCAACGACAAGGTCCATTCCCACAAGCGAGACGACCGCTGCCTAATCCCTATGGAAGACCACAGATGGATAATGATCCGAGGAATTTGGGACAGCGGCAACCAGTCCCTGAGATGCCGGTTGGGTCGAGAGATGTACATCCAGCAGCAGCCAACAGACAACGAACTTTCTCCACACAATCTGGAAGACAGAGTCAGTTGCGGGGTGAAAATGGTACGGAAGGAGTAGCAGCTCAACGACAAGGACCTTCATCCGCTCACTCCCCTCGGCAAAGTCAGATGCTCCCCGGAGATCTCGACGCAGCAGCAGCGGCTCAACGACAAAGGACCTTTCCTGGCCACCCAGCTCGTCATAGCCAGATGATGGGAGAAATGAATCCGAACGCAACGATGGGCCAGAGACCGAGAGGCTTGTCTACGCGATCAGCTAGATATAGTCAGGTACAGGGGGATATGCAACAGGATATGTATGGTGTCTATGGATCTGGTCTTGGTGGTATGCAGGGTCTTCACCCTTTGACTCCACAGGGTTACGATCAAGGGGTTTACCATCAGGGAGAGGGGTATGCGATGCCGATGCCGATGCCGATGCATGTCCCAGATGAGGTGCCGGCTCAGCACGAGGGGAGAGATGAGTATTCGGTTGAGGATCCGCAGTCTGATGTGGAGGGGAGGAGGAATTCGAGGGGTTTGAATGGTCATGCTCCGCTTGGTAGTCGACGGAGTAGACTTTCTGTTTCGGGTGAGCTTGGGGGGAGAGGGGAGGGGTTGTGAGGATGTCATACTTTGAAAGGATTGGTTTGGTTGATGGTTTTGGGNGAAGACCCGTAAGGTTATAAGAATACTAATTGCTCTTTTTCTAAGCTATCTTCTATATCGCACTAAGGCATATCTCTTCCGTGGTCCTCGTCTCGCCCACCCATATAATAGTGTAACACATAGCTTCTTCATAAGCAAAGAGAAACGTATATAACCTTCAGAATCTCTTTTCCTTATACTGTATACAACCCCATCAATTTCCATCCCGCAATCCCAAAATCCTTCTGAATCTCCATATAAAAAACACGACGCGGTGAAATCAGGGGCTCGCTAAACAAGGAAATATATCTTGGCGAGACAAGGACCACAGAGGAGATACAATTAAACAGTTTGCTTAGTTTGAAAGGCTAAAATATCATTCCCAACTAGCATACTATAACATGACTTCTAGTGACTTAGATAAGTAGCCAAAGACCCATCTAAAGCATCCATTCCCTTCTCAGTCCAGAACAAGAAACGAAATATAAAAATTAAAAAAAGTGATATATACCTACTAAGTAAATAAATAGTAATACTTCGGCGTATAAATAATCGCCCTACTATCTATCCCCCTTCCGTATTCCATTCCTATAATATTAACTTCTATCTCCCTAGGCCTCTTATTCGAGGTTTCAAAATAATATTCTCTACCTTTATATTATATTTTCTAAGGTATATATACCTAGCTATCCCCCTTATAGTCTATAATTATATATTTTACTAACTCCTTTATTACTAACTCTATTAAGAGTACTACTACTAACAACAAATTAAGAACTATAAAAGTCTATTATATTAAAATAAATAAAGTTAGTAGCAAAACTATTAAATAAGAAAATATCAAATACTACTTATTAATTAAAAATTACTCCCAATATATCCTTGTAAGCTAAGTATAGTATACCTCTCCTTCCATACCTCCTCCTCCCACAACTTTCCTCCCTTTCATCACCATCATCACCATCATCACCATCAGAAACCACAACCACAACCACAACCACATCCACACCCCTTAAACAACCCTAAAATCGCACCTTAAAAATTCTAAAAATTCGCCTTAACGTTCTAACTTACCTACTCACACCAACCCACTAACCCGGCCCCCCCTACTTTACTCTATCCCATCCTATCCCATCCCACCACATCCACTCCTCACTAGCCCAAGCACATTACATTCCAAGACCCAACCAACGTACTGTATCATTATCAAAAACAAATAGCAAGACCTCTAATTCTTACTCCCACAACCAACACCACCACCACCAACCCCCCTTTCTATAATCCAACCCATCCCTCCATCCTTCCACCCCTCCACCCCTCCATCCCAAAAAAGTACTATACCTTCACAAAAAACACTCACTCACTCACTCACCAACTCACTCACTCACGCACTACAGATCATACTAAAGAAATGTAATTCATTTCATTCCATATATTTTATAAAATTCATCAAACTCGCCTAAATCCCACACACACCCCCAAAAACGCCCAAAACCCACACACAAAATCTACCAAAATCTACCAAACCAACCAAATCTACCAAACTCTACCAAAACCTACTAAAACCAACCAACCAAAACCAACCAAAAAAAAAGCACAAAAGAAAAAAGCAAGCCCCAAGCCCCAAGGTACAGTACAATAAACGCTACGATACGATACTCTTTTATCTAACAAAGTATCATTTCTTTCCTTTCCTTCCATTCCATTCCTCTCATTTCCTTTCCTTTCCTTCCTCTCATCTCATTTCATTTCATCTCATCTCTTCTCTCCTTTCACCCACCAGAACCAGCACAACACAACACAACACAACACAACACAACACGACACAACACGACACAACACAACACAACACAACAACATAAATCCTCCCATTCTAGCATTCTAGAAAACTGAATCAAGAACAACTCAATCAACTAACTAGCTTCTACCCTCCCCTCCCCTCTCCATTCTAGTATCTATCTCTACGACTAACCCAGCAACCAACCAATCGACTCACCAAAAACTACACTACACACCCAAACCCATCCCCTCGTATCTCGTGCCTCGTATCTCGTATCCCGTTTCCCAGCCCCACACCACCTCATCGTTCCCGTTGAACAAGATCCCATTCATACTATAAATATAAATTCATTAGCCAAATTCCAAATTCCCAATCACCAATCACACACACACAACACCTCCCTCCTCCCTCCTTCCTCCCACTCTCTCCCACACCCTCTCACACACTCTCTCTCTCTCTCAAAAAAAAGAAGGGGGGGGAGGGGGGATTGAAAAAAACTAAAAAGAAAAAAAAAACTCACCACCCTCCCATCCTCATCCCCAGTATACAAACACTGCGCCATCGGCCTAACACAACTAACAGCAGCCATCTCCCCCATCCCCCTCCCACCATGACCCTTCCCCCCCATCGCAGTACCCTGTCCATTCCTCCCATCGCCCGTCTCAAGTCTCTTAACGAGTTCGAGTTTCCAGGCCGCAGGATGCGTAATGGGATTAGCATTCGGAGGAACAGTGTTATTGGAGACGGATATCTTGGAGGGGGAAGCAGAAGAGTGAGGATGTGTGAGGGGGGTAGATACGACGACCTTCCGCCACACATTGACTACCCCCCTTTTCTGGCCGGTGAAGACTAAGTCGCGCTCTACCCACTCATTTCCCGTCCCCTCATACCATGCACAGGACCCGACGAAGTCATCTCGTCCGCCCTCTGCGCGCTCGCAGACGTTCTGCTCGAGTACCATTTCCCCGTTCAAGGTGAAGATGGTGACCATCTGGCCGCGACAGAGGAGGATATCCCCCGTGACATCGTTAATTGCTGCGCACTCCACGGGCCCGCCCTTGCCGCCCGTCAACTTGCGGACGAACTCTAGACGGTTAAGGTCCCAAAGTAGAACGGTGCCATCGATGCTAGCTGATAGGAGGGTGGAGAAGGATTTCGAGACAGCTAAGACGGTAACTGGAGTTTTGTGTCCGAAGAGGGAGGCGCGGGGTTGGAGGTCGACTGGTTTACCTGGGGATGTGAGGACCTGGTGGGCAGAGAGGACGCAATCCTCGCCTGCGGTAATGAGAGTCTGCGATGAGGCGAAGATGGCAGCGGATAGTTGTCCTTGATGGAGGTTCTCAAAGAGACCTGCGAGCTTGCGGCCTTCACGGTCGGCAAAGTAGAAGCGGACGGAGTTATCTGCGAACCCCCATTCTAGGAATTTGTCGTAAGCAGGTGGAAGGTTCAATCTGAATGAGGTGGCGCAGAGTAATCTGTCCAACTTTACGGAGTAGATGAGGGAAGCGACTCGTTCGTTGCTCTCGATGAGAGGAAAGGGTAGACGTGTGAGCGAGTCAGCACTTGTATCAAGTCTTCGTATTCGATTTCTAACTTCGTCCCTGGCTTGATGAGGACGAGAGAATACTTGGTAAGGTGTTTGTCCAAAATTGTGGATGATACTGATGGTACGCTTTCGGTCTTCTTCATCAGGGATATCGTCCAAGTTTGTAGCACCATGGTATGAGAGGTGATGGAACACATTAACACTTTCAATAGCTGCTTCGCCGCGTTGTTTACACCCAAAAATCAAATCAATCCATTGATGTAAATGTTTGCTGACATGGGGACTTTCTAGTGCTTCTCTATGTTTAGCGATGAAAATCTTAGGATCACCCTTGGCCCAGGGAGGGAGTTGGACAGAATCTACGGAGCCACCATCACTTTGGCGGGTACCGAAGTTGTATTCGTTTTGATTGCTGAGGAATTCCGGGAGGTAGAAGAATTCAGGGATGAGTTCACGAACATCGGTCATGTTGTCTTTGGATGCTGATTGCCAAGCCTTTTGGATGGAGTAGAACATACGATCTGCGTGATCGAAATTGCCTCCCTGGAGCAACAGGAATGACTTGACGAATGGTTGAAGACGGATGAGGTATGAGGTGACAATCATCGCCGAGGAATAATGAGTACCGTAATGAAATGCTGGAAGTGCTTGATCTCCCATATCGGCAAAAGTCTTGTATCTTTCGATAAAGTCAGCTGCTCGCGAGTTGTGTTGTGCACCCATTGGCTTGGACAAGTCTCGATACGAGGCAGGATTATCCAAATCCAGTTCTTCACTAGTATAATCTGCAAGGACCCAAGGGAAGACGGGGTACTGAGTAAGATCGTTAAAAGTTCGTCCTGCCATGGTATTGACAAGCATCAAGTAGTGAAAGTTTGAGATTTCTCCCTTTGCCCATCTTCTCATCGCTGGATTCCAAGCTGAAGAGTTGAAGATATTTCCAAACTTGGATCCAAATGATACGGGAGCCTCCTCCGTGACTCTAAGGGACTCAAGTCGCCAGCTGTCCTCTGGATTTGGTAGGTTCGAGCTACCGCTGGCATGTGGAGCTTTGGTAGACAGCTTGGAGAAGAGATCGTCTCTGATTGCAGGCTTATTGGCTGTCAAGAGATAGCTTCGACCATCGGTAAAAAAGACTTCAATAGCAACATCGCGAAACAAGAAGCGACGTTTGGATATACTGAGCACATCATTCCACCTCCAACTTCTGGACTCCTGATCAGCTCGAATTGGCTGGGGAGTCCCCTTGTTTTCTGCTTTGGGACCAGGTGGGCCAGCAATCATTTGCAAATAGGGATCCCGTTCTTCTGGTGGAGCTTGATATACATTGACGATTTCTCCATCGGCTCTTTGGAAGACGTTATCGATTAGGTAAAGGGAATCTTTCCCGATAATCAACAATCCTTCACAGGCTTCAAGACCAATGATGCGAGAAATATTGAACACATGTTGAACTTGATCGCCTCGTTGAAGGCTTCGCATGACTTTGCGATTCTTGTCCTCATAGTGCTCATCGCCTTCCCCGGGTTCGTTTGGACCATCCACAATCTCAAAGTCTTCCTCTGGAATCACGGTGCCTTCAGGAGGTTCAGTACCCTCGCTAGTCTTAGGCCGCGCGTCGACTTGGGCATCAAAATCCAACAAGGGCGTGGCAGCTGATGGTGTCGTTCCCATGCTCAAGGCGTGTGGCCGTGCTGCCTTTGAATCCAGTTTCAAATTCCCGTTCCCATTCGTTCCTGCATCGGTGATTCGTCGCTTAGGTTGATAATCGTACGTTGGACCGGAACGATCTGGTAGCATACGGAGGCGCATGCGATTGCGCCCTTCAGTTCGGTCCAACTTCCACTTCGTGGGCGCTTGTCTGTCAAATACAGCGCAAGGACGAAGAAGCTCACGATTCATCTTGGTGAATGCGGAAGCCAGGAAACTAAAGTTATCCTGTTGATCCTGTTGCGCACGCTGATGCTTAAGATGTTCCGCGGCATAGATGTTTTTCATCCAGGAGGTGGTTGCTAAATCGTGCTGGAATATGAATTGGTTGTCATTGACATCCTGCGAATGCCAATGTCTCAATCGTTCCCGGCGTTTCGCTATTCGATTCTTCGCCGTATCCTCAGTTTTCTGGTTTTCTGTGCTCACAAAACTTTCCCACGCTTTAGACATGACTCCGAAGAAGAGAGCGTCTAATTCTGCGCGCTGTGTGTCAACCCATTCGACAAATGTTTCGTTATCGAGCTCCATTAACTTTTTGAAATCAGATGATAGATTCTTGTGCTCATTGGATACCGCATGCTGGAACATGGCCGAGGTCTCTTCTGGCTTTTGTACCAGAATGATACGCCACAAATTCGCAGCCGCCAGGCGGACTCGCTCTCTTGAGTCTACCAACTTGATGTAGAGTTGGTAGCAAATGAGTCGAAGAAACTCATCTTCCCCGGGAGTTTTCTCTCCACCATTGGGAGAAAGCATGACGGTTTGCCAATAGTGTAGTTTTTTGATGAATGACACTGCCTCATCTTCAGATACCTGTTCATTGTCCAAGTCCGAAAGTCTCAACAAGACAACCCTCAAGAAGACTGTCTTGATTGTAAGGATGGCTGGACTACAAAGTCGAACGTTGTTGATCTTCGCAACCTCCGGTCGCTGCAGATATTCCAGTGTGGTGCCAGCAAAGTCTAACAGTGGATCTGCGCCTCCAAGGAACCATCCTTCAAAGATCGCCTCTCCCATGTGTGTAGCAAAACGAGCCATGTTTTGTAGAGTTCTCGTCTCCCACAATAACTTTTGATCAAGTTGAATAGTGTTATTGAGCTCCGATATGGTATTACGCAGCAAATATGACTCAAAATAGGCTTGGTGCTCTTGAAAGCCTGGTGGTACTTTCAAGAAAAGTCCAAAGCCTTGAAAATCCTTTCGCGCCATAACTTGATCAATAAATACATTGATCACAAGCTCAAGAAGCCCCTCTACAAGAGCATGGCTAATCTTTTGGGCTGTAACCTTCTTCTTGGGTGACATGACAAGATTCAATCTAGCAGAAGATGGGCTGAACTCAGATGGCCTTGATGTCAATAAAATAAATGACGAACCTCGTCTTAAAGGTGGGGCTCGAGGTTGCGTTGGACTTGGTGGAAGTAGAGTTTCTACCGTCGAGGTTCGAACCATTGTGGCTGGGGTGGTTGTAGAACGCGATATTGGACGAATCATAACATCTTGGCCATCGAACGTAAGAGCCGAATCGCGAGAATTTAGTTCAGTTTCCGCTTGGACCTCATCCGTACTGACAACCACCGGAAAAAGAACAGTAAGGAGCAATCTAATGTAATCCGAGGATACAGCAAAGTCCCGGAACTCTGAAGACTTCCCGTGTAGATCTGCAAAGAATCGTATGACAGTTTGAAGCACGGTGGCTTGGCCACCAACGCGAACTTGTCTTGTTTGATGGGTTTCTATCACCGCGGGTCAGAATATTTACAATGGCTACAAAGGAGTACACTTACGTCGGACTTCCAACTCCTTTGTCAGAGACATCGACCTTCGTCGAACATGACCAGTAGGGACACCTAGGGTTGCTTTCTGTTCCTGGTGGGCAGCACGCTCAGCTAATGGCGAGTCCGGATCATCTTGCGTACGAAGTATATCCTTGAGGCCAGTTTGTAGCATCGCAGTAATTACCGGAAAAACGCCTGGATAGACAATTTTGCAATTTTCGAAAGTCTCGAGCAGACTGAAAAGTTCGAAAGGTCGCTCGAAATCAATATCTGCAACATCACGCCCGAAAAGAATGCTAAAGCAGATAGGCCACAAGGTGGAAATGTCCCACCAACGTTTAAGCCTATGGCGCATGATGGCATACCCACCCGTCTTTTGTGCAAATTTGGTGACATAGCTAGAACCATGAACAACAAGAAGTCGAGCCAGGATCTTTGTGCCTAGCACGACAACTTCTGGATCGTCTTCAGTGAGGAGATGTAGTAACCACTATCGATGTTAAAAAAAAAGCATTTATTTGAGATGGAATTTATCATACCTTGTTTGTCACAGTTCTGGCGAATTTCCGAATGTTTGAATTGCCCCCAGGTTCACACAAAATCCCCGCATACATCTCGAGTATTTTCGTGCCAAGTTCTCTTTTGGACAGGGAGTCGTGTGCAATATCTTTTCCGTCAAAAAATACATTGATGGTTGGTCTTTTAGGGCCACTTTTTGAGCTACTTCGGGTCGGAAGAGTACCGCCCAATCCTTTCGATGCTCGTGACGTAGAGGCAGCTGAGCTGGTTGGTTTATGGAAAGCGTATGTGATGAATAGAGAAAGTGATCGCAATATTTCTGCGGTCAGATTGGTCTTTACCAAACTGGTGAAAGCTTCCATGAAGGATGAAAATACTTCCCGAGGGAAGTTGTCGGCCTTTAATGCATCTAGAAACCTTTTGACGATTCCTGTCTTTGATTAGAATTATCTGACAAGTGAAAGGGCACATGACTTACGCATTCGAAAGAGTCTACGAGAATTGAATTGATGAAATTTACTATTCACACCAAAAACAACAAACTGTTTATAATACAGCTTTTGCGTGATTGACGAAGTCTTCCGCCACATATCAAAATCCACGAGCAAGATGCGATATGCTAGTGGGTTGATGATGAATGAGTCCTCTGGAGTTTCGTGGTCGTATCCCACGAACCCAAGTACCAGGCTGAGAAGTTGAAATCCCAGCTGATCTCGATCCTCTGGACTCAAAGACGAGGATTCATCATTGCCACCCTTTGACGAAACCACCATACCCACCCCCATTTTGCCTCGAAGTAGAGCTGCTAGAATAGCATATCCATTTTCTCGTTCCATGGCTTCGCTATTTCTCCAACTGTCCTTGATGCCTTCGAAGAGGATCTCAACTGCTCTGGTAATCTCATCCAAAGTGTTGGCATCTTCTACCAGTTTGAGCGCAATACCAGCGAAACCACCAAGTCGCCAAAGAGTGTTGTCCAGCGATTGTGGTACAATGACGACAGGACCACCAGTAATAACGGCCGTTCCTTGGGATCGGCACAGTGCTTCGTTTATAGAGGGCACTGCGGCATTGATTGCTAAGGAGGTACCATTGTTATGAGTGAGTTGGAATAGATTGTTGGATGCCATGCGGTTGAGTCCCCGAAGTAATTGAGATTCATTGACCTTGTGACGATCGTCATCCCCTAGCACCGCTGATGGTAAAATACTCAGTAGTATTCGACTTTCAGGTACCAAGTTACTGGCTTTTTCTCGAATGGCACTGATGATATCTGAACTCTCATCTTTTCCAGGATGCATAAGTTCGTTGCGCATACCCAAAGCGGCCGACGCTTCGTAGGTTTGAAAAGACCCTAGACAGTCCTGGAAGTTCCCGTTGTATCTTGGCCCGAGTCGAAAGTATACCGCCACGAGGTCGTCACTGAGGGCATCCTCAAAGAGATGGGCAGAAGCCAAAGACCATCGGGAAAATATCACCCCTGACCCAAGACGGGTTGATAGATCTTGCGGAGTTCCCAAGAAAGCCTGGACAGGGTTCAACTTGGTATGTGACGAAGTGAACGCAGAGAAACTTTCGTTGCCAGAATGCGCTGGAGGAGGCGGAGCCGGGTACTGACACTTGACTTGTTCGACAAATTCTCCATCCACATACAAAGCTGCTCTGCTCGAAGCCATGGTTCTTGGTCTTCTATGAACAAGAGCAATGTGGTACCAGTGTTTTTCTGTGAACGCAGTTGATTTGAATCGCACACTCGGTCTGGATGAAGTGACGGATGTCTGGAGAATGAAATTGCGTGTATCTTTTTCGAGATATGCAAGCACAAAGCATGTTTGAGTAGAATCAAATGCCCCAAAAATGGTCGTATGAGCATTTGGATCAAAATGATCAATGTAAATCCAAGCTGCAAACGTATAACCGGGGGCACTTGAAGGAGGAGGGAAAGACCGGCCCAAGGTAGGTAGCTCTATTGATGCATATCCATTCAAGGATAGATCAAATTGAATATGAGCGGGTCTGTCTGAATCCTTCAAGGACTGGAGAAGGAAATCCGTAGCAGTAGGTGATTTGCTACAAATCAGATACTGGGCATCGTTCAAGGTACTGATACCAATAGCTATGAGACAACTGCAAAGATTCTTCACAGCCACTCTCTCTGGAGCGGCGAGTGGAGAGTCGGCATCAAAAGCAAGGGGGAGAAGAGTTGATAGGATTCCCGTACCGTGGAGAGCTAAGAGGTTGTGACTTGATATGGCCACCATTTTGGTCAATGCCAAAATCACGACTAGCGCTGCGGGGTTCACAGGTGTGTCTTTTGCGCGAGGAGTAGCTTTCCAAAAATCGATGATGATAGGGACCACATCTGCATTGTAAAGCAGAGCACTTTCTCTGATCATGCCCTGGAGTTTGCTATCCACCAGTTTCCGGGCCTCCTCATCAGCATCAACCGAGTTGTCGGATGGGCTTTTTCCTATCTCCTCTTCGCTACGAGAAAAATAGTCCACCATTTCCTCGCTAATGGTATTTGAGGGGGTTGTTTGGCCGGTTGGGTGTAGTTCGGCAGCCTTCTCGCACAGTTCCTCAAAACGTTTATCATCCAACGCAAAAGCCAGCAATCTGCCAAACAACTGGCCTTCGCCCCATACGTCTGACTCGCTTCCTCCTATGCCTATGCTGGCTATGGTCTGTTCTAGAGCTGCCCATCCGCCGCCTTCCACCCTCCTCTGGAAATATCTGCGGTTTCCATAGTGCTCTCGGAAGGTTTGTGCCAGTATACCCAGAATCACCCCTACCAGCTCAAAGACTTGTGTCTTGGATCTGAAATCTCGTTTCGATGGGTGGTAGAAGCCTGAGTAGGCACGCAGAGTATCCAGGAGGATCTGAAAACCGTGTAGGTGCCGGAAATCATCGTTTGCTCTGGAAGAAGCAGATGAAACCAGATATTGGCGAATAGATTGTGCTTGGTCAATCAAAGTGACCAAATCTGGGTATGTCTCGGAGGAAGCATTTGGGGACAAACATGTCGAGGTAGAGAGGTTGTTTAGCAGAAGCTGGAGCTCAACTGTAGCCTTGGTACTCTCTGGTGGGGAAGATGCGACGGTCGATGAACGATGGCGCCGCGTAGTACGAGCAGACATAATTGTCTATGCCTCCCTTCCCTTGGCCCTTTCTCCTTTGTCCCGGTTATGCTATTTGCCCTTTATTTCTCCTGCATCGGTTGCATTCTACACAGCAGAGTAACCCACATACAGTTGGTCTTGGGGTATGGTATCGGAACGCGCGTATTCGCGTTTGTGGCAATCGGCTCGTGGGAACAGAGATGGGTCAGATCTGTCAAGCGTAGTTAGATATGGCAAAATCAAAGCTGCCTCAAATTCCGAGATATTGGGTATTATTCCAAGTGGTGGTAAGGAGGCTGAGGGGCCGTGTGGTAGGTACTTGGTTGACGATGGCTCACCAACACCAACACCAGGTTTCGAGTCTCGCAAAGCAGAAAGCTGGGTTGTGCTCGGAGCGCAGAGGCAGCGCGTGTCCAAGTCCACGGCAGATTCACGAACGGAAAGAAAGGCGGCACGATTTCAATTCACTCGCAGAGATACTCGCTATCGAAATGCCATTCTTTTCTTCTCTACATAGCTGGCTGTGTTGGATGGTTCTTGGATGGTTCCATAGCAAGTGCTCGCATGTCCTTGAGTTCAAGGCTGTAGCCAAGACATGGTTGATACTTGATATGGAGCACCAAGATCCAGAGCTTACAAGTACCTTCACTTCCTTTTTATATGAATTCCACCTTGTTACTAGAAAGTAGAAAAGAGTGACGAGCTAGTTCACCTTATCTCGTCGCTCACCTCACATGTCTTGGACTGTCAATGGCCTCGTGTTCTCATCCTCACGGTGAGGCGTGAGGTGGCCAACGCCAACTTTCCACTCGGATGTCTCAAGCTCTGCAGCCTCACGGGCAAGGCCACGAGTGTGTTGGTGTATGAAGTAGAAGAGGCTAGCAAATGGCAATCCTGGACTACACTAGTATCTACTCGTAGTCCAGCGGACTAGCCTAGCTATTCGAGTACCCACGATAGCTACGCGTAACGAACCAAGCTGCCCCAGGTGCAGGTGTGCTCGAGATGCTCTCAAGCACGTGAATATCTGCCCTTCCGGGGTTAGCTGGAGGCTTCAGGGCTTCCAATGGAGCTTCGAGTCATACGCCATTGGATCCCCAAGTTCGCCATCGCATCAAGCACATCGCTCCCCACGCCTGTAACCTTATCCGCCTGACTCTGGAGCCAATGTCATGCGGCCCGCTGCAGCTCAATTAAAGACCGTTGAGTTTGGATGAGAGGATTGATAGGTTCGATCACCATCTCTCCACCATAGTAGCATGTCTTGAACAACTAAGAGAGGTGTCTCGTATGGGAACAGCTCTCTCACCGGCTTTCGAGTGATGCTCGTGCTCATGTTCATGCTCTTGCTGTGCCCTCTCCGGGTACCTTAGGATGGTCCTCCGTACCTACAGTTTACTTGTGAAAGTTGTGGGGTGGACGAGCCCGGTTGCGGCGCTGGAGCTTGCCATAGCTCCGGGGGAACCTGGAAGCATCAGTCAGCTCCATCAGCTCCGGGCATGACGTTCTGGCAGGCTCAAGGCTGCCGTAGCGAATATGGCAAGCTTAGGTAGGTCCTTAGGACCCTCGGTACTCGTACCTTACGTACTCAATATTTGGACGACTTTGACACTCGGTGCCACATCAGAAACATACCTGGGTAGTGTTCTTTCAAGGTGTCGAGGCAGATCTTGGGAATGATTGTATAGGTAACGTCAACCTCCAATGACAATAGTGATTGTGTACATCGGTGACACCTCTCACGGTTCACAACTCTCATGCGGTGCTTGCGGACTTGCATCGCTCATCCCTGCCCAGCTTGTCTTTCCCCCAGACCGATTGCAGAGAGATAAGGGAGCAACAATACGGCAGCCCATTCCTCTGTTTATCTACCTGCGGGTAAGGATCCGCAGCGAATCAGGCACAACTCCGCCCCCGTGAATCACCTGCCCACTGCCCACTGCCCAGGTTCCTTGTGGATCCTTCCAGGGTCAGTCCAGGGTATGTATCCGTAGGCGGGCTGGCAACAGCTCGGCTTCGTAACCATCGCCAAGACCCATCGCAACCTACTTGAGCTCGCCGTCATCCTATCCTCTCTCCCTCTCCCTTCTTCTTCCATCAACACCAACCTCAACAGACAGCACCTACAACTGTCTTGATCACCCCATCACCCATCGCCCTACTTCCTGCATCTTTCATTAGCTTGTCCAGAGTCGCCGGCAGACCAAACATCTTAACAACCTCATCCTCCTTATCCTCCTCGAAACTCTCCATCTCCTTCATCATGCGTGGGCTTATCGCCTGGTCGGTTCTCCCACTGCTGGCAGCAGCAGCTCCCACTGCGAGCACTGAAACCATCCACGATGGGGCCGCTCCTATCCTCACATCCTCGAATGCCGAGTCCATCCCAGACTCTTACATCGTGGTCTTCAAGAAGCACGTCACCGAGGCCAAGGCTTCCGACCACCACAGCTGGGTGCAGAGCGTCCACGATGAGAGCGAGAACGTTCGAACTGAACTGAGAAAGAGATCACAATTTCCCCTCACCACCGACATCTTCGAGGGTCTCAAACACACATACAACATCGCTGGCGACTTCTTGGGTTACTCCGGCCACTTTGATGACTCTGTCATCGAGAAGGTCCGAAGACATCCTGATGTAAGTACTCCAAATCTTCACTCTCCAAACCATGCATCTGTTTTTTCCCTTTCAGTCCGTTGGGCACGCAATTTGTACCTCAATCGGCGATTTGGTGCAACCTTGCCTCCCTTCTTGTTATCCGCGAAATGCAAAGCTGGAGAGCGGGAAAACCACACGTGATGGAAACCTTCTCTCCCTTACTCAGGTTACAAGACTTCCCAAGCTGACTCGTTATCTCTCAGGTCGAGTATGTTGAGAAAGACTCTATTGTTCACACCTTAGGTGGTGATGATAGCGGAGAGCTCGAGAAGAACGCCCCATGGGGTCTTGCTCGTATCTCACACCGAAAGAGCTTGGGTTTCAGCGACTTCAACAAGTACCTATATGCCGCTGATGCTGGTGAGGGTGTCGATGTTTATGTTATCGACACCGGAACCAACACTGAGCACGTTGACTTCGAGGGTCGCGCCCACTGGGGTAAGACTATCCCAGCCAACGATGCTGATGAGGATGGAAATGGACACGGAACTCACTGCTCTGGTACTGTTGCTGGTCACAAGTATGGTGTTGCCAAAAAGGCCAATGTCTACGCCGTCAAGGTCCTCAAGTCCAACGGTTCAGGAACCATGGCCGATGTTGTCAAGGGTGTTGAATGGGCTGCCAACGCACACACTGAGAAGGTCAAGGCAGGAAAGAAGGGCTTCAAGGGCTCTGCTGCCAACATGTCTCTAGGTGGTGGCAAATCTCCTGCTCTCGACCGTGCTGTTAACGGTGCTGTCAACGCTGGTATCCACTTTGCCGTCGCTGCTGGTAACGATAACGCCGATTCTTGCAACTACTCTCCAGCAGCCGCTGAGCAAGCCATCACCGTTGGTGCTTCCGCTCTCGATGATTCCCGAGCATACTTTTCCAACTACGGTCCTTGCAACGACATCTTTGCCCCAGGTTTGAGCATTCAATCTACCTGGATCGGAAGCAAATATGCCGTCAACACCATCTCTGGTACTTCCATGGCTTCCCCACACATCGCTGGTCTCTTGGCCTACTACCTTTCTCTCCAACCTGCTTCCGACTCCGCTTACGCAGTCGATGAGTTGACCCCAAAGAAGCTCAAGGAGAGCATCATCAGCATTGCTACCAAGGGTGCTTTGTCCGATGTCCCATCCAACACCGAGAACATCTTGGCATGGAACGGTGGTGGAGCTTCCAACTACTCTTCCATCATCAGCGCCGGTAGCTACACCGTCAAGAAGGCTCAAGACGCACCCGTCAAGGCCAAGCTTCCATCTACCATTGAATTGTTGGAGGAGGCCATCGAGAACGACTTCAACGTCATTTCTGGTGAGGTCGTCAAGGGTTCCAAGTCAGCTTTGAACAAGGCTGAGAAGTTTTCCAAGAAGATTGAGAAGATGGTTGGGCATGAGATCGCTGAGTTCTTGGATGAGCTTAACATGTAAGCAGTACACGAGGATGGCACATTTGCAAATTATAATATGCAATTCTTATATTGCAGGAACATAGGCTTTCGCCGGGTATTTTCATTTTTCCTTTAGTCTGCATTGTTTGGATGGATGGGTTGTGGTTCGGATTCTCATTGTATGCAGTTGGATCGGTTTCATTGCGTTAGCATAAGGTCTCTCTGTTGTAGTAACATTCAATAGACCAAATACTTTGAAAACTTTTTGGCATCTGCAGTGATCTCAATGTATGCATCCACCTCTTGATTTTACTGTCTCGTATAGGAGAGATGTGCATCCAATTCTCTACCTCTGAGCTCAATTGTGGCCTCGAGTGAGATCGCTCCTTCCTTTAGTACCAAAACGATCGTGTTCCCACGTTCTCCAGGGTCACGATTACTGGATTGAAGTCGATTTGAAGATGCATTCCCATTGCCCCTTCCTTGCAAATGACTGCAGGCTCCTTCCAACTATTATATTTTCTCCATTCTCATGTCTTCAACTCTTTTCCTCCCATTTTCATACGGATCGTCTTCCTCACTTTTGGTTAATACTGTGCACAGAAAAGTATCACCAAAGGCTGTATTGCATTCTACCCGTTTTAATTTCAATTACTTCATTTCCTGAACGAATCAGAAAAATCATTGCAAGCATTACAACGATGTTCCGACGAAACAGCTCTACCCGGCTCGGTCGAAGCAAATCCACATCCTCAGTTCATAGCAAGCATGAATCCATCGACCCCGAGGTTGCTCGTCAACACGCCCACGCCGCAGCAACGTTAGCTTTTGCTCGAGCACAGGAAAGAACCAACGCTGATTTATGCTACAGCCGCGGACAACAAACACCGAGGGTTCAGACATCCAATTATGAGAGACAGTCCTCTTCGCAACCCATCGATTCCTCCTTTACCGGTGAACATGTCGTTAAGCGACAGCAGAGTGTTCGCTTCGCTGGGCCTAATGCCGTTCAGAGACGTCAATCGACGAATAACAGACATACCATACAACCCAAAGCTAGTACCGCGACACTGAAACCCGTTGCCATGACCACCAGTGCTCCAGTACCTGCAGCATATCGTCCTCCAAGTCGCTCATCGTCGATCGGCAAAGCTTCTTTTGGTAAAGCTACAGCGGCTACAGAGTTCAATAAGGCATTGGCTGCATACGATGAATATTACGCACGCGAACCAGAAGTTCCCTCGACCCCTTCTTCATATCGTCGACTTCGAAAGTCGAAATCTATGTTTAGTCCTCTTAAAGCTCCCAGTGTTTTTTACAGCAATGGAACGCCTGAGCGGGAAACAACTTCTCGTCTTGGACGACAAAATAGTACTACCAGTTCTCGAACCGCTCGAACCGCTCGAGCCCTACCTTATCAAGCTGCATTGAGAACCCCCAAATCAATGAGTTTTCTACGTGGTGGTAGAGATGGTGGCTTTACTCATAGAACCGATGAGGGCGTGCAGATGGCCCGTGATCGCTTCTTTCAGCATGCTGCCCAACAACGACTCCGAGAACAACCATCATTCCTCTTCCGATCACGAACTCAAAAGAACATTGATCAGAAACCATTCAGAAAGTCTGTCCGTAGCGGCAGTGGACACAGTGATCCATTACCAACACCTTTACCCGAAGATGAAACTACCCCCAGCTCTCCAGTCAACTTCAAGTTGAGAGAAAAGGCTCGGAAAGCCTCCAAAACCATTAAATTCAGACTCAAACGTGTCTTTGGCTTCATCAAAGAAGAACCCATCGCTATCCCCAACCAACAGGTTGAAGCTCACGAAACCCATGTTCGACAATATTCTTGCCCTCCAAATGAAGATGCCTTTAACGATATCCCTTATCCTGACGATGAATCACTATCTCGCGTCGCATCACGCGTACCTTCTTTACGTATCCAACCCTCCAAAGAGAAACTACGATCGCATGCAGGAAGTCTTCGTAGTGCAAGGAGCTTCACAACAGACCTTAGCGATGATAACTCCAACTCCCGTGTCACCAGCTGGACAAGTACAGCAGCCAATACGGTCACCAGTCAAGCCGCACGTGCTCTTTCTGAAAGAGAACAACAACGTCTTTCTATCATTAATGAGAATGGCACTCATATATCCTCCTCATCATTCCGACGAAAACGTCTCACCAATCAATTCTCGGCTTATCCATTAGTCCGACCATCTAGCCGAGACGGCCCAGCTCCCACTCAGGGGGTGGATAGCGCTCGCGTATACTCGGCTCTTATGAAACGACTCGATGAAAATGGTCCCCACCACAAACCTGCACACAAAGCGAGCGAGGAAACACTTCGAACCCCAAGACGAAGCACATCTATCAATAATGGGAAAGAAAATCAGAAATACTCCACCATCCGACATGTTCCTTCTGAGGAGGGTCACTCTCATCAATGGGTCAAAACGGATTCCGTTCATGCTGCCAGAGCGGAAGACCTCTTTGGATTTACAGGTACACATACCCACCAGTGGGCTCCGGCTGATGCTCTTCGTGAGGCGAGGATGAGGAGTGAGGATGATGATGTGTTTTTTGATAAATCCGCCGTTACACCCGCTTCCCGAGTACCGCAACATCATAGAGCATATTCCAATGCTTCAACATCGGTTGTTTCTATTCAACAACCTAGCAATAAAACATCCTTCTATACCGTTCCTGAAGAAGTTGGCAGAACGCCTCAAGAAATCGCCATCAGCAATGAACCCGTGGTTATTGAACCACCCAAGAAGGGACTGAGAGAGTCGAGAAGTACCTTCTTTGGGGGAAGTACCTTGACTGGAAGTCGAACCACAAGTCCTTTCCGCAAATCTTTAGCCGAGATCAAAGATGGCACTGCAGCAATGAAGAAAGATGCAAGTGCAACTCCAAGTCGGAAATCCATGTTCCTTACTGTTGATGGCGGGTTCTCATCGGAGGAGGTGGTTGATGAGCCGGCCGATAGTGTATCTTTGTACTCAAGGACCACCAGTGGACAGACGCTTGCTGCGAATAGTGCGCTCAGTTTGTTGATTGACCAACATGAACAACGGGAAACGGAACAGCAGCTTGATACTTCAAAGTTATCGCAGGAGAGTAGTAAGGGCGATGTCGTGATTCTTGATCGCTCGACTTATCGCTCCCTCAATCGACGGACGGGTGGTGGGAGTTGCCATAGTGTTTCCAGTTCCGCGGGCAGTAATGAGTGGAAGCGGTGGATGAGTAGTGAGGTTGCGAAGTTGGAAAGGGGGAAGGAAAATCATCGGGCGACTGCTCCTCCTTTTTCGACGACAGCATATGGCAATAACACGACCACGACGACTTCGAATATAAAGCCGTATATCAATTACACCATGCCGAAAGTTTATCAGCCGACCACTGTGGTTGGACATCTCAGGGAAAGCGCACAGATTGACGATGAAGATGTGGAGATTGCGCCGAGTGGGAAGATTGGTGTGAGGCTGCCGGTTGGGATGGTATATCCTCCCCCTCTGAATCTAAACCAGAACCAGAATATGGATGGGAATGTGACAAGACCTTTCCTCAAGCCCATTTTGAAGAATAAGAGCTCGGTTTCTTTGGTCGAGACGAGTGGGAATGCTTCCGGACACGCGATTGCGAGGGGGAATACCCCGTTGTCTTGTGGGAATACACCGCTTGTGAGGGAGAATGGTATTGGTCTTGGGGGTGTGAGCGCGTATGTTCCTCCACCTCCGCCGGTCCCTCCTCCTATCCCTGGACGAAACCCTTTGAGGGCTGTGGAGAGTAGGAATAGTCTCAGGAGTGTGGTGACTGTTACTGGTGTTCCTGCCTCTTCCTTGGGCTCCGGCTTTGCTGGTTTGATGGGTGCGGGGATGAGTGCTTTTGGTGGTGGTGGTGGTGCGAGTTCGAATGTCCAGCAGACGAACTCGAATACGATGTCAAATACGGTATCTGGTACGGGGAGTGGGAGTGCGTCTGGGAGTGGTAGTATGGGACGCAGCCACGGCCGGAATGTCCTCCATAAGAAACACGTTTCTAAGGCTAGTCTGAGGAGTGTGAGGAGTTTTAATGGCTCTGAGGCGAAGGTTGTGGATTGTGGTGTGTCTGGGCCGATTTCGACGCAAGGACAGGTGCAGAAAGATAGTCAGACACCGAGGCTTACGGCGAAGTTGGTGAGGAGGAAGAGGTCGGGTCAGGTTGTTGGTGAGAGGGGGAAGAGTTGTGAGCGTGAGCGTAGGAGTGAGAGGTCGGGTACGGATCTTGGTTCTGTGGGCGGTGAGGTTGGTGGTGAGATGATGAAGGATCTTGGGTTTGAGAGTGCGGC